>VXBJ01000248.1:374952-457184 GCA_013400055.1 Nycticryphes semicollaris | reverse complement strand
TTTTTTTTTTTTTTTTCATGTGGTTGGACTCGATGATCTCAAAGGTCCCTTCCAACCACTAAGATTCTGTGATTCTGTGATTCTGTGATTCTTGCCTACCTTATCCTTGATATAAAAATGTCTAGTGATTAAAGGATCCCAACCTCAGCCTGTAAAGTGTTCAGACTACGAGCTCTGAGGTTATGTTGGCTCAGTTCCCTTATCATGAGAAATCTTGGCATCTCTGGGAGAGGGTTTTGTTACATGTGTGCGTGCAATGTATATAGTATAATGTGCTTATTGTTCATTTGCATGAGGGGAGGCTGGGCAGGCTCCAGAGCTAACAGATAGTCATGGAGGAGAAGCACGATGAGATAGGTGTTGGGAACCAGACTCAACTCCTCTAAAATCAAATGAGTACCAGAAAAAATGTGCAAATGCCCTAATTGTTCCCATGTTCAGAGTGTTATTTGCAGAAGTGAAAGGATCAAGCTGCGACAGCAGTGGGAGGGCTGTAGTCATATATGCTGCCCCATGATCCTGACCCATGCACAGCACATCTTGGGGCTGACTATCCTTGGTTTTCTCTGTCTCTGCAGACTGGCTGGAAGTATTAAAGTGACCAAATAGTGAAAAATATTTGCTAGACATGGGGTATGAGAAAACACTGAAAAAACATTCTGCCTGGTGCTATGACCTGGATGAGCGCAGCCACGACAGATGGTTTCTGTTTGGGAATCCCATCAAGCAGGTCAGTGTCCTGTCTATGTGCTGGAAATTTAGCTGACATGTCTCAGTCTCTGGCTTAGACCTGTCTGCCCTGTTGCTGCTTGCACCTGAACTGCATCCACGTGCACTGAACAGCGATGGGAGTATCCCAGGATCTTTTGTGGAGACACTTTATATGAGCTGGGCTTCTCTTCTTGGCGTGCCATTGATTTTTCTATGTTGACTTTATAAAACCCATTCATTTCTCACAGGGAATTTGTGGGAGTTATTTGTGTTTAGAATGCTGTCCTTAGGTTGGAAACGCCCTGTGCAAGCAGGGACATGGTACAGCCTTTTCCATCTGTACTGTGTTTGAGGAGGCTGAGCTCATATGTTACACTGAATTAAAAGCAAGAACCTCCTTATAGCTGTATCATCGCTGTCTCGCTGCCCTGCAGCAGGTGAGAGGGAAACACACTGCGGGCAGCTTGTGGTCTGACAGAGACCATCTGTGTGACTGCTGACATGTAATTGAAGCACTTTTTTCACTGCTCCCAAGTTATACTGCAAGACACGACATGCAGAAGGTGTTGAGGAACTCTAATACAGCCTGGTGAAGAGGGCTCTGCAAGCACGTGCTCTCTGGGCAAGAAATTTGCATCTCCCGTGCTGCAGGTTTATTATAAAAGGTACCTTGAAATGCCCTGTCCTCTCCGTGGGCCAGTTCTTTTTTAATGAACTGTCAGCATTTGGCACAGCAAGCGAATAGATGATTAATAAAACCCCAGTGCACGGGCTGGTTTGAAGAAGAACCCTGCTAAACATCAAACACCAGCAACAGGCAATATGAAATAGAGTCACTACCAGGGTGGGCTGCTTTCAAGCACAAAGCCAAGCGTGAAACGCTGAGCTGGCTGTATTTTCTATGTTTGTGTAAAATACAGCTTTTAAAACCTTTCTACCTTAGAGGCCATTTCTGCCTGTGATATCCTTGTCGAGAGAAGGGAAAACAGCCACATCCTTAAATGCTCTTAGTGACAGATGGAGCGGCGGAGGTGTTTCTGGCAACCATACAACTGACAAATGCCTGGAGAATATATGCAGTACCTTGCTGCTGGTCTTTATGGTAATTCTTCTTCACCCTTCATGGAAGCGACTGGTGGGCAAATGACAGTCTGTCTTGCTGCATAAGTGCTGATCTGCAGAGCCTCTCTGCAGCGATATGTGCAGGACTACAGATTCAAGATCTGCATCCTGCAAGCTGCTCAGAGCCCTGCCAGCACGAGGAGTGGAAGGAGTTCGGTCTTGTTGTATGTCTAGGACAGACAGCAGATAGGTGACGTCGCTGGTGCCTGTAGAGATTTTACCAGGTTTTTGTGCTCTTGTCAAGAAAACTCTTCCATTTCCCCCCGGGGAGTCCGCCGTGTCAGTGACACTGTGTCATCCAGATAAATGCCAAACGTTCACTTTCACCTTTTCAGGGCAATAACAACCTCACCCCAGGACATCTCCAGGGATTAATAACTGTCTAATTTGTGAGATAGCAGCAAAATCCATAAATTACTGATGAGACTCACACAAGGTTGCATAAAAAGACCTGGCCCTTCAGAACAACCAGGAAGGTAGCTCTATCCTACACTGTTTCCAAAGCCAGTCCTCACTGGCATCACCAGCTGTGCAGCCAGCTGTTGGGCAGGTGGAAGCACCTCTTCCAGGCTGAGCCTGCCACCTTGAGCAGAAGGAACACTGTGCTTTGCTGGCTGAGGTCCCAGCTGAGCCTACCACTTAACAGAGCTCAGCACATCCACAGATTAGCCAAAAACCCACCTATTTTTAAACACCTCAGGATTCAGCGACGTGTACAGCTAACCCATCCACAGATGTCTAAGCAGGCCCTGTACCCATATTAAAGTTTTGGTGGCATAAACAAATTAAAAAAATACTTTTTCGATCCTCCCATTCCTTTATGACACAGCTGAAGGTGAGGCAAGCACTGACTGCGAAGAAAAAGTCACATGTGCTGACAGCCAGGCTTGGGAGGATTGGGGATAAAATCCCTGCTACTGGGTTGTGTGAATTGCTGCCTCAGGACACTTTTCCATCAGTGTGTCTCAATGGAAGAGGTCCCTAGGAAAAAAGAAAGCAGTAGCCTTCTATTTTGTCAACATCTGGTACCAGCATGATCATACAGTCATAGTCATTACACTTTATTATTGTTCAGATCAAGACTGCCCAGTCCTGTGTAAAGATAAAGCAGAGGAGACCTCCTTCAGAGTGTAGGCTAATGGACATCCATCTCCTTGAGGAGCATCTAAGTATCTTCTGGGACAATCTCTTTGTAGCATTTTGCAGGCAGGAGTGAACTGTGCATACGTGGTCAGGACCTTGGTGGTGAACTTGATTTCATGTCCTTTGCTTCTTATTGCTACCAACTTCTGCTGGCTGTGGGTTGGAAATCAACTTTGTGTTGGTCCCCAGCAGAGCTTTAGTGTTAGGTTGTGTGATCAAGGGATAATCAAGAGTTAATCACTACAATCACAAAGTCCCAATGAGGAGGCAAACTAGCTGATGAATGGCATAAGAAGTCCCAGAGCTGAGTGTGGGAGAGACCATGGCCCAGGGGACAGATACTGGAGGAAGCAAAAGGTCTGTTAGTTGGCTGCTGGAGGGACTGTAGGTGTGAGTCAACTGCTGGAGAGACTGTTTGTGTGTGTGCATGTACAGGTAGCAGCAGCTGGACTGGGGCTGCAAACCTCAGGGGCTGCCAGATCCAGGTGCCAGCAACTGGGGAGACTGGAATTCAGGGACCAGCTGCTGGATAGACTTAGTGTTTAAGCCCAGTTACTGGAGGAATTCATGTTATATGTATGTATTCAACTAACTAAATATATATATATATATGAATATATACATATATATTCCAGTAGTTTGATGTAAGTATTTGTGTGTATGTGTGGCACTAACAGACTTCCACCTCAATTAGCAAGAGGAGGAAGAAGGTGAGACCAGTGGTGCTGCTTATGATGTTTGTGTAAGAGCTGTGTCTTCTGTCAGCGCTGACCTGTGTGACCAGCCATGTGTATATATGAGTACAAATACATGTAGTATAAATGTGTCTGTGTGTGTACGTGCAGAGCCACTCTACTGGCTGGNGCATTTTGCAGGCAGGAGTGAACTGTGCATACGTGGTCAGGACCTTGGTGGTGAACTTGATTTCATGTCCTTTGCTTCTTATTGCTACCAACTTCTGCTGGCTGTGGGTTGGAAACCAACTTTGTGTTGGTCCCCAGCAGAGCTTTAGTGTTAGGTTGTGTGATCAAGGGATAATCAAGAGTTAATCACTACAATCACAAAGTCCCAATGAGGAGGCAAACTAGCTGATGAATGGCATAAGAAGTCCCAGAGCTGAGTGTGGGAGAGACCATGGCCCAGGGGACAGATACTGGAGGAAGCAAAAGGTCTGTTAGTTGGCTGCTGGAGGGACTGTAGGTGTGAGTCAACTGCTGGAGAGACTGTTTGTGTGTGTGCATGTACAGGTAGCAGCAGCTGGACTGGGGCTGCAAACCTCAGGGGCTGCCAGATCCAGGTGCCAGCAACTGGGGAGACTGGAATTCAGGGACCAGCTGCTGGATAGACTTAGTGTTTAAGCCCAGTTACTGGAGGAATTCATGTTATATGTATGTATTCAACTAACTAAATATATATATATATATATATATGAATATATACATATATATTCCAGTAGTTTGATGTAAGTATTTGTGTGTATGTGTGGCACTAACAGACTTCCACCTCAATTAGCAAGAGGAGGAAGAAGGTGAGACCAGTGGTGCTGCTTATGATGTTTGTGTAAGAGCTGTGTCTTCTGTCAGCGCTGACCTGTGTGACCAGCCATGTGTATATATGAGTACAAATACATGTAGTATAAATATGTCTCTGTGTGTACGTGCAGAGCCACTCTACTGGCTGGACCTGGGGACACGAAGCTGCGGCAGCTTCACCTCTGTCAGGAGGCAGCTCCCACCAGTCAGCACAGGTCTTCCCAAAAAACCCCACATACACTCTGGTCTCTGCAAAATGGCTTTTTTCTTGCTTATTATATTTTTTATTTCAAAAAAACCTTTCTATTCTTGCTTTCTTTCTCCCATCCCCATCCTAGGTAGGTCTTGTGGTAATTGCCTTGCAGTGTCACCCTGTGCACAAGGGATGGTCGGACCCTTCTCATTCTTCCAGACAAATCCTGCTTAGGCTGTTATGTAGGGAAACTCAGTTCACAAGGTCTTTTCCCAGAGTATTTTCTGTCTAGCAGAGTCAGAGGTATATCAGTTAGCACTGAGAACTACTACTGGCTGTGATGGCTTGGATGGGAGCACTCTCCACTGTGTTAAAAACTGGCTGGAGGGCCAGGCCCAGAAAGTGGTAGTAAATGGAGTTAAATCCAGTTGGTGGCCAGTCACGAGTAGTGTCCTCCAGAGCATGATATTGTGGCTGGTCCTCTTAAACATCTTTATCAATGATCTGGACAAGGGGTTTGAGTGCACCCTCAGTAAGTTTGCAGATGACACCAAGTTAGGTGGGAGTCTCGAACTACTTGAGGGTGCAAAGGCTTTGCAGAGGGATCTGGACAGCCTGGATGGATGGGCCGAGGCCAATAGGATGAGGTTAAACAATGCCAAGTGCTGGGTCCTGCACTTGGGTCACAACAACCCCATGCAGCACAACAGGCTTGGGGGAAGAGTGGCTGGAGAGCTGCCTGGTAGAAAAGGACCTGGGGGTGTTGATTAACTGTGGGCTGAACATGAGCCAGCAGTGTGCCCAGGTGGCCAAGATGACCAACAGCATCCTGGCCTGTATCAGGAATAGTGTGAGGGGTAGGACTCAGGAGGTGATCTTCCCCCTGTAGTGAGGGGGTGAGGCCCCACCTCAAGTGCTGTGTCCAGTTTTGGGCCCCTTACCACAAAAAAGACATTGAGGTGCTGGAGAGGGTCCAGAGAAGGGCAATGAACCTGGTGAGGGGTCTGGAGAATAAGTTTTATGAGGAGAGGCTGAGGGAGCTGGGGGTGTTCAGCCTGGAGAAAAGGAGGCTGAGGGGAGACCTTATCACTCTCTACAACTGCCTGAAAGAAGTGTTTAGAGAGGCAGGGGTCAGTCTTTTCTCCCAAGGGACAGGCAATAGGACAAGAGGAAATGGCCTCAAGTTGCACCAGGGGAGGTTCAGATTGGATATCAGGAAAAATTTTCACACTGAAAGGATTATTAAGCATTGAAATGGGCTGCCCAGGGAAGTGATCCCTGGAGGTATTTAAAAGATGGGTTGACATGGTGCTCAGTGACATGTTTTATTGGTGGTTTTTATCAGAGTTAGGTTAGTGGTTGGACTAGATTATCTTAAAGGTCCCTTCCAACCAAGATGATCCTATGATTCTATGATTTTGATATAAAGCAGGCAGCCTGCCCTCACCTATACATGCTACTTAAACCAAATTGCATAAACTCAAATCCAAATTGACTTACAAGTTATGATGACAACTTAATCATGAGAATAAAGTGCAGGTCTAAAACCCTGTGATTTAAGTCATCTGTAGGTAGGATTTGGATCTAATAGTCTACCATTCAAGGCTGAACAGCTCAGTAATTGCAGCAGTACACAGAATACAATAAACCACCGGGTGAAACAGAAAAAAAAAAAAGAACAAAAAAAGAAAAGCCTTATTCAAGACACCAATGCCAGAAGAAGTAATTACTATTTCAGCTCAGGCTCTCCTAGGTGTTAGGCACTTCTGTAGCAACATAAGCTCTTCCCAGCTGGCTGTGCTTAGCAGAGCTAAAATTGGGAGGAATGAAAAACCAAAATGGGAATAAGAAGGAGCACCGATCCTCTTCATTCCATCCAAACTTTAGAAATCAGTAGTAGAGTCAGAATAGCACTAACTTTAAGAATTTGGCTTTGAAAGGGTGTTCTCTGAACTGGTATTTGAAGGCAAAGATGGTCAGAGCAGATTTAATTTCTCCAGTGCAAGAATGAAGTGACCGGTTTCGCTGTAACACGACAATCTCTGTTTTGTGTTGCATTTCTGCACCCACACTTCTGGTGCTGAGTTAGTTGGGAGATTATTTTACAGCATGGCTTCTTTTCTCTTGGATTTGATGCATTCTCCACATATTGTTACTCCACTGGTCCGTGAATGAAAGTGGTAGAAGACTTCCTAGTGAGTCTTTTTCACAGGACAGAAGCCAGTGTTTTCTCCTGAGCCAAGTGCAGTACAGGTAGAGTTTGGTGCTGCTTCTACTGAAGACACTTTCCCAGAGAGATCAGTGGTTTTGTTCTCACTATGATCACTTTAATTACATCAGAGGAGTTGTATTTCAAGAAGCAGGCTCTTGCTTGGGGCAAAAACATAAAACTGGCTTTCCACATTTCTTGTGGCAAAAAAATGCTTTGGGCACCTGCATGAAAATGTTTATGCTTCTGATTTCCTAGATGGGTGAGAAAAGATGCACGAGGTCACACAGACTGATCTGCCATGTTGTATGTCCCTAAAGCCCAGCACCAAGGGTAAAAACGGACTATTTCAGTCCCTGGGAGATAGACATTATTTGTGCAGGAAGGGGAAAAAGGAAAGACTTCAGCAGGGCCAGGTCTGAAGATCACAGATTAAATGACAGGCTCGGGGAGTCACCTCCTGACAATAAGCGTGGAGAAAAATGCACCAAAAGACAAGTTATGTCTTATGGTGAAGAAGAGTAGATACTTCTAGTATCAGGACTAAGCAGAAAACAGTATTAACAGATTAAGGGTATGCAACAGGAAAGCATGAGAACAAGGACAGGGTGAGTTTTTGGTATCCAAGGATGACACAGATACAACAGAGAAAAGCCTAAGAGCAGATCTGACAAAAACACAGGACCAGGGGAAGAGAAGATTAGCAGCGGGGTTTGGTAATTGGAAGCAGTGAAAAGTAGGGATGGCAGCACCCACTCTGTGTCCTGCCATCCACCCCTGCATACAGAGGCAGGAGTCCAAATACACCGAGAGCATCCCTGATATGTTTGTCCAACGCGGAAGGTAATCCCGGCCCTCTCAGTGCCATCTGTCACTTGGAAACTTTTCTCTGAGTCCAGTCTAAATGTTCACGGAGCATTTTCCTTCCATTTTTGACTTCAGTGAATTTGCCTTCCCCCTCTCTACCTTAGCAAAGGGTTTCACATTGACACATGGGTCAGAAAAATGCCAAACACACAAGCCCAAGTGTATTACAAATTCAACTGGTCTGGGTTCGACTCAGATTTGTTCAGATATATTCAGATAAACTGCAGAATTTGCCGTCATCTGAAACCAGGTAAATTCAATTTTGGGGGTCAAGAATCAAAGTGATATTTCAACTGAGTCTCTAAACAAATTCACCCTCTTAAAGCAGTGTGTCCAACTGTCCTAATGTCTGTCATTCTTCCTCCAAATAATCCTTGAATATAAAGAAACAAAGTTTGAGGGAAGATTTTGAAGATTAACAGAGAGTTTTTTTCAAGCATTGTGAAAGTCAGCACCTGGATGTGTGTGAGAAATCCAAATTAATGTTGCTTTAGAGAAAAGCAGAAACTGCTCACCCTTATAACTATTTTCAGTGACTGTGGCTGGTGTGTGTAACTCCAGATTAACCAGAGTACTTGCAGTCTTAAGGCTGCTGGGGAAGACTGGGGCAGCTGGCTTGGTTGTGGTGGGTTGTGGTGCGATGGAGCAAGAGAAACAGGCTGCAAGTCTGAAGGAACTTGGGCTTCACAAATACCACTTCTGCTTTGAAAAGCAGAAGAACCATTCAGCAACGTTTGGAAATAATTCTGCTGATTTCAGGAGGCAGAAAGAGTTCCTTCACGCCCTGGGACTACTCATGTTTCTAAGAAGACTGTGGGCAGAGGTTTGGCAGGATCCCCCAACAGTGATGTGAAGGTACTTTGAACACTGTGAAATGCACCTCCTTGAGCAAGTGATACACAGAACCCGATGCTGGAGGGAAAAGACTGATGCAGTTTGCCAGGCTGAAGGTCAAGCCTGATATTTGATTGCAAGTAATCACTCCTCAGATTTTTTTTTGGTGGAGGGCTTATAGCATGGTTTTATTTCAGTTCTGTTCTTTCAGCCTGTGGAAACAGTACTTCCAGCCTCCACTTACCACTTTTAAGCATGAATTAAAAATCTGACAGCTTGTCAGGCTCTCTTGTATCAGCACTTCCCTCTGCATTGCCAGAGTGATGTAAAAGAAGGCATAAAGGATAATGAAGAGAGTGGAGGAATGTTGTGCAGTGAGAGGAAATAATTTGCTGCTAATGCACATGACAAACTGAGACATTAAAAGTAAAGGTCATTTGGGGGTTTGTCTTGAAAAGAAATGGGTACCTTTCTAACTCATTGACTAGAATGCCTTAATACACCTGAATATCTCAAGAGACAGAAGGCACCTGGAGTATTTTCTACAGGCCTGCAGGAGAACCTCATAGGTAGAACAGGGTAATGAAGCTGTCTCTCTGGAGCCATCCTGGCTTGTGGTGGAGAATAAAGAGGACCCTACAAATGTTTCTCTGTCCGGACAGCCACCTCTCCAAGTGACCTCAGAGCCACAGCAATGCCCAGACTATACGTGATGGCAGAGTCACTGTTTGGCCAGAGTTGTTTGAGGTAAGCAAGGCTTTCAGGGAAAGAGGTTATCTTTTACTGGACTTTTTTGGGGAAAACATGAACAAGGTTTCAGGTTCAGAATCTCTTCATTGAGTCTGACAAGAACCAAAGAGTCTATGTGGTGTGACTGGAAGATGGTTTCACGTTAAGCACTGTGAAAGCAGCTCTCAGGGACAGAAAACAATTAAGATTTCAAGGAATTTTTAAAGAGAAGAGTTGGAAGATGTCATCAAATTATGAAGAGAATTTAAATCAGTAATGAAAGGATGCCTGCAATGCCAATAAAATATACATGAGAAACTCTAGCTGGAAAAGAGGGGAAGGGGAGCTTTTAGAGCACACACTGTGCAGCAGCCCTGAACTGGAGGTCAGTGGTCCTGTATAGTCCTAAGTGATAAGACCAGACCTTAAAAGAGAGCTACAGGCCGATGGGAAGCTCAGACAGGAGAATTTTTACCTTTCAGTGTCAGTTAGAGAAAAGGACTTGATGGGAAGACCCCACGACGTACTCAATTTGTGGGTTATCTTTTATGATATTGGGGAAACATTCCTTCTTAAAAAAGGGGACAAGCTAAATCACAAAAAAAAAAACCAAAACCCTAGGTGTAGTAAAGCAACATGTAAAAGTTTGGAGAACTGACTATGCAGAAGTGAGACCAGGCTGTTGGTAACCTAGCTAAGGCTGTAGCTTGCTGTGTTAGGACAAACAGGGCTTGAAAATCACGGTTCTTACTTTGTAGCGTGAGCTGTGTCTTCTCTCCGTGTGGCCTTTTTAACACAGAAGCCAGGAAACAGTGGGATGAGTTAAAGGAGGGTCTCAGTGGTGTCAACGATGGGCACCTCATACTTTTATGTCAGCTGTATCTTCACTGAAGGTCTCCTGTTCAGCAGGGTTGATTGGGTCGGAGATGGGGATTTTCCAACTGGGAACACTTGGGTCAACACAAGAGGAGGGCAGTGGCCATCAGGGTGGCAGTTACGTCACCTAAAAATGTGAGGAGGTCTTTAAAGAAGTACTATTGCTCTCCAGAAAATGCTTGTTGGTTGTCAGGTATTTTCCCGCTTCTCTTCCTGTTGGCCTTCTCTTCCCTCAACACAGCACTGTTTTGTTCAGGCATTTGATTTACTATTTGCAAGTAGGAACAGCACCTCAACCAGCATCCAGGTGGCTCAGGGTAGGACCCCAAGATGGGATGAAGGTGATTGGAGCACCTCTCCTATGAAGACAGGATGAGAGAGTTTGGGTTGTTCAACCTGGAGAAGAGAAGGCTCTGGGGATACCTTAGAGCCCCTTCCAGTTTCTGAAGGGGGCCTACAAGAGAGCTGGAGAGAGACTTTTTACAAGAGCATGTAGTGGGACAAGGGGTAATGGCTTCAAACCAGAAGAGTGGATTTATATTAGATCTCAGGAAGAAATTTGTCACTATGAGGGTGGTGAGACACTGGCCCAGGTTGCCCAGGGAAGTTGTGGATGCTCCATCCCTGGAAACGTTCCTGCCAGGCTGGGTGGGACTCTGAGCAACCTGGAATAGTGGAAGGTGTCCCTGATCATGGCAAGGAGGTTGGAATTAGGTGATCTTTAAGGACATTTCCAAGCAAATAGGTTCTATAAGTCTTTGATTCTATTTGTTAGTGAGACCTGAGAATTGAACCCAGGCTCTTTTTGCTGTCCACCTACAACTGCCTGCATAGTATTTTATATTCATTAATGTCAAGCACAAGGGGGTTATTAAGAATAAAAAATTGTCTGTTAGGTAAGGAACATGTAGCTCTTCACTTGGGTATTATTTTCTTTGTTTAGTATGAGCAGTAGTGAAATTCCTTTGCATTTGTAAAAGTAAAGTGGGATTTATCTGCAATCTGCTCCTTCTATTTCCATCTCTTTTGTCAAGGCTTCTCATTTTCATGCTCTGGAGGTTAGTGCGTTTGACACTCGCTCGGAGCAATACGCCCACACCCTTCATTTTGACCTTGTGTTCTTACAAATCAAGACCACTGGCAGCACATGAAATTGAGCATTAGTGTTAAGCAGGGAGTGTGGAATCATTTATTTTCATCTCAGGTAAAAATTCGGGGCCGTGTATGCAGGCAGGGCTGGCGCTGAATTAATTGGACGTGTAGATTTGTCCACACAGAGCAGCGTGAAGCAGCTGCCTTTTGGGGTGAGCACCAGCCTGACCACCGTTGTGCTCCCTTTCTCACCAGTGTTCCCTCCTGCCACTGCTCGTGTGATTAAAGATTACCTCTCTACTAAATTTACAAGGCTCTAAATCTCCTCTATAACCTGTCTTAAGGCTGGTTGGAAAGTTTGCTGGCAAAAACAACCTGACTTTTATATGATACTTTAAAAAACATGGGTTGAATCTCCTTCTCCTGATTATATTGGGGCAAAGAATGTTGCTGGGCTGAGCTCAGCTCTGTAGGGTGCCCCTCCCCCTTTAGCCAAGTGTTACACCCCACACAGTCCCCAAATGCATTCTTATCTTTCTTTTTAGTGAATTATTCTTCTTTTACTACAAGCCCAGTGCACTGAACCTGACCCTGGAGCTCTTCTTATCAGCTCCTGTGGGGCTCTATCCTGTTAGCTCATAAGGTCTTGGTGTAGGACCAGACCTGCTGTCTTCTCATCCCCTAAGGAATTAATTAATTAATTAATTAATTTGACAGAAAAGGCATTAAAGAATTCTGATATTTAGCTATCTCCCACTTGCAGAAACCTCTGTGCTCCAGCTTCTGCTAAATGTAAAAGACTGGGTGCCTCAAGCACCCATGAGCTTAAGTGGCTACTTAAATATTTAGTTTTCACTTCATCCATTTAGCTTTCAGAAGGCCAAAGATTAAACATTTGGCCCAAAGTTCACCCTGGTACTGTGCATGGAATGTATATGAGATATTTGAAGAAAATAGGTATCTATTTACTAGCAAATATATGAATTTGAAAATAAACTGTGAACGACTGTAATTATGGTTTTGTTAAGTTTTGTAGTTAAATATTATAATAACACTGCCCTGCCTTAACTGATATCCTCACCCAAAATTGCTGAAAACACCACGTTTACAGCTCTTGGTTGCGGGAAATCTCAAGGAAATTTGAAAGTTCTTGTAAGAAGTTGATTTAAAGAGAGAGAAATGATTGTATTTCATCTTTCACGTCATCCACTGCGATTTGACCAAGTACAGCTGAGATGTGTAACTTTAATACAGCCCAGCTTGCCTTCTCCTTGGACATCCCAATCGATTTTGCCATGGAGTCCAGCCTCTACAGCCCGAGCCACGTTCTCTTTATGTAATGGTGTTACGTACTAGCAAAGACAGACGAAATCTAGAAATTAAGTAAATCCCTGCCTGTTGTGGTTTGTTCATATTCTGGGAGTGTCCTTGGCCACAATCTGGGTGTTAAGTGTGCATGGATAAAAAAACCAGCAATATTATGCCTTAGATGACTGAAGTCTTAAACCTCAGCCTTGCAGATACTTGGACAGAGGCCCTAATTAAGAACTGAGTTCCTGAATCCTTTTTAATTTGTTTGTTTGGGGTTTTTTTGTCCAAGACAGGCTGTGGTGGAAGATAGGAATGGCCCCCATCTCTATTTCAAAACTACTGTGTTCCTAGACATATAGACAGACAGCACTTGTGTTAAAACATTCTGTAGATGTAATATATCTAGCAATTAAATGATTTGTCCGAGGTGACAGATTAAGTCCGTGGAAGAGCCGTGGTTTGACCTGACTCTGATGCCAACAGTTTCACTGAATGTCTCTGTCTGTTCTGTGCTTCTTCCTCCCAAGTGAGCTTTTTGAGCTGCTTTTTTTAACCAGCTTTCAGTGAATATTTCAGCATCTTACCTCCCACTAAAGCTACCTCTCAGTCTGATATACCTGTTTTTTGTAGTTACACAACGTTTATATTGAGAACAGGAGTTGTGGCAAACAAGCTGTTTGCAGCAAGCACGATTAGGTGTGTGGTACCACTTCAGCTCCCCAGGAAGGATTATGAAGTAATGGGTTGTTACTGAGTAACACAGATGTGGAGAAAATCTTAATTTATGGTGGGTTTTTTAGAAATCCTCCATTACAGAAGTGTTGTAATTGTGTGTGTTCTCCATTCTTATCAGGACAAAGGATCAGCTTAAAAGGATGCTGGAGGAGTAAAGGAGCTGGGTTCATAAAATAGATTAAGAGGTAAATGACTTATGTTTCTTCAACATGTTCCTTGATAAAGATCTGCCCGTTCTGTGACATTCACGTACATTTTTCACTCTTGAATTTTCTTCGTAGTGAGAATTGCCACCATTTGGGGATTGCATTTTACATTTCATAAATCTTGAAATGTCCAAAAATGACAGGAGCACACATGGGTGTATGTGAGGGTACATGCACACATTATTCATGGCACTAGCTGGATACAGAGCTTTGCTTTTCACTCCCAGTAATTCTTAGCTGAGGCAATCTCACAGCCATAAATTCACTACAGAAAACATGCTAAAACTGAGGCGAGAAATGAGAAGTGTTTAATTCTGAAAGTGTAAATGTATTCGACTTTAACTGTGTGGAGCAAATATGTCTTTTCCTTTTTATTTTTTTTTCCCCTGCCTCATTTTATTGCAGCCACAGATAAAAGTGGCGGGTAGTACTTCTGAGGGCAGGGTTTTTGGCCGTTACAAGGAGACAATACAGAGGGTTTCAGCTTTTAAAAAAGATCCTTTTGGATGAGGCTCAGCTGACCCCGGCACCCCATGTAGTCATCCCTGTGCTGGTGGAATGTTTTGCCCCCATCACCCTGTTTCTGTGCTGGTGTTACTCTACAGGCCCTACTATTGACTCCACAGCAGTGACACTGTTTGAAATGCCACGGAACGTGCCAGTGACTGGGGTGAAGGAGCTCTTTCGGAAGAGATCTAATTTCGATCCTCGTCACATTGCTCTTTGGCTTCATTTTATTAAACTGATGATGTATTACATTAATAGCTCATACCAGGGCCCTTACATGCCAGGTGCATCACTCTACATGCATGCTTAAAATTCATAAGAAAATCATTAGCCATATTTCCATAGAAAATTTGGGTGGTTCAGAGAGAAAATGGCCATTTCCACCATTGTGTCATTTGCTAAATGTTTTAAATGAACATTTTACTGCTTTTTTTTGTCTGCAAAGCATGTTGTTTCTTTCATTATATCTCTCCCAAGACCATGGTCTCACTGCAGGTAGGTGTGGGTTCAGCCTGGTCAGCTTTTATATAGGAGCAGGCGAATTTCAGTACAGTTTCACCGCCTCTAACGCCAAAATAAATAGTTATATTTGTCCTGTGCTCCTCTTTGATGACAAAGACAAGCTTTCTTCCTCCCTCCTTCAGAACAAAAACCTTCACAAGTTTAACTTAGAATCAGCTCCCTCTGACATGAAAAATAAGGATACGTGGTGCTCTTAAGGCACACACACAAACCTTTGCCCTGTGGTTTGCAGGAAGCCCTGTACAGTTTCGGTGGGTCAAACCCCACATGAGGCAGTGTGGGACAGGTGCCTGAAGGTCTTACTTGAAACAAAGTAGAAAATAAAGTGAGATGCATTTTTTTTTCTCCCTGAAAAATAATCGGTGGAAACGTTGCTGAGAACAATGTGCTTTTGCAAAACGTGTTTCCCAGTTAGGAAAAGCCATCGCAATGGGACTTCAGGCAGAGCTATGAATTGCCCTGTAGGTATGAACTGATTTTGTATTTAATGATTGAACTTGTCTGTTTTCACTTTCTGGCATGGGGAGATCTGTGATGGCATAACATACCATTCACTGTCAGGTACCTTCTTCAGAGAGAGTCCGTGCAGACGGTCTTCTCTGAATAGCTTAATAGATGGACCTCATTCATCCAGACATCTCAGTGTCCTCTTCAGCCCCTGAACTTCAAATACCTGCTCATCTTTCTGTGGCAAGATTTTATTTCAGCAAGAGCAGGAATGTCTTGAATCTCACTGAAGTGTTAAAATCACCTATGTATTGCTCAGCCATCAGTAATCCCTTTGGCTTTACAGACTTGGCAGCAATTACTGCGTTGGCTGATTCAGAACAAATCACTGGTATTAATTAGGAAAACCTCCACAGGCAATTGTCTAATTTTTGACACTATTCCTATTTCCTCTCATGTCTTTACGAAAACACTGGGGCAGCCTCTTCCTATTGCCTGCACTGGTGTTCACTAAAGCATTTCAGAATGGAATTGAAATATTTTGTGCCTCCCTGCAATTGTTCTCGTCAATAACATGAAAGACATTGCTTGGGTTCCAGCACGTCACCGTGAGCCACAGAAATGCTTCTCTGTGATACATAAGAAAGAGAGGGAGCAGATAGAATTCTGATCTTTAAAACCAATTGAGTGGAGAGTTCTTAAATGATAGTAACCTTTGCTACTGCCATTCATTGCAGTTGCTTGTTATTGAACATGTAAAGAGAACCGCAGTTGTCGATTGCTCAGCAGGCTGAAGACGACAGGTAGTAAGAAGTATTAATACCTTGTACAAAGAAGCAAATAACAAATCAGTTTTTCAGAGGTTAGGTTTATTCCGGAGATAAATTGCAATTTTATAGCTCTGGAGAAAATGAAGTGTAGGAGCAAAAAGGTCTGCTCACATTTTCCACCTGAAGAAACACTGAGGTACAGCATATTGCCTGTAAGTTAACATTCATCAGTGAATGCTGAGCGGTAACACGGACCTGGTTTGGATTTTCTTTCACTTAGCCCAAGCCATTGGCTTCAGTGAATTTACAGCTGATTTGCGTCTCCATAAACGTTTTTTTTTGGTAGTGCTTTTGTAACCCTCTGTACAAGCTAGAATTATTGCAAGCATAAAGAAAGAGACCTGGGGCTTCAGGTCTTGCAAATACTTCAGTAAACTATGCAGTAAATTTGTTGGAAAATAAAGTTCAGAGAGACCAGAGCTTCCTCAGGCTCTCGGTCAAGTTTGGCAATAACTTTGGCAAGTGTTCAAAAAAGCATGAATAGCAAAGTGATTCATTCAGATTTGTTAAACAAAATATTTTGCTATTTCATTTTGAGAATGGTGTTTTGAATTGAAAATTGACCATAAAAATAATTGGTTCAATCACGTTAAATTCATGGCACATTTACTTCCAGTTCAAATAAAATGATGAAAAATGTGCTCAAATGATTTTTTTTCCCTGTTCTGTGCTCAGCCTCTTTGCTGAAACATCTGCACTCTCACCAGCTCTGCATAACCCTGAATTGCACATGTAACCAGTCAGGTTGCCCTGGGATGATATGAAGGGCAGAGATCCACAGGATCTGGTCCATAGCACCTGCAGAAAAGGTTGGCAAATTCCAACAGTAGACACACTTATGAATTTATAGTAGGATATTGCAGATATAAACTTTACTAATGTCCTGCAGTTCCAGGACCGTGGCCTGATTTGCCTTTCCAGGCTCTCTGTGGCCAACTGGAGAAATACAGATGCACCTCCTGAAGGCATCTCACGTGTCTTAGGCTTCACATGGGGGAAGAGGTCAGCAGAAGGAATGAGTAGGTGGGTGAGTAGATGCATAACATTTAGATGGGCTAATGGTAGCTGTGTGGGGAGCCCATCCTTTATCCTTGCTTACTGCTTGTTCACAACCTTGGTGAACTCCCTGAATCAAACATAGAAAGTGTAGGTCTTTAAAAGAGCTATTGCTGGCTCAGCTCAGGTCTCACCTACCAGCCTGTCATTGCTGGATACCTGATTTATTTTTACTGAGCCAAAGGCAAACCAAAATCCAGATAACTTAAGCATTACATGCTGTTTATTGGCATTCAGTGCCTGAGGGATGTGATGTGACAACAAAGCAAACAGCATGTTCATCAGTAAATAAGGACTAATACAGATGGTCTTCTTACAGCTGAAGTTCCTTTTACTTTGAAAATCAAATGGTTTATTCTATTAAAACATCTCTCTGGAAGTGCACTTTACGGACTTATTGGCTGGCATTTTGATTTCCCTCACCAGGGGGGAAGTAAAATTTAACACATAAACACTTACTAAAACATTTCCTTTTGCATTCAGCAGTATATGATGAAGGTCAAAATGCAGTTGCCACAGTTTTTCACTCTTGGTATTACATTGTTTAAATAATGTCACAGTATTATTTGTATATAGTTCACAGTTTATGGGTTCTTTGTACTCAAGACTTGATTTTTGTATTTCCTGCTATGCTTGATCATTATTGTAATACTTTGATGTCAATAATCGACTTGTATTTTTTTAAAAGCACATGAATCTGAACACATGCAGCCCAATTCTGCAGCATTTACCTGTACAGAATAATCCTCACTGCTTCTGTAACAACTGAGTCTTGCTGTGAATGCTCCCAGAGTAAGATATAACTCCAAGAATATAAGTGGTAGAATTAAAGCCATAAAATACGGCTTTAAACTTAAGCATTAAAGTATGCTGAAGAGGTTTGGGAGTCACATAGCTTTTTGATATTCAGTGGAACTCAGATTCTTAAATGCCTGCCTGACTTTTAAAAAATGAGACTTACTCACAAGATTTCCAGAAAATATGTATTACCCAGGTATTCTGAAGCAATTTGCTGTATAATACAGGGCCATTGCAAAGGGGAAAAAATTAAAATAATTGGTGCTATCAAATGAGTATGAAGGTCATGAGTTGTTCCCCTGCCATTGCTAGTCTGCCTCCATCTCCCAATGTTATAAAAAAAAAAAAACCACCTGAAAAGTTCAAAACCTTCTCCTCTGTGCACTTGAAAGGTGTCACGAGTCTTGCAAATTGATCATCAAAATGAAAAATGTGGGTTTCCTTGCATAATTGGAGAAAAATTCCCAAAAGGCTGCCACAGTCTTGGTTGTGGGAAGCTGTAAGGACCATTTCCCATCTAACTGAAACTGGGGTGTCCAGTCAAACTGCCTCTGGTGTCTTGCAAGACTGTGTTAAACAGAGCAAGGGACTGTTCTGTCTCCATGAGGACAAATGGTATGACATGGCTTTCATCCTTAAACTGAATTCTCCGCTGCCTTTTTCACCCTAATACAGTGGCCTCACCCACATTGATTCGTGGTATGAACACTCTGAAAGCTTGGAAAAGGCCATCTGTGCTTGGGATTTTCTAACTCTGCTTCTTCTGGTGTTAGCCTCAACAGATGATAATTGTGTTTCTGTTTGCCAGATTCTTTAATCTTCATTTTTGCATGTGTTGCTGTACGGTGACCTCTTTAATGAGAGGACAAATCACTCTTTGCAGAATACCCTGTAGCTTCTTTGACTTTAGGGGGTTTGGATCTCCTGGAATTTTTTGGTAGAGTGGGGCTTTTTAGTCATCCATACAATCTCTGATTGACTTCAGGAGTATTGGACCGTCTCTGTTCCTTAGATCCTGACAGAACGGTGCATCTGGGCCAATGAAAAGAACTGTTCAGGACACTACCTGAAAAATCATCAGCTGCAGAAAGAACAAGGGAAAAAAAAAGAAAGATTAATTTAGCAATGCTGACGTTTGTGGGATATTTGACTATTCCATTCTCAAAAATTGAAATGTTTTGTGGTACTTAAGAGAACAAAATCTCTTTGTCAATCAGCATGTCTCATGCCTGGATGCCTCCTTTTAATGACTTAATACACTTATTCTTTCACAGATTTCAAGAGGAAGTTTGTTTTAGCCTTTCTTAAGGAGTGGAGGTTAATTTTTGTTGTATTTTCTGCCTTCTTTCATTTGTTAAAATAAGAATAGCTCAAATCAATCATCAGAGAGGATGTCATAAATAAAAGCTCAAAATGAGATCGTGGGGAAAACCGAGAAGGTGGAATATTAGATGTGTGAGGAAAACAAGAGGGCACTGACTCAACGGTGCTGCGCTTTGCTGCCTTGAGTTTCATGCTGTACCACCTTGTGGCAATGGGCACCATGGGCAGAGGGAGCACAAAGCTTTATTGGTGAATTCAGGGCTGGTGTAGGAACGTCTGCTCTGTCACTGTCAGACTCAGCAGCTCCTGCCACAATAGACTCAGCACCTTGCTCACCAGATGCTCTCGGGATAGAATCATAGAATGGTTTGGGTTGGAAAGGACCTTAAAGATCATCCACTTCCAGCCCCTATGCCATGGGCAAGGACACCTCCCACCAGACCAGGTTACTCAAAGCCCCGTCCAGCCTGGCCTTGAATACTTCCAGGGATGGGGCATCTGCAGCTTCTCTGGGCAACCTGTTCCAGTGTCTCACCACCCTCATAGGAAATAGTTTCTTCCTAATAGCTAATCTAAATCTCCCCTCTTTCATGAGTGGGTGGATGTTAGTAGGTCAGGAGCAGAGAAGGGGCCCATTCACGTGGAAGATGCTGCTGAAGAATGTCCTTGGGCAACCCCCCATGCTCTGAGCCATCCTAGAGCCAAGCCTACCCCCTGTAAGCAAACTGGGAATGCCAGAGTTGTATTGGCATCTCATCTCCATAAACAAATTCTCTGGAACAGGAGGTGTACTGGTCTGATAAAATTCAGTAAACACCACCAAAATGTTAGACAGTAATTTGTGCCTTAATTTTACCACATTGTACCTGTTTCTTGATTGAATGACGAAAGCCTTATGACCAGGAAATGGAAGTTGGCAAGTGATGTGTAATGAATATCCTCACTCTAACTATAACTGACCTTTCTTTTTTTTTTTCCTTTGGTTTTCTTTTATTTCTTTATTTTTTTCTTTTTCTTTTTTACAGCTCCATCACTGTGTCCCTGAAGAACAGAGGTACCTACATTTCTGTTTGGCACTCAGCTATGATGAACAGTAAAGGATCTAATCAGAGACCTGATGCTCATGTTACAGCCTGTAAATTCTGTTCAGTAAGTGCTGAATCCAAACCAGGGTGTTTCAACTCCTCCTACATAAGAAATAACCAGGAAAAGACTGGGCTAATCCCATTAGGAATAACAAGGGAAAACAAAGAGACCATCCTGGATCACCTTTGAGGATTTTTTAAAAGTCATTCTGGAGTTTTTGAGTTGCTAGAATTTCCTTCTTTCTTTCTTTCTTTCTTTCTTTCTTTCTTTCTTTCTTTCTTTCTTTCTTTCTTTCTTTCTTTCTTCCTTTCTTCCTTTCTTCCTTTCTTCCTTTCTTCCTTTCTTCCTTTCTTCCTTTCTTAATAATTACTAGGAAACTATTTGTACTTTGGCCTCAGAGACAGGGAGCACTGGGAAAGCTTTGCAACTTATTATTCAGTGAAAGAGACTTTCAAAGGAAGTTTGAATGCATAATGAACTGTGAACACGTTCAGGGATTTCTCCCCCTCTCTCACTCTTTTCTTGTGAATTCTCAGCACTGTGTGGATGAAATGCAAAATACAGGGTCAAGACAAACGTGGCTGTTGAACTGTGCGAGTAATAGCTGTGATCCCTTAAAATAAGGCCATATTCCTAAACTCCATCTGCTTGGCACAAAATTATTCCTGCAGTGGGGTGTCCTTTCATGCAAGCTTTGGAATATGGTTTTCTCTTAAACCACTGTGTTCTGGCTTGAGTTATCTTCTTAGGTCAACACCTAAGAAAGGTGTTGTCCTGAAGCTGAGAAACAGAACAGGAATGCTAAAAATGTACAGGGGTAAAAGCAAGTCTAAATAGAGAGGAACTTCAGAGTAGTGACCTCAATGGTAACTTCTGCACCCCGAGTGTAAGATACGAACCAGCCTCACCCAAGATGAGATGCAGCACTTTTAAAAATTAAAATTCAGATTTTACAGCCTCCTGTTGTCAAGCTTCCATCTATAGTGAAAAAGGGTTATTAGCTGTTGAAGGAGGAGGCAGGGAAGATTTACAATAAACCTATTAATCCCCAGCAGCTCTCTACAGAAGGGAATTTACAGGTCCCTGAAAAAACACTTACTCAGCCTGGCAGAGTCGCAGCAAACAGCTTACCTGAGAGTAGGATCAGGCTTCATACACACCAGTGTAAAGGGGAAAAGGTTTTTCCTTGGTGATCTCGGTGCCATCCCTAAAATCAGTCTCTGGAGTAAGCACGGTCAGGTCTGCCTCAACCCGACTTGATTCAACTCAAGCATTGCCTTGAAGAGCATCCTGTACGGAGCTTGTCTTGGATGGCCCTGATGAGGAGCATCTCTGCTCTTGTGTTGAAACACACAGAACGTGTTGAGTTTTGGAAAACTTCTCTTGACTAGGATGGAGGCAAACTCAAAGCCTCACCACTCTGTTCCTCTTAAAAAAATGTTAGAGCTTAGCTAATTAGAGAAACTTCAGTACTGAGGCTAAAGCCAGCTTTAAAAGCCGCGTCTCCAGTTACAGGTTGAGGTGATTTATAAAGTACAAGCAGCTTGCTGATTAGCCAATGTTCTATGATCTGGAAGTAAATTTTAATAAAAAATGTAAGACCGTGAGTAATCATGCAAATTAAGGAATGAGGAATGTACATCTAATTTTAATGCTTACAAAATAATAAAAGCTGCAAAATACAAATCTACCATAATAATATCTATCTGTATTCATAGGCACAGACTCAACGCACAGCGATCCCATATATCTTGAATGGGCAGCAGTGAATGCAACACAGAATGGTAAAGGAAATGCTAATGGGACTTTCTAACACAGAGAGGAAGGCAAAATAGAGGAATAGAAAGTACAGGGCTTCCTTAAAGGACGTAAAGTACAGATTTGGTATTTTAATGAAGAGCAACTCACCGTAGGCCAGTGTCCATCTGCAGCTCAGTGAAGCTTTAAAACGTGCATATTTGATAACATCTGTAATTTTGTATTGCCTCATTAGTTGAACATTATGATTTACCTTTGGCTTTGTTGCATCTATAGTAAAAGAAGCCCTGGTATTTCCTGGACTGCGCTCTTCTCCGCTTCATGTCTTCACCCAGTCTTCATCCTCAGGTTCCATGTGTCACTAATTGAAGGAGACAAACCTTAAACATCGTGGAACCTAAAATCAGGTTTTAATTAAACTCAGTGGTTACACAAAAAAAACCCCAAACCCTAAGAAGTTCAGTGTTGTGGGGGAAAAGCTGATGTCTTCCTTTGTCACCTTTCAGCTGTCACTTTTCAAATCAAGGGCTTTCAAACATAGTGACCTTCCCCAGCCTCAAAAGGACTAATAATACTGGAAATTCAATGAGTGTATAACTCTCATAGACTCTCTTGACAGTCCCAATCTCAGGGCATCTGCAGTCCTCTGGAAAATGGACAACCTTCATATTTTCCTCTGGGGAAGTGTAAGGACAAAGATCCAACATCCCATCTGAGTTCTCCTCTGTGTCAGAGGAAATCCCAAATGCCTTTTCACTTCCTGACCTATGTAATGCCATCTCCAAAGGAGATTCAAAGACAACCTGGGGATTACACTGTGTTGCCCCAAGTTCATCTCTTTGGGAGCCGGTGGGACTGCAGAGCTGTGGGGAAGCAGCACGAGGAAGGGTTTTATATCCAACCACTTCAAGCCCCCTGAGGTGTCTTATTTCAATTATCAATTTAAAAATAGAATTGGTTTTCATACCCTGATCCACTGATTCCTGCTTGGGTTATTTTAGAATCGCTTTGAGGCTCAGGGACAGAAAGCGTCTAATGAGAATTTAGCTAAATGGATGCTTAGATGGCTGTGTCTGTTCTGGTCTTGAAGCACCACAAGCTGTCCTGCACTGGCTGAACTTTTAAAAATATATCACCAGGTTGTTAGTCAGTAGGTAAAAGGTTTGGGAAAGAAAAGAAGAAAAAAGCCAGAACATATAACAGTGCTTAAACCTTACTCAGAAGTTATTTTACCCCTCAGTCTCATATTCTGCAAGGTGTATATATTCTGTCTTTTTTTTTCCCCCAGATAATTTCAAGCACTGCCTTCTTTCAAGAAGAAAGGGGTCAGCAATTCCATAGAAATTTGGCTTTGATTGTGTCTGTCCCTCACAGCTCAGGTACCATTTTACGGTCACCCCCAGCCCCTTCTGCACGTTGCTCCGGCCACCCCCTTCATTTTCTTGGTCCCATACTCCCAGCCTTTACCAGAAAGGATTTTAGGAAGAAAACATCATCTTAGCTTTCTATGTGGGAAGTGAGACAGCTGCATTAATTATACATTTCCCAGCCTCTTCCCACTGGCAACAGCATGTGTGAGAACAAGTGGTTATTTCGGGCTGGAAGGAGAGGGGGGGGATGTAAGTTTGGGGCAGTTGCAACTTAAGAAGGAATCGCTACGATGACATTCAGGAGGTGGCTGTTTCTCCGGGGAGTGACTGGGGAGAATTTCTGATGCATGTAAAAAACAAGTGAACAAATAGGCATGTGCTGAGGAATAAACTGATTTAAAGCCTCCTCAGAAGCAAAGCGTTCTGTAAACGTGGAGGACAACAGGAAGGAATTTAATAGCTGCGTGGTGTTTGTGTGCAGGCCAAGGAGGGCATGTGGAAAATAATATCATTTCTGAGAGCAGGAGGCCTGAGGTTTCTGGTAGTTGAGAGTGGGGGTTTTTTGTTTTGTTTTGGGTTTGTTTTTTTTTTTTTTGAAGCAGCTTTCAGGCAATTCATTCAAAGTCTGCAATAGAGATACCTCAAGAATGGAAGTCTCCATGTGAAATTGAGCTGGGTTTATTGTGTTTCTTTGGCAGTTGATAAAATGGGAGGGGGAGAGGTGCAGAAATTGTGATGTTGAAAAACCCCACAAAGCTGAAGAGCCAGGGCTGTAATTTTAATAACTGAGGACAAATGAGGATACCGTCACTTTTAAGGAGTCTTGTTATGTGATTAATGGCTTTTTCCCTGCCCACAGAGAAGCACAGGGATACATTTGGGGGGTGACAGACCCCAATAACTCAACACAGAGAACCAGTCCCTGGACCCTGCTTGTCCCAGGGCTGCCCCAGGAGAGCACCCATGAGCTGGTGAGGACTGGAGGATTCATATGGGATGTATTAGGGGAGGAATTAAAGGAGGGAAAAGGGAGGGATCTGGATGGTTTGGGAGAAACATGGGAAAACATTGGGATAAAGGGGCAGGTCTCATGTGAACAGTTCGCTGGCCTGGCCATACTTGTCTGGCCATGCCCTTCTCCAGCTCAGTGCAAACTGTCCTGTCTCCTCATTAAATTCTAATTACTGCCCTGGGTGACAGGTTCCCTGTTCTGCTTGCACATGTGTTCATGGGAGACTGGAGTCCCACCAACAGGCTGGAGGACCCCTGTGCCTGTGGTGCCAACAACCAGAGAGACTGGAGTGTGTGGGTGTTGTGTGAGTGTGTTTATCTGTGTGTGATTGCTGGTGAATGCAAGCCAGAGAAGATGCTGAGAGGGACATGGGGCTTGGGAGACAGGTATTGGGGTGACCATAAGTCGGGGACAGATACTGGAAAGACCCGAGGGGGCTGCTGAGAGAACTCTGAGCGTGTGTCTGAGCGTGAAGCAGCTGGAGATGAGAGGATCCAAAGGCTGGTTACTGGGTGGGCAGTGTCTAAGGCCAGCTACTGGCAGGATCTGTATTGTGTATATTTATCATTACAGGAGTCGTCTTGCTCTTGGAAATCTGTTTCATGTACCAGAGGGACTACTTTTTTCCTGATTTTCTTCAACAGTCTCACATTCTGCAACTGCTGTCACCCAATGGTCTCCTTTTGGACTAAAATCCATCATCTTTCAACTTCCTAGAACCATCAACAACTAATGCCTTGTCTTCTGCTGCTCATCAGTACTGGGAGTCCATTCAGAAGCATCACCAGGTATCACTCGATTATTTCCTAGTTTTTGACTCATTCTATCTTCCAAAAACTGTTTCCCACATCTTGTTTGATCCAAAGAAAGATATAAACAACAAACTTGAAATAACTCCCTGCAGCCATCCTTCTAAAAGTGAAATTACTCTTTCTGAACTCTGAATATCTATTTGCAATTTTTAAGGATTGTTTTGAGACTTGAAGGCAGGCACAGTTTAAGGAATTAGACAGGCAGATATTTATCTGGCTGTCTCTGTCTAATTTCATTCCTTAAAGCTAATGCTCTTTGTTGTCTTGATATGGGGCTTTTAAATGAAGAATTTAATATCGCTATGGTTTGCTCTTTTTTTTTCATTCTTTTTTTTCTTTGTGTGAAGTCAAACCAGTTATTATTTCACACTGTGTTACTGAGCTTTTCTGTCATATTTTTCAACTTCTTCTCATAGATTAAACTTAACTGACTGCTGGGTAAGTCCAAATTCCATACAATGAGGCAGGATACATTTCTTTGTTTCACGACTGTATTGTGTGTATAGTTTCAGGTCATTATTTCTGATTCAAGAAAGGTTTTGAGCACTTCTTTAAGTGCTTTACTCTATTGGATTTATGATGGTTATGCATTTCTTATATGCAAAATGCTTTCTAGAGTTTGAGATGGTGACACGAGAGTCAAAACTGTCCAATGGGTCATCTAAGGTTCAAGGCAACTCCTGTTAAACTGCTGCAGATTATTTCTGTCTTTCTTCAGATTCCTGGTATGGAAACAGGGAAGATAACAGAAACACTTTCCAAAGAAAGCCATAGCTGGTTAGACAACTACCTGTATTTATAGTCTATGTATTAGTTGAGGGTTTGGAGAGCTTTGATGAAGAAGGTATAGCAGAAGTTCAAAAAAGGTGTGTGAACCCCCAATTCTGAGACAAAGCTTTGTCTACACCTGAG
The DNA here is from genome assembly GCA_013400055.1 of Nycticryphes semicollaris. Taxonomy (NCBI): domain Eukaryota; kingdom Metazoa; phylum Chordata; class Aves; order Charadriiformes; family Rostratulidae; genus Nycticryphes; species Nycticryphes semicollaris. Next base: position 431,191 of record VXBJ01000248.1, on the reverse strand, counting down.
TGTCCAATGTTTCTATTGCATGGTTCAAACAAGACATTCATAAATTCCTAGCCTGGAAGTCAGGAGTATCAGGCATCTGGAGGGGAGAAAGGGAACCAACTGGAAATGATCAATAATCTGTCCTGAAACATGAAAATCACCATCCTTGAAGGTATTCAAAACTCAGATAGAAAGAGATAATTAAAACTCAGGTTCTGGGCAACCTGATCTAACTTTGAACCTAACCCTGCTTTCAGTGGGAGGTAGCACTAGAGACTTCCAGAGGTCCTTTCACAACCTAAGTTATTCTAATTTATTATGAGTCTCTGGTCAATTAATCTTTTCTACTTTACTACACTTTGTGACATTTCTGGTATCGTTCTGAAGTCTAATTATGAAATTTAAGCAATTGTATAACATCAATAATTCACTAAACTGGAGTACACCCACAACATTGATCTGTGTTTGTGATGGGTAATCACTGAAATCAATTGCCATAGCCTACAGCCTTGGGTGCAAAAGGATCTAGATGAAAAAGATGAGCTTCTCTCTGAGCTGTCTCTCTTGGGCAGCAAAGTCTGCATGTGGTCTTGAAAAATCACGGTGCCTTCTCAGGGGAGAACAAATCTCTGAGGAACAGGAGTGCCTGCTGGGTCTGAAGAGCAAAGACAGTGATATTGTTGTGTCAGCTGAAGTTTTGATGAAGCTTACGTGCTAGCTGTAAGAGATAATGAAGGCCCAAAACTTGATACAAAAATTTATGAGTATTGTGGTACAGCAGAAGAGATGAAGCAGATACTTGTTCCCTTCAGGAATCAAGAAGCAGGTTTGCAGATTGGGATAGAAGTACTACGGTGCGGTTGGGTTGACCTTGGGTGGCTGCCAGGTGCCCATCAAGCTGCTCTCTCACTCCCTCTCCTCAGCAGGACAGCATGTTTCCACAGTAGTAAATCACCTTTTCTTCTTTCTGTTTTATTTTGAAACAGCAAGATTTTTGGTAAATCTACCCAGCTTCTCAGGAAGCTTCAGTTTTGTTCTAACAGTGTATTTTCATGGGACATGCATCGATTTAAAAAAGAGCTGATGCTGGTGGTGCATTAATGGTGTGACGGGGCCAGCTGTCTCCCAACAACCCTGACAGAGCAGAATAAGTTGTTCCCATACCATAAACTTTTGTGATCTTCACCCCAATTCTCTGATAAACCACGTAAAGGTGAAGACAGATTCAAAGGCAAAGTGTATTTTTCCTCCATGTATATTTGAAACCAAGATCAGCTTTCTGCAAATCCTGTGATCCTTAAGAGCTCAGCACAAATAGCAGCCTTCCTGAAAAATGACAGTTGTTTCATGCTGTTTTTTCCATGTCAGTGTCATGACTAGGAGAAATTCAGGTTGGCCCAGCACTTGGGGAGAAGTTTAAGCTCAGTCCTAAATGTGAGAACGTTGCTGCTGCTCTAGATGCCCAGCTACACGCGCGGTGTCTGCTGCTAAAATGCTTTTGCACTTGGGCTGCAAAAGCCTGTGACAAAAATATATACCTCTCCAGGAATTATTATTTCTTTTCTTTCCTCTTCCTTTTATAAATTTCTGCTTGAAAATAAACATGAAAACACCACGAATGAGGAGAGGGCCGTAGGTCCACATGACGTAACAGTGTTGGAGGAAAACTTTCAGAAACGTGAGAGACTCAGGCACTACAGCCCTAAGTGCAGGAGATGAAGAACATCTCTTACTCACTGGGAATGTTTCCTCATCCCTTGCATGGCTCCCTTGAGGTATGTCTTGTATCAGAGCTGTGAGGACGTGCTGCCTCTTTCTAAAATTCCTGCAGGGCTCTTGAGAAAGGCTCCGGTCCCTCCCAAGGCCCTTCAGCCTTCCTGGAGCACGAGTAGCAATGAGGTAAGGAATGCCAGGCTGCAGGAAGCAAGTCTTCACTATAATGCACTTTTTACCCTTGGGTTTTGTTTTTAATGCTGTAGAAGAATCTGCTGTGGCTTTAAAGGTTTGAGAGGATTTTGTTTAAAGACTACACATAGGTATTTAAGAGCTTGGGCCAGATAATATTCAAGCAAATTGTTGCAACTGATGAGATCTGGGCTGGAATCTCGCCTCATGGCAGCGGTAGAGGTGAATGTTGTGTGTGTTAAAAATGGAGAGTTGAAAATGGACCAGGCTTCCTGGTTCTCTTAACTTACTTGCTAGAAGAAAGTATCTTCGAAGTCTGTGAAGCCCAGACAAAATGCAGATGTGAAAAAGAAACAACAGGGGATTTTTTTTCCGTCTTTCCTGCTACTTGTTTAATTGGTACTAGTGTATTATTGAGTCACAAGCAAAGATCTGAGATTTTTAAAGGGCTATTCTAATTTCACTGAAGTTCACTGTTCAGTGCATTTGGCAGATGGTCTCATTAGGCAGTAAAACCGAGAGAAACAAGATTTTGGCTTCCTAGGTCCAGGTGGCAGTATCAGTGCTTCAAAGGAGAAACAAAACTCTGGAGTCAGAAGGCAGCAGATAAATATAACTGCAAATTGAGCTTTAATGAGAAAAGTGCTCTATGTCCCTAGTAATTACAATACAGCAAAGCAATGATCTCACCTGGCATGTTCGATGAAAAGACCTGGGTTTTCAAGTGAGCAGCACCACTCTGCTTACCAGCATTAAACTGCAGATGAGTTTGCAAGTGTTTAACATTCAGTAACCTCCTGTTCCTATATGGGGAGGGACAGGAAAGATTTTTTTATGCCTAAAGAGCTGTCTTTGCTTTGGGAGAAATATTCCACACAGCAACATTCATGTTACACAGACACCCTCATATTCCAGCTGACTCTCTTGCCTTCGCCAGCCTCCGTTTATTTCTCAGCTCCAGAGAACACTTTGTGCCTCTTGGTCATTCCTGGTGCATCTGTTGAGGGCAGGTGATTCCTCTCTAGCCCTGCATCAAACCTGTGTGTTCTGTTATCAGGCTGTCATGACTTCAGGGACTAAATGGGGGTGTTCTCTGGAATGGTCTGTTGTGCATCAGAGGTGACTGGGCAGCTGGTTTTTACAAGGTGTGGAGATCTGGAGAAGAGCAGTGCAGTGTGTCAGGAAGTAGGACATGTCAAAGGTCTTCATTGAGAAGCTGTCTGGTGCTCATGGAGAGCAAAGCTGCATGGTCTAGGAAAGACTGATGGCTTTCACTCCTACAGCAGGTAGGACAATCTACCAAAGAAAGAAGAATTTAGCAAATAGAGTCTTATGTACCACAACCTTGAGGAAAAACAAACAGACCATTTAATTTTGCTTACTTAGAGCAAGTACTTGATTTCCTCCCCGGTCCCCATAGGGCAATCCTTGCCCTGAAGATGGTTAATCAGGACTGAGTCTCAGCGTGCTTTTCGGTCCACATCAGCTCCAGCCCTGAGCTGGGTACCACAGCTGGAGCCAACTAGGCTGCTGTTGGCTGCAGGGCTCGGGTGAATGTCATGTGAACGGCCCCAAGGAAACCATGCCAAAGCCAACAGCTGTCTCTGACCATCTTTTCCCACCTATGGGGCTCAGAAAAAACACACATTATGTTGCCCTTCCTGGCTTTTGCTGTGGTAGATGGGGCACTCTTTGAACAGAAATGTCATCGTGAAAGTCTTCATACTGAAAGCAGTTTGTGCAGCTGGGCCCTGTTTCCTGCTCCTGAGTGAGGTGTAGAAAACTGGGTTGAAAAATTTGATTTGTCAGGAAAGTTTCCATGAGTTCATATTGACGTAGTGAGATGAGGGGTGGAGAGCAAGGGGGGAGTCCTACACAAAAACCCCACTATCAAGCATCCATGCGCTTCGTGAAAATTTCAGCTTGTGTAATTACTGAGTAACCTGTTTTATCAGCAGAGAGCATTTTGGGTATCTAATGGCATATCACTTCCTGGTTCCTGGCAGGTGTCCCTGACTTAAAAAGAAATGAACCCATTCTATGATTCTATGATAAGAAGCAGAGAGGGACATAAATCCTGCAAAGCAGAACAGCAGGGACTTCAAGCAGGTATATCATTACATGGAATTCGATTATCTTTGGACCCGTTAGGATTCATTTTAATAGAATAAATCTGGAGAGAAGGGCATACAAGAGCAGAAATTCCATCAGGAGACTGAAAAATATAGTAGGTGTCCTCTCATCTGAGGTAGAAACTGAGCCCAAGACATGCAGACAGAGATGATTTTTTTGTTGATGGGATTCAGAGTCCACGTGGTGCAAATACAAGGAAAGTAAGTCTTAGTTGGGATATTCCTGCAAGAACAGGCTGGAATCTGGAGACTATATTAGCTCTCACACCTGACATGACTTTCAGTAAAGGTTATTGCAACATATTGCAATATACAAGTGCAAGAGCACAGACAGAACAGCACCAACATAGCTTTTTAAAAGGTCTGGTATTTAAATTAATCCACTGGGAATGGGTTTAATTTAATAAGCTTCAATTTAGAACTTGATCTTGATCTCTTATTATTGTTTAGGATATTCCAGCTCCTGTACAGTATGTTCACCTCATCTTCCCAATGCAATTTCTCAGGCAACGGGGTTTTGTCAAGCTGAATGGCAACTTAACGATTTTTAATTGTTTATAAATTATTTATTCTCCCGAACTTGAACCTGAAACAAAACTGAGGCATTGAACGGGCTCACGGTGCTCAAACCTGAGGAATATGTTTGCATTTGTACCTGCTGAGAAGCAGATAAAACGTGCAACCCAGGACCTCAAACCACTGCAAAATGACTCTTTTTTGGGTCCCAAATTAGCACGTTTTAAGCTAACTCAGGTACTTCTGACACCATTGGAACTACAGCCTAACGTGAATACGAGGGAGAAACAAATAAATTATTTAACATAGTCCCTACCCATTTTTAATTTACTAAGACATCGTTAGCAGAAAAATAGTATATGAAAATACTGGGTTTGGCTTTGTCATCCCATTTCACCAAGATAAGTCCATTTTTTTTTAATAAAAAAGAAGTTTGGGGGTTTTTTTTTTATGCCTTTTCTTTGCATTTTTAGGTAATCTTGTCTGTACTTTTCCTCTAAAGAGAGCGTAATACAAACAGCAAAAGTATTTTGAATTATCCTCTTTATATTTATATAATAGAAAAGAATCTAGAAAAAGAAACCTTTTAAAAAGAGAAAACAGAGATCTGGGACGAGACATTAAAATAAAGAGTTGAAAACAAAAGCCTTTCTTACTCCATCTTATGCTTTGGGGCAATATCTGTCATTCATGTTATTCCTCCGTTAGCATTTCTGGATTGCAACAAGAAGTCCCAACATTTCCAAGACCCATCTGTGTGCCTGCTCCCAGCTCTCCCCAGTCACACTCCAGCTGCAGACAACAGGCTTCCTGGGCTCTCACTACTTCTGCCCACTGCAATTAACCCTCCAAGAATTATCTGGGAATATTTGCTTGTTCTCCAGGACTCAGTGGTCTCTCCTCCAGGAAACTCAGTCTGGCCCAGAGAACAGCACAGAAGAAAACAATAATTGCTCTTGTTCAAGTTCAGAGAATCTTGCTTTATTAATTTAATTTCTATTTTACCTTTAGAAGTTGACTCATTACTGCCCATCTGTGTAATGGTAGAGAATGGTTTTGGTCTGTCTCCTTTCATTGTTGCAGACCAATTTTCTTCAATATTCATTTCTCTTCGATTTTTATTTCTGCTACGTGTAAGATATAAAGAGATTGTCTTGTCTGGTCACATCTAATGAGAGGCTGAATTTTTGATGGCCCTCCTAATATCCATTTCAGTGGCTGGAGGTGAAGTATATGTGAATTCCGGGGTGTTTGTTTAGCTTATTTATTTTGTAAGGGAAGGAACAAATGGGCTACAAAATCCCCCAGACAAACTGAAGCAAGGACGTACGTCCATGCGGATGCCATAAGGGCACCAGATTACATCTGGTGTCTGGAGCAGAAGTGCTTCTCGATCAAGAACAAAGCCTTTGTGGAGCACACCAGGGCATTCCCCTGGTTTCTTGTGCATCCCGACTCTTGGAGATGAGTGGTTACAGTAGCCACAGCAGAGGGAGGCTTCCACACAAGGCACCAAGTGGGGAACAGCCACCAAAAGTCTGAAGGAGAACTAATAACCGAACGCTGTTGCAACATATGTCAAGGTCCCTTCCAACCCAAACTGTTCTATGATCCTATAAATATATATTTCTGAAGATGTTGTGCTGTGCAAGAATTGTTGACATTTGACGGGCAGTTACATCATACATCAGAGTGGAGTTAATTTTCAGGGCAGGGATGAAGGACTGTGGTCAGAGACTCTGCCATGACTAGCAGGCCAGGACAGGAGGGCTGGGATTGATTCCCTGCTTTGAATGAGGCACAACAGGAACATGGAGAATGACCCATAAGGCAATGGGTGGAAAACTAATAGAAATAAACAGGAAAGTCAAAGTGGACTTAAATTGGATTAAAATTACCACGTAAGCACCACTTTTTATCTCAGTTCTAGGTACATATTCAGAAGAAGGGTTGTGAAGAGGGCAGGGAGGTATCATAATGGAGAGTGTCGGAGTAAATAGTCATATTTACCTACTTTTTGAGACTTCAGAAAGAATCCTTGTCCATATGAACTGGAATGATGGGTGGGTTTAAAACCTCCTGTTCTACCTAGAATGGCTTCAAGAATTACCCATAAAAAGGGGTTTGGCTACCTCAAGCCAAATCGTTACAGGAACAGAAAACACTTTTTTTACAGTGAGGTTGCCAAACGTTGGAACAGGTTTCTTGTGGGTTTTCAGAGCTTGGATGGACAAAGCCACGAGCGACCTGCTGTAACGCCAAAATTATTCCTGCAGAGACATCCAGACATCTGTCCCAACATAAATTAGTCTGTGATTCTAGAATAATAGCTTGTTGGTATTTTTCTCAGGGCTTTCATAAAGCCTTTTTAAAACAGAACAGGATTTTTTGTCTTCTAAATAGCTGATGATATTTTCTGTAATTTGCATGAAAAAAACCCCCAGAAGTTTCAAGGGATTTGGGTCTGTATTTAATGGTGATCTTGAGGCCTACCTGTACCAAACTGTACCAATTCATACCACAACACTGCCTAATGCAGTCTTCCTTTTAGATAAGGGTTACCCTATGCCTGCTATAGGACACAGAAAATCTTGTTTAAGCTTTAAGATCTTTTCCTTTAAGATCTTTTCCTTTAATATCCTGAATAAATCACAGGAAGTTTACTAAGTGGATCCTAAAAATCCCCTAGAGACTTCAGAAAATCCTGTCTCTTCTCCTATCCCTTCACCTGCAGCTACAGATGATAACAATTTGCCCTGGTGCAGGAGGAATTGTGAGAATTCATGCACCTGTGTTTGTGTGTCATGCAGCTTGTGGTGATAAGTGGCTTCATAAGAGTGTGGATAATTAAATTAAGCCTATTCAATGTTGAGTGTAAAGTTACATGCTCCATAAACTCAGCCTTGTGGAGATGCCAGCATTTCAAAATCTATGTTCACTTCAGAAATATAACCCTTATTAAAGGTTCCTTTAAAGCTTTCCCAGAAAATCCCAGGGAAAGAATTTCCATCAAGAGATCACCTCTCAAATGAAGCAGAAATATCATTGGCATGGCACCAGAATTCACTCAGAAAAACTCAGTCCTGGCTTAACGGGCAGGAAAAGATGTGTTTATTCGTTATCAGCCCCTCTTGAAAGCAGACAGGGAAGAACTTGTAACCCTCAGTCTTAAACAGCAAACCACTCCGGTACAAGCTCCTGTCAGTGGAGGCTTGTAAAGCACACATGGGGAAGGAGAGAGACGTGAAGCCATTTGCTGGGGTAGGCTAGGGTAGACCTCTGAAATAACTGATCTCAGTAAAGGGGGCCTATAAAGACATGACAGAAATTAAAAATTCCGAATGGTTCCAGACAGAGTCTGCTTGAAAGAGCTGTTTCATTCTGACCACGTCTCTCCGGTGGCATGTTGTTAGCACGGCTGTTCGAACTGTGACTGATGGGAAGCAGCAGAAAGGAGTTTTGTTCCATCTAAAGCCAAGACACGTGGACCCAGAGCAGCTGGGAGGCATCAAGGACTGGAGCCCAGTGACTGTCAGGTTGAGCGTGGTGTGACTTTGGGAATAGTTCCAGGCAAGCTGACAAAGGTGTTTCTGACCAACACAGAGTTGTCACAGTCCCCAGCTGATCAGAAAACCTGCAGATCCTGCAGCCTGGCTTGCAGCCCAAGTGACACCTGGGTCCTTGGGAAGAAAGGCCTCAACAAACACAAAACTGATCACATTAAAGACCTGTACAGAAATGTCAGCATTCATGTGGAACTGTGGTGGGAATACACGGAGCTGCTTAACATCAAGGTCAGGGTCAGTCAAGGAAACTGAATGTCATTGCTGCTGTTTAACCTGACAAACAGGCCTCTAATCTTCATGCTGGAGTCAGAGGGCAGCTGTGAGTAGCAGAGTAAAACAAACCTCTGCAGCGGCATTTGCAGAAGGTCTGGCCCAGCTCAGTGACTCCTGGGAAGGAAGGAGTAGGAACATCTGGATCATGGAGTCATTCTGTAAACTTACTGACCAGAAAAGCCAAATTACATAGTGCTGTGGGTTTCAGGTCAAACCTTTCTACCAGTCATGCGCAGTCAATGACTGTGAGGCCTGGGAAACATGCTCTTGAAAGTCTGTGGTCACTCCAGCTGAGATGGTCTGGCAGTAAAAACGGGTCCTTGTATCAGAATACCAAGGCCAGATGTAGCTGAAGCATGAAAGACTTGGTTGACCAGAAACAGAAATTCATGTTAATGTACTTTAAAACTTATTTAGAAGTTCTTTCTCTTTAATGTATTCTCTGTGCCAAGTCTCAAATTTAGCAGAAAAGTCAGGCACAAAAGAACTCCATCCCTGCAGCAAAGCTGCCAGCATTCAGTAGGTCTCTTTTCTTCCCTTTGCATGCAGCATTTCACCAAACACCAGTACTAGAGATGGAGTGTGGGGTGCAATGAGATCCATTAGCTGCACCCCCATGTGCAGGTTTCTGTCAGCACAAGATGACCCTCTTCAGTAACACCACAGTCTGCCAGATATCTTTGATGGGTAGCAGGGCAGGAACATGAGATACTGTTGCTGGCAGCAAAGAGAGGAGAGACCTGACCCTGGAATTGTGATGCAGAAGTACAGGAGTCAAACTCTTCTCAGCACTGGCTGAGAAGGGCAAACAAACAAACAAAGCGCAACAACCACAAATTGCAGTTTGGGCACCTCGGACTGAACACAGAGTATGATATTTCCGTGGGCAGAGAAGGGTAGCAGAGGAATAGGTTGCGTAGACAAGTTATCAGAGCTCCATCCTTGACCCATCATCCAAGACTCACCTAGACAAAACCACATCTGAGTTTCTGATAGTCCTGCTTCAAGCAGGAGGTCAGACTGGAGGCTTGTAGAGGCCTCTTCCAGTCAAAGAGGAGAGACTTAAGGCAGCAGATGTTCATGAAATGTGATAAATTTATTTGACCATCGTTCCATCTTCATACTCTACAATCATTACAAAATTCTTGCAAACATCTTCCCTTCTTGTTTATTGCTTATCTTTTTGTTTGTAGATTATACATGGCAAGATATTCTTGGAAAAGCAGTGTTCAGCATATTAGGAGTTGTTGCAAGAAACTCCTGGAAAAGCTTGCAAACGGTTTCCTGACAACCAGGTGAACAGGACAGAGACACAAACAGGTTCTTCGCTGCCTGCCACTCGCGTAGAAGCAACAATTTCAGCAATGGAGCCCAGCTCTCAGCTCATGAAATCTCACATGGCACCATTACAGCCCACAGAGCTGTTGCTATGACTATTTTTCATTTGAAGTACATATTGACATATCTCCTTAGTCATGAATTATTGGGGAGGGACGTTCTTTTTGTCTGAAGAAAGAGAGAAAATAGAGAGAAGAGTTGGTGTGATTTTGGACATCATCAGCTGCAAATGTGTTCTTTTACTGACTGACTCTGTACTTCTGTTGTCTTTCCTTTCACACAGCTCATATGGAGGTATGAACCTCGTTGAAGAGAATACAGAGCACTTCATCTTTGTTCATATTCCTTTCCCGGTGACTATTTTGAGGACTTACAAATGTAATTGAGTTGCCAAGGCCTAACAAGTTATCAAACTCTGTTGAGTTTTCCGTGCACTTGTTCTTATCCCAGGTCAGGGAATACAAATTATTCCAGACTCCCTTCATTGACAGCTGTGCACCAAAATAAATGACTTCCTATTTCCCACGGGCTGTAAGCACACACCGGTACCACACAGCAAAAATGGGCAAGGTTGTAGATAATCTACAGCTGTGCATGTTACTTGGTTCTTCACTTGTCAGTTCAGAGAAATGGGAAACTTTAGGGCATAAGTCACCTGTTTTAAAAGTCTATTTAGGGTAAGAAGAACAATACCCAGCAAGCACCTCTTCCTTCCCATTATCTACACAGAAAATCTAGACAAAAGCTCCAATGTAGCACCATGGTCATCTGTATCTGGCTTCGTGAATCCCACTCACCGTCACTTTTTATGTCATTTAATTGTATGTCTGACATCTAAGATTGGGAATGAAAAGGAGAAAATAGGTAACACATCTGCAGTACGTTGTCTGTGCAAAGAGTGACTACCCCAGCAAAGATTGGGTAGACAATCTGAATGATTTCATTATCAACGTACTGTTCCAAGTTTTCATCTGCAATTACATCTATATGGTACAACCAACATATATTTCAAGGTACTGGGTTGATACTCTGTGACATTCTGATTGAACAAAACAGCACTGTACAGTACCCATAGGACACATCTCAAAATGAAGAAGTGTCAGAACTTGAAAATGTGTGTCAGGAAAGAACTGCTATTATTTATAGGTTATATGTAGAGTTTTTCAGGAATTAGTGTTGGTCCTGATGCAGTTGAACATTCCCTGCCATTTTCTGGGCATAGATAAGATAGTGTCTAACAATAAGCAAAGATGAAGACAGGAAAACAGTGCCCACACATGTCCTTTTGATGCTTGTTACAGGTCATCTCCCTTTCCATCCCTGGGCCTGTGTTCTACCACCATATCTCAGTGCCATTAGCCGTGTACCACAGCTCTGTCCATCTGAGGTGGGAACATGGAGAAGGTATTTGGCTCATTTCCTTCAGCCTTTCACAAAAGTGGATCCCATGAATGCAGGTCAAGAAAAGTAGGACTCTTCCTAGAGCAGCATGGAGTGCAGGCTGGCTTCCCTGATGGGAACAGCCAGGATCTGGTCTAGCAGTGCTAGTCTCTTGGCAGGGCTGAAAAAAGGGACACTTTTGCATCACAGAACAGAAAATATACTTGGGGCTTTATCCTCCACCCTTCTACTCAAGGAAATATCACGGTCAATTCAGTTTTTCCTTAAACTGTTTCTTTGGTGATAAATGACATCCAAAATACATTGTCTTCTCTCTGGCATTTAGCTGAGGGACCTTCTTATGTAGTCCATCCTACTGCCCGATGTTCACAAACATTAGGCAAAAACTGAGATTTGTGTCTGTTCATCAAAGCTTGTTCCTAGTACCTTTAGCAAATTAACATCCTCAACCGCTTCCCTGGGCAGCCCATTCCAATGCTTAGTCACCCTTTCAGTGTAACAATTCTTTCTAATATCCAACCTGAACCTCCCCTGGAGCAACTTGAGGACATTTCCTCTTGTCCTGTTGCCTGTGACTTGGGAGGAGAGACCGACCCCTGCCTCTCTACACCCTCCTTTCAGGGAGTTTTAGAGAGCAATAAGGTCTCCCAAAATTCAGCTTGCACTGAAGTTTGTGGAAAGTTTGCCTTGTGGGCTCAGTTGGAATTTGGTTCACCATAAGCTGAACAGTCTGAATTACTGACATGAATTATTTTCTATAATCTGTCTCTTCGGGAAGATGCCAGGTAATAAACTATTTCTTGCTTCTGTAAATAGCTCCTACAAGAAGGTGGTGAAGAAATTTAGTGTAGCTGTGAAAAAACAGAGGGGCTAATTGGGCAGTCCAATGTCAGAAGGAGATAAAACCATCCACTGAGCTTGTGGAAACAAAATAATTTAGGCTAGAACTCAAGCGTATTTGCAGAGAGCATATTTGAAACTTGTCAACATAATTATTCCCTGGGGAAATGCAATTCCAATAGCTCTGTTCCCCATGCAAGGAACCAAAATGCACAGCAGCTCCCTGCCACATCCTGAACTTTGAATCCCTGCATTCAAACCTACGTAATGAACACTTGTAAACAAAGTACAGACCAAGAATCACTCACAGATGATAGTGATTCTTCCCCTGTAAAAATTCTTTCTCTGGACTGTTGCGCAAAGCAAACATGGTAGGAATATCAGGATAAACCAAGGTTTATTTAAAACCAAGGGCAAATATTTGCTGAACATCTCTTGAATATTCGTGGTTTAAATGACCAATAGTAAAAAGTATACATACTCGGTCTGCTCTGCTGTTTAAAGATCCTTCGTATTAACAATTCTACTGTATTTTTGGTATTGCTTAAAAAACTTGATTTATATTCTACTCAGTCACATCCATAGCTATATACCCTGAAATAAAATAGTTCTAACCTTTGGCTTATGCATCATTCCTGCAGGGGAGTGAAGGTTTTCTCAGCGTAGCAGGCTCAACTTTTTCACTATTCCTGAAGCACTTCACTATTTAGGCTTGTCAACCGTTGACACAGAGGCAGGAAAATGCTACTGTTGTGGGTGGATGTGGAATTTGAGCCAGCTGTCTCCCACATCCACTTTTCAAAATGATGAACAGGGAGGAAAAGAACCCCAGCGGGGTCTGCAGAATGTACAGGTCTTTACAATCACTCTGCTTAGCATGAGTTGAAGGGTGTGAGGTGAACCCTTTCTGCAGCTCTGCACCTGGTGGATGGGTACACAGGACGTTAGGCTGTGTATTAGATTTTAATAGATTTTTTTCATATGGCTTCTTGTACATTTTTATTATGGGTGAGTAAATGCCTTTGGATTCTTTGGTAGTGCCCAGGACCCTGGCATCACACCACATACCAGAGCACCAGAGCCATCCCAGACCCCATCAGCCTCATGAATTACATATTACTGCCTTCATCCTGGATTTCATGGTGTCCCAGAAGCTTTGTTAACCTGTCAGTAGAATGTTCACTGAGGAGAGAGTGATGGATTGCCTATTTAAATTACCTCTTGACTGCAGGAATCAAGCAATTTCTGTGCATAGACCTACCTATTTGCAGAACTCTGGTTTGTGCTGCAACTTCTCTAATGCTTACATATGGGATCAAATCATAACAGAACCTTTCTCATTTGTTAACTAACACCAACAAATAAATTAGATGGAGTAAAGTCATACAGAAGAGATTACTCTTATAGAGGCTAATGGGTTCCTAAGGAGGTCTGATCAAGAAATTCCTGGCATTCTGTTTGCCCTGCAAAAGTGTCAGCTTCTTATGGAAATGAGTGTAGAATTTCAACAGGGCTGCAATGTCTACTCGAGGAAGGGTCTGACTAAAGCAGCAGACACCTCTATTACCAAGGGGGGCTGGTGCTGAGTGTCGGATTTAGTCTTTAATCAGTCAGTACCATCTAAGAACAATTTAGTATAATAATGCTTTTTTACTCCAGTCCATTCACTGTCCTCGAGACACTACTTGCTTTAGCTTTCTGCTTATTTTCAACCACACAGTGTTCATGTTAGCTGAATTAACAATAATAAAACAATTATAAGAAATAAAAGAACAGCTGTACCGTTGCCCAGGAGAGAGCATTGTGAGGGTATGCATGTGTCTCAACAGGCTTGAAGTAACAGAGAAATGATAGCACTTCTCCCAGTCAGTCACAGTTCTTAGAAATATAAAGACTGAATGCACAGAAAACAACATCCTGGTTTCATAAATGCATACAGACAATATAAGAAATCTCTGTGGGAGGAAGCGGAGTCAGAATGCCACAGGCAGTTCCATATGAACTAGCTGCTGCTGTTGTATTATCACTGTAGGACCCTGTTGGTACCTGGAAAACCCTGGAGGGAACTTTGTCAGGAGGTATGCTGCAATAATACTGCTTGAACAATGGTCAGGTTGGATTACCAGGCACCCTGGCCTGTCCAACTTGGACAAAAATCGCCAGCTCTGTAAATTGCATTGTGTTCCTGCCTTTCTGGATGTAAGGAAAACCATAGGATGACAGAGCTGTACCTCCTCAGAGGAGTGCTATGGACAAGCATTTACACTCCACAAAAGCATGTCTCCACAGAAGACTGGCTACAGAAGAGCAAAATCCCGTGCCTGGTGTCAAGAGCTTGTGGTCGCTGCTGCTTCAAATCGTTCACCAGGCACAGCTCGGCTCTCATGGAGTCACCCCAGTAGGTGTTGGTTACCCTCTGGATGCTACAGCAAGTGTGGAGACCACCTTAGTCACCTCACTCCATCTCTGAGGCTCTTGTAACCTGGGGCTGTAATGAAGTTATTTATAGGTGCCTGAACAGGCTTTTTTTTGTTTTATTTTTGTCTATAGCAGTGTTGCTAACTATAAGAAGGGCTGGAACAGTTCATTTGTTAATGAATATTGCAAAACACTCCTAAGCAGCAAAATAATAATAATAAAAAAAAAATTATGACTGATATTAGCCAAGTAAACACAGCTGACAGGAGGCCTTACACAAGAACTGACATAAAACATCACACAAAAACCCCTCCTCCCTCTTCAGCAGGCTCTAGTGGCTTGAACTACAAAACAACTGCTTGTTCTTCAATTTATCCTAGTTCTTAGAAGCATAAAAGCTTACCCAGAAGATACTGTTTACTGCTAATTCCTCCTTTTCAGGTTTGTAAACATGGCTCTTTGCAATACAAGGGTAACTCATCTGAAGAGTTATCCTCTTCCAAGGAAGACACAGGAGCCTATGGCAACGTGTCCAAACAAGGTGATTCTCCAGTGTCCTGTATTGCATTCTGGCCATAAACCGCTTGTGAGCAGGGTAGAGAGCGTGGGTTACATCTTGAAGTGTTTTGATAGGAATTTCACCAGAGGAGGGGCGAGGGAAGAAGGGAAGGGAAAGGAGTAATAACTGTTGAGCAAGGGCAATTTATAAACAGAAACAAGGGAAAAAAATTACTCATTTAAGGTTATTTGTTAATTCTTGAGAAATGTGTTACAATTCCCTTTGTGCTCTCTTTCCCTGAATTGCCCACACCGAGCTATGGTTGACCTTCTTTGTCTTTTTAAACAAGGCATTAACTTTGTTTCTATTTTTATTGAACTATATAATCCCTTTATGGACTTGGTGACATTAATATCCTCGGGGGACTGTCTCGATTCCAAGTCAGTGAGCTGTTTTGCTTTCCTTTTCCCATCTATACACAGCAATGGCATTACTACTGACAATTAATTCAATAATCCACTGGATCAAGGAGCACTTTTCCAAGAATCTTGTGTGGAGTATCTTGTGAAAATACCAGGCATGATTAGACTTTTAAACTGAGCAGTCAGAACTGACAGTAAGATGTGTGCTTTAGCAAGTATAAACAAATACACAGATTTCATCTGTCTTAAGTTAGAGTTGAAGGACTGATAGGAAACTATGAATGAAGCTAGAAAGATATCACCTAATTTTTAATCTATAGGATTGGGAAGATTATTTAGTTAAAAAGATTAGTCTACTGGTACGCAGCATAATCAAGTGACAAGGGGACAGATACAAGGTTGGGACAAGTGTAGGGGCATTAAGACTATTCAAACTTCCTATGATGACTTTGGGTACCAGTTGCTGACCAGTAGGGAATGCTGAAGAGAAGAACACCTCAGAGCCACTTTCTTTTCTTGATTCAAGCACTTCTGGCTGTAGTTAAGTACCGTCACAAAAATAGGGTTCAGAGCCCAGAGGATCTGTGGGTACAGACATCCGAGTCTCACATGGCAAGAGAAGGCAGAGGAATATTTCCTTGGATTGTTTTTAGTATTTGTCTTAATATTGAGGGGAAAACCCCCCACTGACTAGGAGACCTGTCAAGGTTTCCATCCCAAGCACTGCACAGTGGTTGGCTTGTAAACCAACTTAAGAAACATGTGGGGCAGAACTGCATTCCTGAACAATTCTGACTGTTCCCTGCTTTGCCTCAGTTTCTCAGAAAACTCATCCTTTGTCTTTGGGCTCTTTCCTGATGTTCAGATGGAAATTACCTGACTTTATTCCCAGTGAAGCCGGTGCAAAAGGTCTGACCTTCAGTGCTGTGTCCTTACCTCCTTTAATTTCTCCTACACTGAGAAATTAAAGCATGGCATTGACTTGAGCTGGAAAGGAGCTGCAATGCCTGGAGCTGCTGTTGCAAAGACTAGTTTAGTCTCTTCAGCCTCCTTTACTTATCAGAATCTACCTCAAGTTACTCCTGGGCAAAGGAGGACAGACTTAGACTCCTTAAAGCAGTCTTTCTAAAAATAAATTGACTGAAGCACTCACCATGAGGGTCCTGCAGCTGTTGGGATTTCAGTGAAGAATTTGGAAGTCTGGCTCCACCTTCAGGGTCAAGAGCCTCCTGCTGACACAATAGGGACAGGCAGTGGTGAGTATCCTGTGGCTGGGACAGGCAGGCAGTGTTCCCAAACACACACTGCTATTTTTAAAGGCGAGTTGTCTTACGAATGAAACATGAGTTTGTGCTGCAGTTTTAAACAAGAAGCATCCATAGCTCTTCGGGATAAGTAGAGAGACCATATTGATTACTGTATTTGTGAATGTGTGAAATAGAGAGACAGTGGAGGGGTTACACAGTACAGAAAGGGCTAGAAAGGGTTGTTGGGATAGAAGAGCAGCATCAAGTCAACGCACAAGTATCAGGGATGAAAAAATGTCCCTGGGTCTCCTCGAATTTTCATGGCTATTATATTTCCATTAGAAACTCTGAAAATCTGATCAAATCAGCTTTCTGACTCTCCCTGGCTGGCACACCATAGAAAGTCATCAGTGACTCAGTATTTGTTACATAAATTCTTTGATAATTCTGTGCCACCCACCAATACTGGGCACATTAATTTCATGCCACTCCTCAATTTGGTGCTACCAGCTCACACCCTTCCCTGTGAGTATCTACTAGTTCACACTTCACTTATTTCTCCAGCTTCTGCAGCGAAGCCATTGGAAAGGGACTTAGTGAAGAAAACCCACATAAAAACCTCCAAGTTTGTTCTGCTCTGACTGGTTGTGGAGAGAGTCCTGAACACATGATGCAAAGAAACCGGAGACTCCCTGTAAATACAGGCTTGTAAATAAGCATCTTCAAAACACCACTTTTGGAGCATTTCTTACAATTTCTGAAATTTTAACATTGGCAACACCAATTTTAAAACACCCTTCTGATCTCTGTACTTACCAGAAACTGCCCGAGAAGCAGCTCAGCTGAGTGTGCTAAAGCACAGTGCTGGCTTAGCCTGTTGCTTCTAACAATAATAGTTCTTGGACAACCTTTCATCAGATCTTAGTAATTACAGTCAAGATTAACTCACCCTAATTATTAAGACTTGGCAGTGGGGATTTTTTGTTTGGTTCAGGTTTTTTTGTGGAGTTTTTACTTTTTTGGGTTGGTTTTTTTTTAGAAAGCCTTCCCAAGGCTCTTCAGCAATGAACACAAACCCCGATTTATGATGCACAACAGAAGAAGGAGGAACAAACCCAACCTGTCTTTTCTTTTTTGGAGTTGATTCATTACCTCCTGGGTATCCAGTAACCTTCACTGTGATCTGTATTTCAGAAGGGTGATAGCTATATCTAAGTAGAAATGATGGCCCCATATGGCATTTTCTGCAGCAGCAAAGATGGTTCATGCTCCTTCACTGTTCACTCTGGTCGTTATGTGAGTTGATTTGCACCTTCACTGAGCTGTTGTAATGCTCTATGAGCCAAGTTGCAAACCAGACCAGTAAATCAATTGGGGTGAGCAACAAGCACCAAACAAAGGTAAACCTTGACTATTTCTGCCACTTTGCATTCCAAAAAATACCACCTAAAAGCTCCCCCGGTGCACTGTCTTTCCAAGAGGATGATATAAATGTCTTTTTTGACCATAGACTTTAAATGCTTTGGGATTTAATCTGTGAAATACTATTGCCGTGGTTCAGGCTGATTTGGCAAATGTTCTCCAGCTCCATCATCAGCTCAGCCTTTGAAGGAAAAGAACATGAAGTTAACTACTTAGAGACTATAAGCTCTTCTTCCAGGAAGTGTTAAGCAATCCAAGCTTCATTCATCTCGTTACATAAATAAACAACAGCTTATTGGAATAAAGCCATTGCAGTCCCCTGTCAAGCTCATTTCGTGCATTTGCTGGATATATAAGAATATCCAAACCTGGTCAGCCTGGGCTTATCCCCTTAATGTCTCCTGGCTGAAGCAGGAGAGGGGAAAAATACTCATTAATGAATCAGCTATATATTAAAATTTCATTTTAATCCACTGGTAGAATAATGCTTGGTTTAAACATCAAAATCTAAGTACTTGATGTTGCTTATTATAGAACATCTCAGGGGATGTTCTAATTACTCATTTGATTATATCCATCTTTTCAACCTTTTCCACAATTTTGTTTTCTCTGCTATCCAGTGGCACAGGACAATTTTTGTTCCCTTCCTTTATAACGGTCTCTCTCTCTCTCTCTCCCCTCAGGTAAGGTTTCATCTGTGGTGGGATCGGTTGCCTTAGGGCTTTGCTGCTACAAGCTTTTCAACACTACATCTCAAGCATCGAAAAGTCACTCACCACCTTGTGGGAGTTTGGCAGCCTTTATAAAGAGCTGGTGCTGTTCCAGATTGTAGTAGATGGCTGTCATGCAACAGCGCGAGCTATAAAATGCCTTTGTCAGGCATGTTGCTCCCTGAGGTGCCGGGAGCCAGGGACTAAGAGTGATAAACCAGCCAGCAGAGCTAGGACCTCAGTGCCCAAGATCCTGCCCCACGGTGCCCCACAGATGAGGCCTATCCAGAGATGGCACCCAGGTTCAGCCAAGAGTCAAAATCATCAGGAAACTTCATGGTGATGAGGCAAGTCCAAGGTCAAGCCAGGAAGTCATTGGCAGGTGAGGATCAGGTCTAGCAATAATAACCGGTGTCAAACATAGTCCTGTGATGGCCACGCAGGTCTATGGTGACAAGGCAGGTCCAAGGTGAAGGTGAGAAGTCAGCCTGTGGATCAGAGTCCAGATCAATAGTTTCCATGTCTATGACTGAGCACAAGACAAATGTTCCTACAATGTAATTCAGGCCAAGGCTGAAAGAAAAGGGTGGAACTTAAATGGAGCACAGGAGTAGGGAGATGTCCACAGAGGCCTCAGTAGAGCTTGGTCAGGGCTGATAAAGCCCATTACTGCTCTCAGGACCCCAGCAGTCTGTTTCTGTCCACAGATTTGAAAGGGAATGGAGACAAAAAGCTCAGACACTTGCAACTGATCAGAAGAATATCACATCAGATCTAACATCACTGTTTTCCTGAGTCTGTCTTGATTTCTGGTGAAGCCTGAAATGAAGACCTTTTTTCTGAGGAAACTTTTCATGCTAGTTAGAAGCAGGGAACTTTTGAAAACTAGAATTTAAATTATCAAGTTTCTATAGGAGGAAAATAAAACTTCTGTATGAAGAAGAGAGTAACTGAGTTAGGTAATGCCTCCTTAAGGTCAGTTTGCTCTTGCCAGAAGGGCGAGAAGGAAGTTGAAGCCAGAGAAATCCAACCTGCTGCTGCTGAAAAGCTAGAACTAAAGAGTCAAAGAAGAAACCGTCTCCTTAAAAACCATAACAGGCCTTATTTATGAAGGTGGTATGAAGCTTTCCAGCATTGTTTAACTCCTCAGTCTGAGATGATCCAGATTTCCTTATTGAGGTTCTTCGCTCTCACTGAGGATTGCCGTCTTTTTCTCCTGACAAGCATCTATAATCCATGCATTTATCACCTTCAGGCTATGCTACAGTGACTCACTCATTATTACCTGGACACCAGCTAGTACAGAACATGACTGCTTGTGTCCCCCATAGCTCTCTCAATTCAGTGGCTCTCAAAACAAGGTATGTAAAAGCCTAGGACAAATTGCAATTTTCCACTGATATCTGTCTATGGAACAATCTGCTCAAGAAGTTCAAGCAGATCCATTTCCTGGTTTTCTCTAGGAAATATTTCAACACCTCAGTCTTGGAGAAGTTCTCTTCCAATTTTGAAATTCTTCCACACTTTCTCTCACCACCACAAAACAAAATAACTGAGCCAAAAAACATTGTAGCCTTAAATACATTCTGAACCTAAGAAGGAGAAATGCCAGAAAATCTGTACAATACTGCTGTTGCTCTTGATCATATATGGAAAGCAATAACATACTATTGTGATAGCTGACAGCATCTGTCTCCAAAGCAGATAGATTATGGGTATGTCTCCTGGGAAATATGTACGTTCTGCAATTTGCTGCCAAGGCTGAAATATTCAGTCTAGTCTCAACCAAGCTAATTCTGGACATGGAAACAATATAGTTGTGTTAGTAGGATGCTCCACTCAGATAAATTATCCTTTTTAGTTGACCCATCATAGCTCCAATTTGAGAGGGATATGGCCTGTGACACAATGAGTTTCCATGACTGTCATCCAGAGCTTCCCACAGAAAGGAGAGCACACATTACTTCAGGAGATAACAATGGCAGACCCAAGGGTAAAACAAAATAGTGTCAGAAGAAGTAAAACATGCCAAATGACACAGAGATTACTAGTGGCTTCTTGCTTCATTGCTATAACCAACCTAAGTTTATGCTGATTATTGCACTGGAGTAAGCCCTGATAGCAGGCCATAGCTGCTAAGATTAAAGTGTTGATGCCCACGAATATTTCTGTGCTGATTCCCAGGTCAGACGGTTTACCTTTGTATTTTAAAGCCCCTAATAACCAAATTCGATGAATTTGCCCCTTCTATTTCAATAGGTATTCCAACATTCCTTATTAATTCTATGTATTTCTGTGTTTTCTACATTTTCCTTTCTCTGTCTGGGAGAGTATGGTTATGGGGAAGATACTTTTATGTATTCTCCCCAGTTTAAGGGGGAAGGAGAATCTGATTTGTCTGCCTCTTTCCTTAGATAAGAATCTCTTGCCACAGATGAGTCCTCAACGCCTCTGTGAGTGCGAGCAGGAAAAGATCTGGATTTTCAGGCCATGGTAATGTCATGTGATCCACAAGCCCAAACACACTACTTCTAAATCAGTCCTATTTTTGACCTCAGCTGTAGCTATTGAGTTGCAGGTAAGGAGCTGTCTCATCCAAGGGACTCAGCATAGTGTAAGCAGTTCCTGCCTCCAGTAAACTACACAGCCAAGCCATAGAGATATGCTTGAAGGAGTTTAACCATTCCACTTCCGATTAAATCTTTGGGAAACACATGGCTTAATTAAAACTGGAGAAGGAAATGGATTTTCCTTTTCTCTTGAAATTCTGACAAGTGAAAACAAAATTCAATTTTAAAAGGGTAATAGAAAACAAATTTCCCCATGGAATGAAATCAGCAATAACACTGAATCCTGTTTGTTTGGGGGCATTAAAAATGTTTCATTGCGATTTCTGTTTTTGTTGTTTCATGGGAAATAATGTAAAACAAACAGCTGCTTAAAAATGTATGTAGGTGTTCCTGCTCTGGCAGGGGGATTGGACGAGATGATCTTTCAAGGTCCCTCCAATCCCTGATATTTTGTGATTCTGTGAAAAATGGAAAAGAAACCCTACTGCTCCTGAAAGACTGACAACAGAATATTTCTCTGGGTGTGTTCAATTCAGGTTTTTCAATACAGTGTTTTATCAAACATATTTAACATATTTTTTTTTTCTGACAGGTTCACATTTCCCAATGAGAGAACATTCCCCAGGAATGTTTCCGATGGGTTTATTTTCAGATGTTCTGCAGTTCTTAAAGCAAAGGCACAACTTGTGGGACACTGAAAAGAGCTGTAATAATTCCATGGGGAGTTTTGGAAGCAGACAGATCACTGCATTTTGTGTTCTGCCTTAATGAATCGCGTAAACAAATACTAGGGCTTAATGAAGCAGGTGAACTGATGCCTCTTTATCATGACAATGCAGCCTCTATAGAAAATCTTTAATGTGAGACTTAATGTCTTGACTATTAATAAGCATTCCCTTACTAATCTCTTAAGTCTCCAGATTTAATAGCTGCTCAGAAGCTCACCAGACTGAATTTACTATTAGTGAAAAGTACACTTATTGAAAGGCATTTATTTCTCTAAAACAAATGAGCAGGATTGAGACCCAGCTCTTAAGAGATAGATCCCCTCTGGGACTGATGAGAATCCCTGCCTTGTACATGTAATGATGGCAAGATCTGGCTCAGTAGTTAAACCATTTTAAAACCATGAAGCCGTATTCTCACTGGCACCAGTATGAAACCAGAAAAATTTCAGCATAGCTGACTTGCTCTGGCAATAACATACTATTTTGTTGCTGCTTCAGATGGTGTTCTCACAAAGGTCTGTATTTGTTCATTACTTAAAACACCACAAAACTCATGCATTTTTTTTGTCCTCTGCCAAAATGACTGCTTGTTTGCGCTACTGCTTGTAGTGACAACCTGTCTGTAGACATTGAACTTTCTACTTAAATGCATGAACCTGGGAACCATTATGTCCTCAATTCTGAGACTAGTACAATTATTGATCTTAGACCTTGAACTATCAGAGAAGGACAGGAGAGATTGTTTGCCAGTGGACTACAAATGTGCACAGCAAATATATAAAAAAAAAATAAATAAGGCTATTTGTGTGCTATCCTATTTTCATTTCATAATAGTATTCTGTGAATTTACAATGGACTATATTGCTAACACCATGGTACCTGAAAGATTTAGGGGCTGGAGAAGATGGTCAGAGAACATTTCTTTCAACTCAAGAACTAAGAGTTGTAAAAGAAAACTGCTAAGGGTTGTTTTAAAACCAATAGTAGAAAATGATTCTGCACACTGCATGAACTGCGGAACTCCCTGCCGCAGCATGTTGTGAAAGGTAAGAATTCACATGGGTGCAAAATAATGGGCATATGCAGAAATAAATATGGAATATGGAATATGTGTGGAATAGACAAGTTTGTAGAAAAGTTATTTTTTAAAAAAGCTATTAGTAGTTTTAAAATGTGAAGACATACCTCCTGACCTAGGAAACTGCTGGGAGAGAAATTGCCAGGACAGAAATTGCCAAAGGCTGGGTAAATACTCCAGGAAAGGACTATATGCCAGTCCCATTTTTCGTGGTAGTCATACAGTCCTAACCCATGAAACGGTGCCAGACAGTCCTTTGTTTTGACAAGGCACAGCCATCGTTATGCAGTTATCTAGCCTGCGATGCTTTGATAACATTGCAATTTCAAGGAGGCTACTCTTCCTTTAACCTGCCCAAAAGTCAGGGGCATCTGCACTTTCTGTTCATTACAGCCAATTTTTTTTCACTATTATTTACGCCTTCTCTCAGTTGAGGAGCCAGGTACATAATTTCAGACTTCATTTCTGGAAAGTGAGTATGTCTTTACTTGTGGGGGTTTGTGAAACTGAGGTGAGTAGAGCAGATGTGCTTGAAGGATGAATCTGTGATACAAATGTTTACTCAACACATTATCCTTATCCATTTTCCATTGCTGTGTTTCCTTAAGCTCTTGGAAAGTTTATCAACATGTTTGTTGTTGAAGTTTCCACTTAGTTAAAACACCCCTGCCTGCTGCTACACGAGATTAATCCAAAGACTGCAGACCTGCTGACCTGACTGCAGACCTATTAATAACATTCTTTGCATGCTTCAGTAATCACAGACAAGCCATACATCTAATAAGTGCTCTTGAACTACTGTCAAACTCCTTTTTAAACGTCATTAAGATAGGATTACTTGCTTATATTAATCCTGGCGGCCTTTTGCCAGTGGTCCTGATTCATACTGGTTATTGTAACATACTGGCCCTAGGAATACAGGAAATGGCAAATTCAAAACCGAGGCTGAAAGAAAGAGAAAAGCAAGAGGCTGGCACTTTTTGTTTCATAGCACTGTCCACAGGTCAGGTGAATTTAGGAGCCAGCATCCTTCGATTTCAGCGTTGAATTCAACTCATGAAGAGTTGCTTTTAGTTCACTTGGAATAAACTCAGTAATCAGTGCACCCACCAGGCAGTGGAGGAGGCCTTTCTGCCTGCCATCCAAGCACAAAAATAATTTCTGTTGATATAAACACCACATGCTCCACATTTTGAATTCTGATGCTGCATTTTATGGTAACCACAAAAACATTTTGTGCCTTTCCAACTTTACAGGTAGGGAAAGCAAAGAGTCGGCTTGACTTACAATGTGTCAGCAGTGGGACACGTGAGATTTGAATTCCTATCTCTCATGCCCTTGTCCAAGACAGTAGACCAAGATGGTTTTGCCTCTACTTAAATTTTTTGAGGTTTTTTTTTCTGAATCCAAGAATCAAGATACATGATACTCAGTTAGTTTCAATTCCTGTGGGAACTGCATGTCCTGGAAAGCCTCATAGTGCCCCTCTTGCTGTATGGAAAGAGAAAGGTTACAGGAGCCTGAAAATCAGTGGGCTTTCTACACAGAAGGACTGGCATAGTGTGGGGATGCAGAGTATTATATCCTGATGCCTGGAAAAATTGAGATAATCTACCATCTGCATTCTGAAAGTCACCCATCATAGGCTTAGCATGGTGAGTCTCCTTTCCTGAACAGAGGAAGGAGAAATGGGTGTTCCCAAGTCTGAGTCCTCTTGGATATCAATGAGGAGACCTGCTGTTAAAATTGAGCCCTTCTTGAAGACAGCACCACAGGGGAGAGGCACTGCTGAGATGGCTCATCTGCTGCACTCACCACCTCAGTGGCAGATTAACAAAAGGCAGACGTCAAATGTATTTAAGTTTGCCTTTCCCTGTTTTAAGCTTTGCTTCTGTAACCTAGAGGCTTCGGTAAAGGGCTTCCCCACTGGGCTCAATAAACTATAGCCTGCTGTCTGTGTTTTAATCCTGATTGCTGCTCAATGTAGGCAAACATGATTCCTCTAGATAGAGGTGTCAAGGGATCAGTTGGGGTTTTTTGTGTATTTTGTTTCCCTCTGCTGCAGAAGTTATTTAGCTGGCAGGCATGGTCCCATGCCAGAAAAGGGGATAAATCCTCTAAAGCAGGCAGTTCTCTGTGGAGAGTCACTCAGCCGTGGGGAAACTCCCTCTGCCATAGGAAAGGTTTTTCCTTTCGTTCAGTAAAAGCACCTTTTGTCTGCGTTTCACTCTGGGGCCCTGGGAGCTTTGTTTATCTTCTCCACAATTTCACTTGAGAGACGCTCGACTCGCTCACCTTTTTCCTGATTCCGTTTGGTTCGGTTAGAACCCTTGACAGGGAGGCACGTGGAAAGCAAGTCTGGGTGTTTGATGTAGCAAGGATGTGAAGCACGTCTATGCAACATCTGGCTTCTAGTGTAAATCACACAGGTAGAGCATAACCTGACAATGATCACAATCTGCTAATGGTAAATAAACCTCACCTTTTCCCCCCCCCCAGGAGTTCCACAAAGATTTTTCCCAAAGGAAAAAATGCTGACTCTATATGTAAATGAACTGGGAATGAAATACAGAATCATAAAAAAAAACTTGGGTTGGAAGAAACCTCTGGAGATGTCTCATCTAACTGCTGCTCAAAGCAGGGTTGACTTCAAAGTCAGGCTCAGGAACTCGTCCTGTGAGGTATGGAAAATCCCCAAGCTTATTTTTTAGATTACTTCCCTGCGGCGCTGATAGGAACACTTTGAATCTCTTTTTCCTTAAGTAATGTGGAATACATTGGAGTTCTTTCCAATTTGGATCAGAAGAGGTGTGTTAGCATGGTAGGAGACAATGCTGGTTTCATTCATTACTACTTGCTTTCTGCTTCCAGATAGGGAAATTTCCAGAGTTTTCATTTTTGTGAAATAATTTGACGTTTAATAGATCACTGCAAAACTTAGAATTCTTGTGCTCCTACACTCTAATCTAAATTATAATTCAAGCCTTAGAAGTATGCTGTGACTTTTCAGCCCAGCTGCATTTTATCATCATACCTGTCTCTGAATCATGGGCTGTTATGCAGGAACCACTGATTTCAGGACACATTTGTAGCTGTATGTTTCACTGGCATCCTGAAATTTTTTGTGTGGCTTGAAAGAAAGGTCTGTGGGATCTGCCTTCCAGTCGGCCCGTTGTATTGGCAGCTGCAGGTAATCAGGGGACATTATTCTGTCCATCCTTGCATTCTTCACCCAGCTGTTTCAAAGATTTCACGTGACAACAAATAAAACCTTTGTTAAGTCTATCAAACACCTTCTGTATCTGTTCTTAGAGTCAAAGAGAAGTTGAACCATTTTATACATAAAATTTCAATCTTTCGAACACTAGAACTTGTATTTTTCTGGGAAGAAGCTCAAGATTCAGTCAATTACTCTCATCAGCTCATTCAGAGAGTGTCTTGCTTGCTTTCCACCTAAAAAAGAAGGCAAACAAGACAGAAATTACACACCCTTGAGCATCTCAATTGGAGGTGCCTTTACCTCAATCTCTCTACCTCTGTTTTCAGTGTAAATTGCATTAGCCCTAACAATAATCTCTTCCTTTCCTTTTCATGTCTGAGTGTGTAATGCACCATTTCTTGACAAACAGCCAATGCCCAGGGAATTAAATTGCTGAGCAAAAAGAAATTCTTTATTACCAATCCTCTGATAAATAAGCATGAAATGATGCTTCCCTTTTCTGCTATCACAGCTCATTCTTTCATATCTTTGTACTAGAATTAGCTGCTTTCATCAATACTCTAACGTCTCTTTAAATGAGAACCTTCCTTCCATGAAGATTTTGCCATTTGCTTGTTCTTCACCTTCACACTTTATGGTGGGAAGATGAAAACCTGAATACACATTCATTCTCCGCTTAGAATAAACAAAGCCAGGGTTCCCTTTCCATTCTCAGATAGTGTGGTACATTTGGTTCTTCAAGTTTTTCTTCAAAAAAGGGATGGAGAAAGTTATTGATAGGAACATGTCACAACTCAGGACTCCACTGTGAGAAAAGCGCTGTTTTTCTTACAGTGGGGTCACTGCGGTAGAGAATGACGGTTCAGGAAAAAGTGAAAATAGAGACAGTGCAAAGGGAAATGGATGGGTCTCTGAGCAAACTGCAAGTCCTGCCATATGAATCCCAGTACCAACCAGTATGTTATTGTGCTCTGAGCTATCATTTGCTTGTAAACATTGAATGCTATGCCCTTTTCCCCATAGAGAGCATATTTTCCAGTTGTGTTTGTAACCCTAGTTTCAGGCATCTGGTGAGACAACTGATTTTTGTTATTACTTACCAACACGTCTCCTCCTTTAGCTCCTGTCCTGGAGGTCTGGTATGTGATGCTGAAAGCCCAAGGATCCGCGTCTCAGCCCATTGGTAACTTTACAGAGGATAGGTAAGAGAATCAGGGAAAGTCAAAACTAGTCGTGGGGGGAGTGATCACCATGTATTTATGTTCCACAGCTTTTCAGCTTGAGATCTGCAGAGCCCAGGCATGTTAGAGGAAGATAGGGCTTGGATGGCTCTGTTTCTTAAGAAAATTAGCCAGAATAAAATTGCTGCTCTGCAAAGGATGGTTTTCAGCTGAGACAGCAGCTCAGTACTGGCTGGATTAGAGAATTAAGAGACTGGTGAGCAACCAGCATAAAAATCTTTTCTCTTCTTTAAAGAGCTGGAAGGAAATTTCTGTAAGTGCTTGGATTGCTTCAACTCTGCTAAGATGAACAAAGTGTTGGAATTTTACAGGAATGCCTTTGCATTTTGATGAGATTTTCCCCTTGGTATTCTAAGGTTGCGTCCACCCACTTTGCCACCTTTTCTGCAGTGTCCATGGAAACATCAGGGTAGAGATAGTAATGAAGTGTGTGGATCCCAAAGACCAAATCTTTTTTATTGATGATGTGCACAGCATTATCCTTTGGAGGACTTTGGAGGATCCACTGCTAATTTATCTGACCCTTCAAGTGGGAGGCTTCAAAACTGACATATAATACTTAGCCTGGAAAAGGTTGAACCATCCTAATCTCAAGTAGCATAAGTAGCATAAGGTAGCATAAACTAATCTAAGGTAGCAATAAGGCCATTATTTCTTTGTAAAATAGGTTGTGAACCTCCCAGAATGACTCTTGGTGAAAATAGAGACAGTAGGAGCTAAAGATATCTGATGCAAATAAGTCCTGTGAAAAGCAATTATGACTGATCATCAGAAGGGCTAAAGGAAATGAACACAAGCAATCTTGGCTGAGCCTCACTAAGCCCACCAGCATGTATTTTAATTAGATACTGACTGGGTGCATGAAGCATCACTCTGTAAAATTTCATCCCCAAAGCTATCGGCTTTGAACCCGCTGTAGCTGATTGCTGAAATATTTAGGAGCAAATCAACATGAATGACTGAATGATCCTACAGCTTTCCTTCTTGTAACAGCTCTAATATAAAATAAAGCAACACATGCGGTTTTGATCCAGATTCTGGGAGACAGATGTTCATCACAGCAAAGTATTGCCACAGGTGGCACTACTTAATTGCTGTGAACAAGATGGGCACCAGAAATCAAATACTTTCATGCCTAAAGATGATGCCTCTCAGTAAGGATTTAAGCGTGTTGAAGCAGATCTTCAGTCACTGTAAACTGTCATAATACTGTGGTAATGAAGAACATCTAAGTGTATGACTAGTAATAACACTTGCCATGTAATTCCTTGTCTCACGAAAGATTGGATGGGATTCATCTCATTTAAGTTCAGTTATCTACAATGTGGCTCTTCCCATCCAAACTCACTGCTCCTGGCTCCTTTCACAGTCAAGGGAAAGAACAGACAGAACTAAGATGTGAGTCGACAGACTGCCTGTAGACATCGAGTTTAGGGTGTTGTGAAGTGAAACTGGACTTCTTTGACTGTACAGATTAGAGCGCAGAATCCAGATCATCTGTAGGTATATCATAAATAACGACTTTTATTCAGGCCAGTCCTACTTATGATGGCAGTTTGTAGAGCCAGAAAATTTCCTAGAAACCAATGCCTCATTTCTGATGTCCTTTCTTAAAATTTCAGTGTCCTATACTGGACATGGTATGGATGTCTTATGCAGAGACTGAAATGTTAATAGGAACCTCTGCTTAATATACAGTCTGTCTGCCTGCATTTATTTCTATTTATCAGCATAATTTCTAGGCCTATTGTTTACCAAATCAAGTGTTGTGCTGCTGTTGACTCTAGTAAATAGCAAGACTGAGATGACTGAAGGGCAAGAAGTAAAATGAAAAAAAGAAACCAAAAACCAAAAAACCATGTACACATGTACAAGTTCCTTGTTTTTCTTTGGAAGAGAAGTCATTTCTTTGACTATCAATTTCTTGGCAGTAAGATTTTTGCAAGCAATTTATATACTAATGGAGATGTTCCAAAAGCAAAGTCTATGGTCACAGTCAGTAACTTCAGGGTAAGTTTTATAACTATGCATCCAGTCTGAGACTCGCAGAGACATCGAATTCTAATTTCTTTTGCATGAATACGTAGCTCACTGAAATAAGGCTAGCCCTTATACACAAATGCATATGCTTACATGCCCAGTATGGATTTAATGGCTAACTTTAGGCAGAATGGAAAGCACAATCCAAAACAGAAGGCACTGACTATTCTTGGGGAAAAGAGCGATGCTTTTCTTCAGGGATGACGCAGCACTATTAGGCTACAGAGATGGAAAGAGATAAATTATGTTGACAGCTGAATTCTAGGGAAAATTATGTAGAAAATCTCTTTTTTCTATATTCTACCACTCTCTAACCCTGGTTCTTCTGTGTGTACCTCCAGTGTTACTTCACTGAAATCCACATGGCTGCAAAGGGGAAAACTGGAGTATTATTGCTGTGATTGGCAAAAACATATTCGTAAAACTGCTTCTGATTCACTTACCTGCCAACTGCTGAGACAAATTTTAGAGGCTTCTCCACTAAAGCTGACAGTGCCAGGCAATTAGGTGAAGAAATATCATGAATATTTTTGGCCTGTTTGTTTGTTTGCTGTGCTGTGAGCTTGCAGAGGGCTTGCAAACAGTTCTTGGGGAAAAAGTGTTGTCAGATGATGGCAAAAAATAAAGCAAACATTGCACTGGTAAATGTTTTTTCTAAAGAAATTCCTGACACGCTGAGTGTGGTGCTCTAACAACCCCCCATAAGGAAATCCTAAAGTGACTTGGGAGTTCTGGGGCCAGGAATTGCTGACAAATTCAGCTACTAAAATAATTGAGACCTCAGAGAGTTCAGAGCAGCCTGCTCAAGGGAAGGATCCTCTCCAAAATTCACCTGATGAAACTGCACTTGAGCAAGGAAGCTTTCAAAGGCAATGATGGAGCTTGTCAGAAATGATAGGCTGAAATGTAGGGCAATCAGTGAAGACCCAACTGAATCACCATGTTCTGGCTGTAGTCACCTGCCACATACGTCCACTCCATCCACAGAAACCAGAGGCCAAGCACCTTCACTTGCCTGTTTCCCTGAGACTGGTGATGGGCTGGGAATAGGCAAACTGTGAAAACATGGTTGAGCTGACACACAGTGTGGGATTCAGCACAAATATTAAGACACACTGTGTTTAGAGGTCTCCATGGGAGCTAGGTGCTTCATTCTAGTTTAAGGAGATCTGTTCCATACAGCCAATGGAACGTACAGAGTGACCCCCAAAGAGAAATCTCTATTAGACAGAAAAGCACTTCTTAGGTTTCATTGGGTTCACTAGATCTCCACTGACTATGATATGAGCTCAGCATTAAAGTTATTTGAGCCACACATCTTGCAGAAAACAAAAATCTAGGCAGGTTAATTGAATCAGAAAGAGCCAAAGAGAAAGGAAAAATGGGAGAAGGGAAGAATAAGAGTTATATGAATATCTTTCCAGACCAGTAAGTCTCTCATTTGTATGCTGTATGTTTCCAAAAGTATTGTAACAACAGCAACCTATAAAATTATTTCAAGTTAAAAGGATTGGAGATGTGGCCCTCAAGCTTTGTTTATTATTCTTCTTTAAGACTTCTGATATTACAAAATCACCCCTTGGAGAAGGAGCATTGTTTGAAGACATTGCCTGTGAAGTGCAATGTCTTCAAACAAAAAAATTAGGAAGGAGAACTGAAAGCTACCACCTGCAAAAAGCACTACAACAGAAAAAAAAAAAAAAAGATAAGTCAGATTCAAGTGTAATCGAAGAATTAAAGTTGGATGCAGAAAGCGTGGGTGTGAATCTTCATATGTTGTCTAGTGTCAGATCCCTTTCAGAGTCAACGCGGTAAAATACAGGTTAACACTGCAATCTAAATGTAAAATGCAGAATACATTTCTGATTTTTAAAAAAAAAGTGAGAGAGGCTAAATCAGTTGTTCTGTTCCGCTATGTGAAAGCCCGAGCTTTACTTCCACAGAAGTATCTTGAAAATTATTCGGAAATAATCAAGTCATACTGAGGATCCATCAAAATGTCAGATCTACTTAGAGGGTATCTGTGTGGCTTGCACTTCTGATGCCAAATTAGGCAGTTGCTCTCATGACACTTTTTCCTCCTCCCCATTTCTAAAGGGAAACGCTTCCTGATAACACATTTAACCATATTTTAAAGTCCCACTGAATTAACTGCAACCGTGGCACAGGTTTATAGAGGTTTCAGTGCTCAGATAAGTATGGATGGGCCAAAGCAAGTGCAACTAAGGATTTTCTGAAGAATGATCTGTGCTGTCGTTTCTTTAACGAGTAGTTCCTCCTTACCCTTCATGTGACCCATGCACAAAGTAGTAACTTTTCTTTCTAGTGAGGCACAGGAATACTTTCTTGGATAACGAAGGAAACCATAGGAGGAAGACACCTTGAAACATGAAATACAAAGACAGCTGTGTCAGTAAGTACATGCCACGGATCTCCGGATAATGGAAGTGTGGCTCCACATTTGTCCAGTCCTTGTAATCATCTCTCTGCAGTAGATACTGGTCTGACTATCTTTTTTGGCCTCTTGTTGACAAGTCCAGCTACCCTCCCACCACGTATGATACAGGCCAGCTGGGAGTGCATTGACCAAGGAATTCTTTCACCTGGAGAAATGTGAAGGAAAAAGTGTTGTCCTGCACTTA
This sequence comes from Nycticryphes semicollaris, assembly GCA_013400055.1. Lineage (NCBI taxonomy): Eukaryota > Metazoa > Chordata > Aves > Charadriiformes > Rostratulidae > Nycticryphes > Nycticryphes semicollaris. Next base: position 399,004 of record VXBJ01000248.1, on the reverse strand, counting down.
ACACCCCCAGAATTTAGCATGAAATGTCTGTCAGGCACCGATGTCTACAGTCCCTACCAGAGCACAAGGACAGAACAATGCAAGTCATAGTGATAATTTAACATTAAATCCTGTTACCCCAGAGGGGGATACCTGATCTTAAAACCTTACTGGGATGCATTTCTTTTGTTTTCCCACCAGAAACGACCTGGGATGAGAGGAGGCTCCATGCCCGTTCGTTTGAACAGGAAATTTGTCTCTGAAACTGCTTTGCTGGAGAACTTCAGAATCCCCTCAGAGCAATGGTTTCCAGGCTGCCAGCTGTCCTTCATGGCCTGCCTCTCAGCTGCAGCAAGGCACCTGAAAGTCTGACTGCAAGGCACCCAGATCAGCATCCCCTGATGTGGCAGCTTTGCTGTCCCCCAGCTGGCTGGGGAAAGAGGAGCATCTGGCAGTGCCTGCAGCCACCGGAACGATTCGCCCAGCCCATATGGGTTTGGTGCTAGCTGAGGTTTGTGGGGCTCTTGGGAAGCGACGAGCTGATTGCATTGCCTTGGTAATAAGATGTGCAAAACACTACACTGGGGACACTGTCACAAGGAAAAGCACCATTATTCCATGAGAATACAGCGTGCACATGAGTTCCACGGTAAAGCAAGCCAGAAAATCTATTTTATGCCTAAGGGGTGATGCTTTCACCTCATTTTCCTCTTCTCACCCGTCACAAGATTTATACTACACCCCAGAGATTTCATTCTTAGGAACCATTTCAAACAATGGAACTTTCTTTAAATGTCACCATTTTCTCCTCCATCCAACTTACATTCCTCATTCAAGTGTAATTGCAAGTACTAGCTTACTGAAAAGGAAGAATCTATGTGCCTTTACTTTGTCAGAGTGATTTCTGTTATCCTGAGCTGCGCTCGTTACCAACCCTGACCCATCATTATTTCAGGAAACCATTACATTCATTATTAATTAGAAGCCTCCAGCTAACTTTTCTCCCTTGCAGACATTATTCTGGTTTCAAATGTCATCATGGCATTCACTCACTCTGCAAGAAGCAGGGAGGACTCCTCCTTTTCCCATTCCCAGCCTGACCTTTTTCAGATCTGGCACACCTAGAGCAATTCACCTGCCTCTTTGAAAGAGAGCTGGAATTGATGTAGTTGAAAGGGGACAGGGCAGTACAACACTGTCGTGGTTTTTGGCCAGACTGACCAAGCAGAATGACAAATGGCCCCTTCCTCCCCACTCTAAAAAAGAGAGGAGAGGAAGAGATAAAGAGATTTATGAGTTTAGGAAAAAACCTAAACTCTTTAAGGAAAATATTATGAAATAATAAATAATAAGAAGAAAATTTAAAAAAGGAAAAAAGTATAGAATATATACAGAAGAGTATCAAGCTCCCAGGATAATGATCACGTCATCAACAAGCACAGGGAAAAGACTGGACTCAGTGATGGACAAGAGCTGGATTCCAGCTCTGGAGTCGGGAACACACAGATTGAGATCAAAGGCAGATGAACAGACAGGGTTCTCCTCAGACATCAGTCATTGAAGAAAGAGAGTTGACTCTTGGATCCCTCAGCTTTTATACTGAGCATGATGCAGATGGGATGGAATACCCCAGTTGGTCAGTTTTGTGTCACCTGCCCTGTACGCTCCTCCCTACAGATGTGACCCCTCTATGCTTTTTCACTTCTGACCCTCCAACAGGGCAAATAATGAAGTTACCTGACCTTGGTTGTTCTAGCAATAAGTATAAGCAAGGGCCTCTCTGCACACCATTCCTTGGTATAATCAGGTCTTGCCACTGTGAGAGTGAACAGTTTCTGAACAATATGCTGTTAATTTCAGAGTTGAGTTAGTTAGAAAAGGCCCAGCTAAAAAGTAAAATTATTGAACAGAAAATTGGTTCTGTTTTACCATAGACTGGGAAACTCCCAAAGTTTTGTAGGTGTTCTGAGCTGTCACAACATCTCTGAAAGGAGTTTAAATTTATTAGCTATAGGGATGAATAAAACAGCCAATAACTACTTAAAATTGGATCCACTCAGATGCTGCACAAGAGATGTAAAACCTACCTGTGGTCCCAAATGGGGACCTGGTCGGTCAACTTTCCTCCAAAGCCTGCATCATTTGAAGCCTGCATTTTGCACTGAGTATAGAGAGAGCTTAGGTAGAGGTTAAAATTTGGGTCAGAAACTGAACCCAGGCTCTTTGGGTGTTTTGTTCCACTGAAGGTCTAGCAAAAAGTGCAAGCACCACTCTTGCATCCAGTCACATGTCTGTGATCACCACATCCTCATCTCTTCCTGACCCAAGAGCTTCTTCAGTCCAGGCTCAACTTCAGGAGAAGGTATGGAGTATGTTCATTCAACATACTCAAAGGATGGATGCAGCAGCCGGAGCTCAGCCCCAATACACTGACCTATGCTTAAGACTCACAGTGTCCCACTTTGCAGATAAGGAGCTCAATCAGGTCATCCCTGTGTTTGCTCTGCTGGTAACGCATCCATAGAAGAGGGCTCTGAATATTTGATATTTTTGGTTAGTTCCCTTTACTCTAAGTGAAAGACATCTCATCCCTCTGAGAGGTCATCCCATATTTCAGAGAGACAAAGCTGGCACCTGATTCAGTCCGATTCCACCCTTTGGGTAGTTATGTCTTGTGTGATGTTTGTGGTTATTATTAACTATTTCTCAAGTTACTTAATTTTATTGTAGAAACTCCTCATGGTTCCAAACATGGCAAGGACCTTATTGTGTTAGATGTTACACCAAGAGCTGGCCATGTCCTTCCTCCAGTGAGGATGCTTTCTGTACAGTTTCACCATCAAGAGCAGTGGGAATACTTGCAGGCTTAGAGTTGAAGATATGTCTAAGTCCCTTCAGGAGCTTTAAAAAGGAAAAAAATCCCACCACCAAACAAGCAAGGGGGAGTCACCCTTGTATGGGCATGGTTGCAAGCAGTATCTGAAAGCCATTTGGGCAAGAACTGAACAATTGGATCCATGCCACGATCCCATATGGAGACTCACTCCATCCAGCTGATCAGAATTGTCATGTTCTTCTCCTTCTTTCCTGCATCTCTGCATATTGATCTCACGGGTCTTAGTCTGTTTCCTAAAAGAACAAGGTTTATGCTTCATGTGCCATACCCACATGCATGAGAGTGTGTCCATATCTATGTCTGTCTCTCTCTCTCTCTCTCCTTTTTAACTCTTTGACCAATTCCAGCCATAAAGCCAGGCAGTACGATGAATGATCCTACAAGCTTTATAAAAGGACATGACTGGGAGAAGAGTCCCAGGCACACCACGACTGAAGGAAAAGCCACAACATGAGCTCACACAAGGGGATCTGAAGGGGAGTGACCTTATAAAGCGACCCAGTCAACAAAAAGTTATGGTCGGACTTTGCAATCAGCTATAAGGGGAAAAGCTCTGGAAACGAGACTGAGGGAATGATTTGTTTAATCCTTAGATAGTCACAATTTGGGGTTGTTTTGTTCTGTTTCAATACAGCTTTTAACATTATAAGGCTCCGGTTCTGGACAGCGCAATAAACACAGATAAATCATAATAGAAAGCCATGGAGCAGAATGCTGGAAAACCTTGCTGGTTTCAGGGCAGTTGACCTATGTCTGTGCACATTTGCAGCTTCAGGCATCCTTTACCAATTCTCATGAGTTCACGTAATCCCGTTGCATGTGAGTTTCCAGTCCTGGAGGTGGATGTTTAAATGCAATAAAAAATTGTGCTGGGTTTATTTCCCCCTTTTGCATTTTCATGAAAGCACTCATATTAATTGGAAGCATGCAACTTTGGGTTACGGTTTTGTTTTCTTTTAATAATGAAAGGAAACAAATGTTGGTGTGCAACTGACAGGGGAGGAAAAACTAGGCAAGCTCAAATATTTAAATGCATTCAAACTGTTGAATAACCAGAGGAAAAGAGAAAATAATGTTGCTTTGGGAGAAGTTTTGCTGGTGTGTTAGAAGGACTCCGGGTCCTCTAGTGTATATCAGTGCCTGTCTCTTTGCTGTGATGTTCATGCCCTATTAAGTGGGATTCCTGGATGAGATTAGGAATGTAAGGCTCCTTGTAGGTATTTAGAGAGGGTGAGTAGCTGTTATGACTTTCTGAGCAAACGACAAAAAAGCAAAATAATTTATCAAGGCCCCAAAGAAAGATATCCAGGTACTTCTGCTTCTAAGTAAGGTTTGCTAATTTTCTGCAAACCCTGAGAATTTCTTGGGATTCATTCCTATGTGCTGCCATGATCTTTATGCCAAGCAATTTTGATTTATAAAAAAAAACAACAACCAACCAATCCACAAACAAGGACAGTGGTAGAAAGGCAGCACCTCAGGGAGGAAAAGGCACAGAGGTGCCTGTCAGAGGTGACAGGCAGTGTGTGACACTGCTCCCTGTGGAGATCCAGCAGCTGGACTGGGAAGGGCCAGGTCATGTCTGTTCCTGCTCTAGAGTTGTGACTGAGGCTTGCGTGCCTCAGGACACGGCTGGGCTTCTGAGGACAATCCCAGCTGCAGCTGCAGGCAGGTACCGACTGTGATTCACAACACAGCTGGCTGTCCTCTGGGCAGATGGGATGGAGGAGAAAAAAAAATATCTGATTAGGCTCATTGCTGGCACTGGGAAGATCAGGATTTGGCCTGATGCCCACAGTTGAACAATACCACAAATACATCCATTGTATGGAAAGGCCTAGCTGGACGCAGGAGGCAGGGAGCAATTAGTCTCTGTTATGGCTCCAACTTATGGGCCCAAACAGTGTCAGACATCCGAATCTGTAAGACTCCAAATCCCTTAGCACCAACAGCCACCTTAGGACAACAGAGCAGAGAGCCAGAAGCCCCTTGGGCAAGTGTGTCAGTGTGAGTATGGCATGAAGATATGGGGTGACATTCTTTTGCCTTTGCTTGCACAGGGGTCTAGTCTGGCAAGTATCCATAGATGAAAAGAGCAGGACAAACGTCTCCGGTTTAGAAACCAAGTGCACAAAAATCAGCCACATGCTGCTTTTGAGTTGCCTGGCTAAGGAGGGTGTACGTTCTGAGTTGAGACATGCTGTTGGGGAGGTCTTACAAGGCTTGGTGCTGGGGAAGAAAATCTTGGAGACCTGGGGAAAAGTGTACACATGAATTTGATGACCAACAGGCTGGAACCCTTTTGCCCTTATACTACCCAGGAAGCCTGGAGACTTGCTTCTCATGATCTTGGAAGTGGAGGTCCTCATTGCACCTAATGATATTGCATCTAGGTCTGGGGGATTGGTCCTTTTCCCCTGGAGGACCAGCAGGTGGTTCACACTGCACTTGGTGTCAGGGAGGATTCCCCCTTCCTTCTTGAGGCTTGTAGGGGTCCACAACGTACTTTGAGCCGGGGCAGCAGAGGAAACCCCTTGCTCGTGAAAGTTTATGGGTCATGGCGTTAACATTGCATCTAATGCACCTGGTGGTGAAGGGATTCTCATTGCTCCTGGAGGACTGTGGGGGTGTCTGCATTGCAGCTAATTTTGGAAAGGGCTACCCATTGCCTGGGCAGGGGGATTCCTCTTGTTCCTCCAAACTTTGAAGCAGTGGAATCTCCAACGTATGGAAGGGGGTGGTGGAGGAGAAGAAGGAACCCCGTTATTTCTGGAGGCTTGTGTAAAAGGCATCCCTGTTACACCCAGCACTTGGGGAAAAAGCTCTCCATTGCACCTAGTGCTTGGGAAAGGGGTGATCCCATTGCTTCTGGAGGATCGTGGGCAATGAAGTCCCTATCGTACCTAGTGCCTGGTGGAGGGGAAATCCCTCTTGCATTCAGTGCAGGGGGAGAGGAAGGTTTTCCTTTTGCTTGTGGCAGCTTTGAGGGTCGCGCTCCCCGGGGACGCCCCCGGCCGCCTCCATCCCCGAGGCGTCCTGGGCGGAGGGCGGGCTCGGCTCCCTCCCTCCTTCCCTCCCTCCCGGGGGTTTGCCCTGGGACGCACCGGCGGCACTGGGGCCGGCTCGTCGGCGGCGGGCAGGGGGTCAAGGGCAGCAGCCGGGGGGCGAAGATGCCAGCTCCGGGGCAGCGTGGAGGCTCCGGCTGAGCGGGCAGCGCCAGCCCCGGGGAGACCCCTCNGAGCCCCCCCCCCGCCCCCCAGCCCCGCCGGCCCCATGGCGGGGCGGGCGCCGCAGCGCAGCCTCCCGGCGGCGGCGGTCGCCGCGCTCCTGCTCCTGCCCGTAAGTGCCGAGGCCGGGGAAGCGGTGGCGCGGGGACAGGGAGGGACGGAGGGTGGGAGGGGGACGCCTCGTCACCGCGGGGAAGCCGCACGGTCTGCGGAGGGAGCGGGAGCTGTGCCCCGTCCCTGAGGTCCCGCCCGCCCCCGACTAGGGGGACTCTCCCCGACTGAGAGANTTATGGGTCATGGCGTTAACATTGCATCTAATGCACCTGGTGGTGAAGGGATTCTCATTGCTCCTGGAGGACTGTGGGGGTGTCTGCATTGCAGCTAATTTTGGAAAGGGCTACCCATTGCCTGGGCAGGGGGATTCCTCTTGTTCCTCCAAACTTTGAAGCAGTGGAATCTCCAACGTATGGAAGGGGGTGGTGGAGGAGAAGAAGGAACCCCGTTATTTCTGGAGGCTTGTGTAAAAGGCATCCCTGTTACACCCAGCACTTGGGGAAAAAGCTCTCCATTGCACCTAGTGCTTGGGAAAGGGGTGATCCCATTGCTTCTGGAGGATCGTGGGCAATGAAGTCCCTATCGTACCTAGTGCCTGGTGGAGGGGAAATCCCTCTTGCATTCAGTGCAGGGGGAGAGGAAGGTTTTCCTTTGGCTTGTGGCAGCTTTGAGGGTCGCGCTCCCCGGGGACGCCCCCGGCCGCCTCCATCCCCGAGGAGTCCTGGGCGGAGGGCGGGCTCGGCTCCCTCCCTCCTTCCCTCCCTCCCGGGGGTTTGCCCTGGGACGCGCCGGCGGCACTGGGGCCGGCTCGTCGGCGGCGGGCAGGGGGTCAAGGGCAGCAGCCGGGGGGCGAAGATGCCAGCTCCGGGGCAGCGTGGAGGNTCTCCCCGACTGAGAGACCACGACTAGGGGACGGTGACCCGCTCCCTCACAGGTCCCGCTTGATCCCAGGTGCTGAGGGAGCCCGTCCGGGGGCCATCACTTGCTCCCTCGCAGGTCCGGCCTGATCACCGGTGCCGAGGGATCCGTCCCGCAGACTGTTACCCGCTCCCTCACAGCTCCCACCGGCACGTGGGCGCGGACAGACCCCGTCCGGGCAGCCGTTAACCCGCTCCCCCTCACAAGTCCCGCCCGTCCCCGGGTGCTGAGGGACCCGTCCCGGGGGCCGTTACCTGCTCCCTCACAGGTCCCGCGGGCAGCCAGGTGCTGAGAGACCCCATGTGGGGACCCTTTTCTGCTCCCAGCTCCAGTTGCTGAAACACACCATGGCCGCTCACCTCTGGGTCCCCTTAGAGCCCCTGGGCTGAACCATGGCTCTTCTTGGTCTCCCCTAATCTGTGAAGCGGGTGCCTCCCCGTCCCCTTTCCTTGCCGGAAAATGTCCAGCACAGGGGACCCCACTGGGGTGGCAGCTCCCTGTCTCAGAAGAAGTGGGTTTTTTTGCTGGTGCCCAGTTCAGCGGAGCAGGGGGTGGTCATGGCTGGTGCCTGTTGTCCCCAACCTCTTGCCCTGGTGCCTCTCCTCGCAGCGTGTGCTTGGCATCAGTCGCTCTTTCACCTCAGGAATTAGCAAACAAGGACAAGGCTCAGCCCACGCATCCATCCGAGAGTTTGGTGCGAATTTCTCTTGAGCAAAACGTAAGAGAGGCTTTTTCTCGTGGTCCTTCTTCATCACAAGCTTCCCCCCAGGTGATGGTGGGACGAGCTGGAGATCAGATCGGCTTGTGTCAGACTGGACTTAAAACAGCTTTCCCAACCCACACTCCTAAACCAGGTTGACTTCTTTGGTGACTTGTTTAAGTCATTGTTTTAAGTGTAGTAATTGATACTTGCAAAACAAATGTGGGAGATTAAGGCAGAGGTACATTAATCTTGCGCAGAATTTGTAAAGGCGGTTCCCACAGCATTAAAAAAGTGGCAGTGATCCTTCTGGACTGTAGTGTAATTCGCCCATCTTTAACATTTCCTTAGATACAGAAAGAAAATATAGGGCTTTGTGTTCTTTTTTTTTTTTTTTTTTTCCTCTCTAACTAATTTACAAAGAAAGATAGAGAGAAGCCAGGTCAGGAAAAGCAACAGGCTCCATAGGCAAGCAACAATTTTATCTTAAATGCTTTGCAGGGACTTTTTTAGAATACAGAGAATATTTTCTCAGCTCCACCAATGTCTTTTTTCCCCCATCAGACACCAGACACCAGATCAGAGTGGCAGGGGTCTACACTTATTCTCTTCAATCCCAAACCAGTTCTTCTTATTCTTTGTTTCTTAGTCCCTCTTCCAGGCTGTGTTTTCCCTTACTGATTTATTTTGGTCCATAAAAACATTTCACTTTATGTTTAGAGAGGTGAACTTGTTGCCAGTGAGGTTATCAAAAGTACCCAGGTACTGCGAGCTGCCAGACTAATTCTTTTTCAATGAATAAAAAAAATATCATGTTCTTCCCCTCTAGATATAATCTATGGGCGATTTTCCTGTTCCCTTGTAACTTTGTGTTTGAATTATTTCTGTAAATTTGGATAGTTATGTTGCTGCTTTAAAAGCTTAAAAAAAAAAAAAAAGTAGTGGAGATTAAAAACCAAAACATTGAAGTTTCCATAAAATGCGTTTAGTCTGAGAGAAACGTGCTCTTGGAGTGTATTCCAAGTGGGCTTACATGGAGGAGCTTGTTTGGATGTAGTGTTCTTCTGTCTGATAGAGACATGCAGCATGTGGAAGAAATGTGTTGGAAGGTGATCTTCAGCCTCACGTATAGAAACCGCTCTTGTTGCTCCCGTCGTAGCATCAGCAGAGCTTTTACTGTTCCTTTTGGGGGGTGTGTGTGTGTTTCCATCCCTGAACCTTGTTGGTAAATCTGTATCTCTGCTTCTCAGATGGGGGAAACTTTGCACCAAAGAAGCTTAAGAGCGATGTTTTAAAACTTTGGCTCAAGTCCAAAGCTCGTAAGTTCCTGTTTAACTTAAAAACACTCGAAAGTTGACTCGAACTCAATGGCTCTATTCACATTTGTGGATTTGAGGAAAACCATTGCTGCTTGTGGGAGCCGGCCCCTCTGTGATTAAGGAAGCTTAAGTTTTCACAGCAGCTGAGTAATTGTGTTTTATGGGAACTGCAGGTTTGCAGCACTTATGAAATGAGTCAACTTTCTAGGACAGAATTAGACCTGCCACATGAAAATGCTGGTGCAAATGACCTGTCAGATCGCACGGGGCTGGTCAGGGAAAGGGTGAAGACTTGTACAGCGGGCTCTGAGATTTATGTTCTCTTCAAGGGTTCCTGTACATATGATACACTGGAAAATGTGCTTACTTGAATGTGAAAAACAAACAAACAAACCATAAACCAAAGGCAAATGAATCTTTTGACATTTTGGTATAGAGTCCTTGCCGAGTTCACACAGTTTGGAGAAGAGGGGATTATTCATCAAAAACAAGAGCAAAACGTCCTATAATTCTTACTCTCTCCCAAAGCTGTTAAAACAGCCCAAGCAGTTTGAGTGTATCAGCCAGTGGTGACAAGTTAAATAATATTCTTGGTCTGAGACTGCCAAAATTCAGTCCAACTGTGAATTAATGCGGCATAAACATCTCATCGTGAGAAGCCTTTCCCGGTGTGGTACTTTGGCAGGGTTTGAATCTGTAGCCATCTTGTGGTAATTACTGGATGTTTGAAGGAGGTAGTTGTACGCAAGGAAGAACGGCTGATGCCGTCCCGCTGGTGGTTTTGCCATGAAACATTTCAGTGATATTCATAGCTGCCCTTAGCCAGAAAGAAAGTGGCCTTTAGCTTTTGTTCATATAAGGCATCTGCCCACATGTTATTCTTCTGTCAGGAGCAGAGGAGAAATAATGATTAAGTCCTCTAAACTCTGCAGCCTTCATATGGCAAAGCAAAGCATGGTTGGAGGAAGGCAGTGGAGGGGGGTCTTCATTGCAGAAGGTGCATAGTTTAGGTTCTGTCTCATAGGTTATATCCCTACTAGTACATTCAGATCGGCGGGACAGCCTTTCAGCCTTCAAATTCCAGGGAGTGGCTTCTGCCCCATCCTCTTAAGCTTCTAGAACGGGGAGATGGTTTGCAAACTGCCCCTTGAGAATGGTCCATGGTGCAGCCGAACTCCCAGGCCATTCCCGGGAACTGTTTGAGATACCGCTAGATCGCCTGCGGCAAAAATGCAGCCAGGAACCATTCTAAAAATTTAACAGTATAAATGATTAAGTACTTAAAACAGACCTTTGCACTGCTTGATTTATTAGCTTAGATGGTGTATGCTGTACTCCCAGTGCTCAATGAGTGCCTGGGGGAGGCATTTTCCTCTGAGGCAAACTCCTCATTGCTTTCAATTCAGCAATCAGTTTTCTTTGTGTTAGAGATTACTGTGTGATCCTGCTGGTGACGTGATGATCTGAGAGAAAAACAGGGTGGTGGATAATACCAGCTTTTTTAAGGAAGTGTGTTTCTGTTTGCTTTTTATGTTCATTTTGCCCTATATATTAGAAAACAAAATATTTTGAAAATACTCTATTAAAACAAACATTTGCATGTTTCTAGATTTTTTTTAGTAGCTCTGCCCATTTTATTTTGGGGGGGGAGGTAAGGAAATGTGGGTGCTAAAAACAGGCTACACTCCCCGCTGAATTTGATCCTTTTTGGTTTCCATCACTTCGAGGTTTGCAGCACGGCAAAGGAAGCTTTGGGGAAACCCAAGAAGGAGGCTTCAGAGAAAAGCTGATTTACTTCAGATTAAAATTTTATCCAGTAAATAATATTTCTGCGGGGATTTGCTTTCCTGCTCTGTGCCTATAAATTGAAATGGACAGATCAAATATTGATCATGTACATGTCCTTCTTTCTCCTCCTAGAGATACCCCCTGGCACGTATCAAAGCACTGCATAGACTTTGCCTCCTTATCGTAGACTCACAGAATCATAGAACTGTCTAGGTTGGAAGGGATCTTTAAGATCATCTGGTCCCACCATCAACTTAACNTCATTGCCCTTCTCTGGACCCTCTCCAGAACCTCAATGCCTTTTTTGTGGTAAGGGGCCCAAAACTGGACATAGGACTCAAGGTGGGGCCTTGCCAGTGCTGAGTACAGGGGGATGGTCACCTCCCGAGTCCTACTCACCACGTTCTTCCTGATCATGGCCTTCTTGGCCACTTGGGCACACTGATGGCTCATGTTGAGCCAACAGTTGATCAGCACCCCCAGGTCCTTTTCTGCCACTCTTCCCCAAGCCTGTCTTTCTATTCAACTAAACACTTCCTGCTGGTTTGCTTTACCAGCCTGTTTCTTTATGCTTTCTTTTACTCTTAATCCTTTTTGTTTTTAAATCTTAATAGCGTTGAAAATAGCTATATTTGATTTGATGTCATGAGTGTTGGGTGAAAAGCTTTGTGTGGTTTAGGTTTTTTTTTTCTCTGAAGAGCTGGATAGATTTTTCCACTGCCCTTGTTACAAGAGAAGACAAATAGAAACTCGTCAATGTGATCAGACAGCTAACAAGTCCTGTTCTTCAGATGAATGGCTGCTTGAATTCATAAAATCATAGAATCATAGAATGGTTTGGGTTGGAAGGGACCTTAAAGATCATTGAGTTCCAATCCCCCTGCCTTGGGCAGGGACAGCTCCCACCAGACCAGGCTGCTCAAAGCCCCATCCAGCCTGGGCATGGACACCTCCAGGGATGGGGCAGCCACAGTTTCCCTGGGCAACCTGTTCCAGTGTCTCACCACCATCACAGGAAAGCATTTTTTCCTAATATCTAAGCTAAATCTCCCCTCTTTCAGTTTAAAACTGTTATCCCTTGTGCTATCGCTATGCTTCCTGATAAAGTGTCCCTCCCCATCTCTCCTGTAGGTCCCCTTTAGGTATTGGAAGGCTGCTATAAGGTCTCCTTGGAGGCTTCTCCAATTCCATCAATCATGTCCAAATGTATGAAAATTTAATTTCCAGTTTCTGGTGCCAGTGTGGGGATAATTGTTAGATGCCTCCTGGAATGTATAGCGTGCCATGCTTTCCTCAGACCTGATCAGTTCCCTGGGTCTGGGATCATTTGGATTTGGCTCTCACAACCAGAAGTTTGTCTGGCTCTGTATGATCTTGACAAAGGCTGTGCCGTTTGGGAAGTGCTGTGGTGGGGACGGTGGCTTTCTGAGCAAACCAGTTGACAGAGGTGGGTTTTGACATCCTGTCCTGACCTCTGGCTAACAAGCACCCCGTTGGTGGGTGAGTGAGCCCATGGTGAGAGTCGGGTTCTGGGAGCGTGCTGCTCCTGCCCCTGCACGCCTCGGTCCCCAGCCTGACAGCTCTGTTGTGGAGATAAATGGGTGGAGAACTTGGAAGCTGTCCTTGTCTGGGAATGATCAATGTAACGGCATGTGTTTGTACAGAAACGCGGCTTGTTTTTACTAAATAAGAAAGAAAATCCATTTGGTATTTCAAGAGCTGAAAAGTACTTCTTCAACGGAGCTGTAAGAAAGTGAAACTAATTAAAGCCCTATAAACTTTTGCGTAATCCTGGCTGAATAACTATCCACTCTGGGTTGTGTACGTCGGGAAAGTAAATAGTGAGCAATGCAGATGGAGATTAAAATACATTAGCTGTCCTCACTGCAATGTTAAACCCTTGCCCTGGTAATAGTAGCTGAAGTGCCAGAGAACTGGAAGGGAGCCACCTGCCTCTGAGGGCGCTGGGATAATCTCTCTTGCTGTTACCCACGTTCCTGGGACGTGGGAGGCTTTCAGATTGCAGTTACCTCTGCGCTGCCTTAGTTTTGGGAGTGCTGTCCTCTGGCAGGGGTGGCTTTTCCAGTGGAAAGGACAGAGGAAAGGAGGGGAAAGTGAATAAAAGGAAGTGTGCTGATGAGTCCAAACAGGTTGCCTGTGGGGCTGCCAGCCAGGCGTTTCAGTGCATGGACTAAAGTATTGATTCCCTTTGAGTGGCAGTAGCAGACTCCCACAGCCCAGACATAGCTTGGGTTTCAGGAGCCTCAATGCCAGCAGAAGCAGAGAGATGGCCCATGAGCCAACACCAGTGGCAGTACTTTGTAGTGTGACCATCACAGGAGTAACCTTTCTGCTCTCTCAGTTCCAGGTGCCAGGGCTACTTAGGAGGAGCATTGTGCTCCTACTCTTTCCTTGTTTTGGGGGAGAGGACATCTAGGGACTGGTCTGCTCCTTCTGTTGTTGATTCTCTTTCAAAGCAGAAAGGAAGGCCAAGGTTATCCCTCTGGCTGATATGAATAATGTCTTGGAACACATGAAAGGATTTTGAGTAGGCGAGCTCCAAATCAGGTGGAGTCAGGTTCTTTTCTCATCCTGTCCTAACTGCTGGGAGATCAGCTTCTTAGTCCCTCTTGAACCTGAGAGACCTTCCTAGGTGTAACAAACCCTTGCTTTCTCAAAACAAGTGTCTTTTCATGAATATTTTCAAGTCTTGTCAAACTTTCAGTATTTCTTTCTTTTGTATATAAAAAAAAGCACAATATTTTAATTGTGATTATGCAAACTGAGTATGAAACATTAGAAATGAGTTAAAAAACCCTCAAAGCCTCTAGATTGCTGTTTATTGTTCAAGATACAGTTGGGAAACTGTTAACTACAGCATTGCCAATAGAAATTATTTCGGAGTAATAGTTATCTATTACTCTTTTTACTGTACCTAGAATCAAGGAGGGAAAAAATAATATATGCTGGAAGGTACTGCTCAAGGTCTCTTGTCCAGTCTCCTCAAAGCAGGGCCAATTCCAAAAACCAGATCGTGTTGCTCAGTGCCTCATCCAGTTCGGTTGCGAAAATCTGCAGATCAGGTTCTTTTCTCATCCCTCTGAACCTCTTTTCACAACATCTCTCAACCTCTTTTCCAATGCTCGGTCATGGTCATGTTGTCATAGTCCATAATTTTTCCTTCTTGTCCTGTGAGATTTTCCCTTGCTGTAACTTGTAGTTGATGCCTGCCTCTTGTCCTTTTGCTGTCAACTTTTGAGAAGAGTCTGACTCCTCTGTAATTCCCCTTCAGGTAGTGAAGGGTTGTTGTTAGACCTTCTCTTGTTCCAATCTTGGAGTTAAATTTCACTGTGTTGTGTGCTTTTCAAATAATAAAGTTGGGCTCCAGCCCAGGAGTTAGCAGCTTAAGGAAGATGCAGTGGATGGAGATAAAGAGAATTAAGAGTGAACCAGTGAGGTGACACTGGTCATCCTGGTCATCAGCAGTGAACTGTCATGAGGCCTTGGGCCAAAGGAGAATTTTAGGAAGGATATAGAGGTACCATTGCTGACATTCCATGGACAGGGAGAGCAGATAACACTAGCTGCTTAAAGTCTTGATCCAGAATGGGAGATGTTTTTTCACCTTTTTTAGGTGGGAGCATTGTTGGCAGAGACCTGAAAAACGAAGCTTAGGAGCTCACATTTGATGACCTAGAATTGGCAGAGGCTGTGAAGGGAGGTCTTGAAGTGTAGTGACAGTGTGGTGACGATGGATGGCTGAATGATCTTTGCAGAGAGTATTCGGGTAGATCAGAGTTCTCCTGGGGGAGGTATCTGAGCTACTGGCATTCATTTGGGTAAATGTGACTTTAAACTTGAGCTGCTGGATTCCCTGTGTGGTCTTTTTTTTTTTCCAGGACATAAATCACCTTGTCCTAAAGCACATATTTAAAAGCAGAAGTGATGGATTGTTCCTTGATAGTGCTTCTTTCTTCCACTGAGTATTAGGGAGCCTAAAGCGATGCCTTCTGAAGTAGGTGAGTGAGGTCAATCACATTTGAGCTGCTGAGGAGACTGATAATAATGTGAATTGGGTGGGAAGAGTAGAGAAGAATTAGTCACAGGTTTGGTGTGAAGACCTAGGAAAAGGGAAGATATGAAGGCAGAACTGCTGTGAAGGGCTGGCTCCCCTTCTAAATTCTGAATATGATATCCACAAATATGAGTAACGAAGGACAGAACACTTCAAGGGTAGGAAATTCAAAAATCTTTCCATTAAATAGTTTTATTTGAAGGCACCTGTAACCTGTGATTCAGACGCCACTTTGCTCCAATTTAATATCTCAAGTTGCTTTCGGAGGGCATGGAGACTTGGTGGGACAAGTCCAGCTCATGGGTGGCCTTAAGCGGTTTCGCTTTTTATGCTGTGACTCCGAAAGTCACTTAGCACATGCATGGCTTTCAGTGGGTGAAGAACCTCCCCTCTCCACCCTTATTCAGC
Source organism: Nycticryphes semicollaris (assembly GCA_013400055.1). NCBI lineage: Eukaryota > Metazoa > Chordata > Aves > Charadriiformes > Rostratulidae > Nycticryphes > Nycticryphes semicollaris. The sequence goes on along the minus strand of VXBJ01000248.1, from coordinate 383,640 downwards.
AGAGCACACGAGCAGATGCTTAATGGAGGCAGATCTCCAAGTTTCAAAGACAACAGTGAAGTTGGGTGGTGGGCTCAGCTTAGCAGATGCTTGAGGGTTTTTTAAAATTTATGTCTGAATAAAGATGAATTTGGTTTCATGCTTAGAACTGAGCACGTTTTCAGTTGCTTTATTGAACCGAGGTCCTACTTCCCATTCCATGCAGACTTACATTCTCGTTCTCTAGACTTCCTGGAAGATCTGCAGGATGCGTGCTGGCATCAAAAATCAGAGAGCAATGTCTCCTGGATCGTTTGGGGCTCGCTATCTAGTGGTGCTATTTTATTTACCCGCTTGGATTAACTTAAAGACAAGGATGGGGAGCAGAAAGAGCTGAAGGATGACTTGAAAAGGAGACTGTTTTTCTTGAACTGTGCTAGCAGTCTTTCCTTTTACTGTAACCTTAGCTGGCTCAGGTTTCAGGTTGCAGGTTCCTGTGAAAACTTGTATTTAGACCTTCTATCCCAAATGGAAATTATTTTTCTGGTGAAGCAGAGCCAAATGGTTGTGCACTGCCAAATGCTGCTGCACGAGCAAAGTTAAGTTACTGAGTTGAGAAAGGCCAAAGATATCTTAGAGAACTAACCTTTTTTTGGCTCTTCAGCAAACAAAGGACTTCCACCATGTTGGCTCTCTTAGCACTATCCTTTAATAAGCATCTCTTCTGCATGTATGTTGTGTATGAAGTAAACACACGATAGTAAATATAAATCCATCCTGGCCACAGAAAAGAACACCTTCCCCTCCTTTCCGAGGCTGTTCTCTGTTTTCTTCTTTAAGTAGCATTCTTCACTCTCCTGGCTGTGCAGGTTCCTTCAGGTGATTAGTAGTCAGCAAACATTCTGGCTCTCCTCACCCTCTCCCATGTATTGCCATCTCTTGTTGGAGAGAAAGAGCTGCTCAGATGGGTGTTGGCATTTCTTATAAGCTCATTTCACTGAATGCCTGGTGTTTGTCCCAGAGCATCTCTTGTCACACACAAGTGCTGGCATCAAGCTCTTTCACTAATTTCATTTTCACAGTGCAGTTAGAAGCATGTGTTTCCCCGAACTGAGCTTCTGTGGATGCAAACTAACAGTTTTTTGTGTTTAATTGGACTCCTGCTCTAAGGCAATCCTTCCCAGGCGTTCAGGTGAACACCCGATCTCATTGTAGAAATTTTGAACATTTGGAGAGCTTAACTTAATAAAGTTACCTTTGCGCCAGGAGTATTTCTCAAATCAATTTATTTGCATTGTCTAATTGAAAACAAAAAATTAAGTACTTTTCTCTCTCTCTTTTTTTTTTTTTCATTTATTTTTGAGTTCCAGATACCAAGTAGCAGCTTTCTGTGTGCTGAAAGCAATTTCACGGAACTGTTGATATTGAAACGAGGTAGAATTTAAAGCCTCAGCATTCCCAGATGTTTTACAGAAAGCCCTGGGAGGAGGTTGTGGCAGGAGTCTTAGCAGCAGCGCTGCTTCCCAGACATGAAGGGTAGGAATAAGCATCCTCCTGACATGATCCATACCATTACCATAGATGTCGACTCAGGAGGGGAAAGTGCTTTGACTTTATAAGGAGCACAGATGGCTGCTTTAGACTGAGATTTCCTTTCTGTGTGGAAATGGAGACATGGAATGGATCATTGTCTCGTCAACTGTGGACTGAGCCCATGTTTTGTGGTTGATAACTACAGAATTATTTGGTGTTGGAAGGTCGCTTGGCCTTGCTCAGTGAAAGAAAGAAAACAGTAGTGATGTTTTCCTGTCTTCTGTAGCCACCACCTCTAAGAATGTTTCTCCCTCTCCTGTTGTCTAAAGAAAATTTAGGAAGGATTCATCTAAGTTGCTGTGTCCTTATGGTAGGTGAGACCCAGCTAATGCAGTCAGTGGAGGTCAGGGACTGATTTGTTTCAACTTACAGACTCAAACTACGGCAGATGAACTCCATCTGAAAAATTCCTACTTCTCTTCCTGAATTGCAAAGGAATCCCTGGGTGATGAGCTCAGCTGTTGCTCTCTCTCTCTGTTTTGAAGTCTGAGCTATTTAAGAGCAATCCCACTGCTTTTCTGCAGGTATCTTTCCAACTTCCACGGGATGGCTTTCTCTAGGACCTCCAAAGTACTAGATACTACGTTGTTTTTAAAGAGGGAGTATTTGCTCTCTTACTTTGAGACTAGGGCTCGGATGGAAGCACCTCTGCTTTTATTCAGCACGACACAAGCAGGTGTATTACAGGGAGGTGTAACAGCTCTTTCTAAAAAGCGGGCTTTTATTAGACAACTAGAATATGGAATCTGGGAATTCTTATGTGAGAAAGGGAAACCGGAGCGTATGCGTCGGTCCCTGTTTGGCAGCATTCTCTGCCTCCGAGCTCACCTCCCCCATCTTGGCAACAAATACTGCACTGTCATGTCTCATCCTTTTCCACTTCCACTCTTTCCTTCAGTTTTCAGTCATGCTGACTCCATCCGCTCTGCTGCTTCTTACGCTAGATATTCTAGATATTTAAACTTACAAGATGTGGTCTATTGTATGGACCATGGTCCCATGTAGCAACCCCATGCCTATATGGGCAGTTTTGGGTCCTGCTTATGGCTCAGGGAGCTTGTTTATATTACTGTAGCCATTTCTTACATGTTGGGCAGAAGAAAACAATCTCTCCAATGCAAGTTACAGTATTACAGTACCAGAATTACTGTACCAGTGTTCATTTGGTTTTTTATATCTCTATCTGTATCATCTATATCTATCTCATTACTTAGTGGAACACAATAATCTTTCAAACCAGGACTCTATGTTAGTTGTTTTTAAAATTAAGTTACAAATCTTGTCCAATCTGCAGGAAAAAACCACAAATTCTAGTAGGAACTGAGAAGAGGCAACACTATCACGGGTTAGATACTTGTCTGTGCCCGGAGCTCTCCATATAGATCCACTGAGGCATATTACATGTACCATATAATGTTGCACATGTGTTTTTATGACTTCATGGTAGTAATTTATGAGAGTACTTCTCGAACAAAGAACAAATTCTGCCTAAATAAGTGCTTGCAAGATTGGAGGCTGCCTGTTTTCAGAGGAACATCCACTACTGTTAGTGCCTTGTGACTTCTAACAACATAAGGGAGAAAGATGTTACTCTCTCTTAGGTTGTTGCCCTTTTCATCTGCCCTTCCCATATCTAGAGGTGATCCTATGGTGAGTTCCTCTGAGTGCATCTTGTAGTTGCAAGCCCTCTGGCAGAGATGAAGACCTTTCATGGATTAATGAAGGCCAGTGACCATGGCCAAGGGGAAAGGTCTAACGAAATGGCCGTGAGAGACGCAGACGGTGACGCACTAGAACAACTCATCCGTTCCTTTTCTCAAAGTCGGTCTCAGATGTGAACAGGAGGTTCACCAAAGGCTTCATATATTGTTGTGAAGGGTCAGAACTGGCTGCAGACTGTTAGTTGGTGCCTCTGCTTTAGAAAGTGAAGGACTTTTCACCTTAATCTCCGGTTTGGTGCATTATTTTTATTTGTGCATAAATGTCCACAGCGGCTCCGAGAAATGAAGATGGACATTTCTGTGTGTGTTTCAGATAAATGGGTGAGAACAGCATAGAAGTGAGTTGGTGGGAAGAGGTCGTGGAATAGCTGGTCTTAAGAGAAATGGAATTTGAGTGAAGCAGTGCATTAGATACTCAAAGCAACCAATATTTCGAAATATATACATGGTCACAGGCCCAGTTATTTATTTTTATAATTCTGCATTACTTAACTGTTTCTTCTTTTTGCCGTTTTTCCTTATTTTTAAGAGTGTTTCTTAGGCTTTTAGGGTTTGTCTGCTTTAAATACAATTTTTTAAAAGTACCACAACACGAGAAAGCTGTTCCCTGTGGTTAGTGGAGAGAAAATGAAAGCAAAAGTAACATAATATGTGGAAGACGCTTTTCCCTCCAGCCAAATGAACCTGAGCTGACCCTAGAGCAAATGTGACTTTTAACCTTTCTTGTTCCTACACACGCTGTGCTGAGCTTGACCTCTGTCTGTTCTTTCCCATCATCTTACGAAGCGGACAGCTGAACATCCAGCGTATTTACAGTACATGGAGATGTCTCAAGTTTCTTCTTTGAAGTGAGACAGCGCTTTGGCCTGTGAGGTAGCAGAAGGGTGAAGGGATGGAAAGGAAGAAATGCCTCTGCTACGTCAACTCACGTGACCGGGTCTGACCTGAGACATGACCACTACAGAGTTCTGCTTTCTGCCAGGCTCGGCTGGAGTCCTGTGCCGTGTAAGACGGCATCTGCCCTGGCTGCAGAACAGAGCCGTTGCCTTCCGCTGTCTCCTTGACCTGACCATGCATGGTCAGTACCCTGGGATGCATTGCTGCGGGAGGCAGGAGTTTGAGTCTCCCTGGAGGAGAATCAGCACCTTCATGGTGTTCATTTGAAAAGAATGAAGTCTGAGAAGGGCTTTTTGTTCAAGACTGTCTGTTTTGTAAAATGGGAAACAGATAGAAATGGTATTGTACAAAGAACAGTTGTTCTTCAGAGACCAACATTGCTGATGAATTCTGTTGTCGTGATCATTTACTCCACTTCTTATTAAGTGACAAGGAATTCAGTGGCATAATAAGGGTTCTGCAATCACTTAACACATCTTAAAGCACTGAAATGTAACATCAAGATTCAATTGAGTTGAATGAGTGCGGTCCTTTCCCTGGGTAAAAGCTTCCTGTATTATGTGAGAGTCATTCTGAGTAAATAGGAAAGCAAAGGCATTTTGTGTGTTACCACGGCTTTATATCCCCTCAGAAATAGGAAGATTTTTGTGTTATAGTTTGAAAATGGAAGTTGCTGTCATTGATGTGTCACTCCTGAATGTTCTCACCATGTTTAGTTCTGCCTTTCTTAAAGGACTTCTCAAGAGCTTCTCCTGCCCCAAGCAGTATCCCTGCTCAGATGAACATTGTGATGTACATTTCTGGGGGCTTTTCTCCTCTGTCTGCAGCGAGCACTTCAGCAATTTCATTTTTGAGTGTGAAAATGACAATATATGCCTTGGATTCAACTCTAAATGTACATTTACTAAAATTTACTTAGGCAATGTACTGAACCTTAGGCCTGTACTGAACCTGCAGCTTTCTTGAAGTGTCCATGTTGATGTTACCACTCTCTTTCTCGCTAATATTTGCCTTCAGTGGGGGATTCAGCACTCAGAATTCTGAGGGCCAGAAACTCACGTCTTGCTAACTGGCTAACAGGAGCTGTGGATCACCTTACAGGGATGCCTGCTTTTCCTATACAGTCAGTGGAAGCACTTTCCTCAAGTCTTCCAAATTTTCCTATGCCAAATGCTGCCCCTCTTGAACGTGTTCTATGATTTGATGTAGGGATCTTTAGCACCTGTGTAACCATTAAAAGTTAATTGAAAAAATTCCAGACATGATCTTTAATGGGATGTGATTCACCTTCTCTAATTTAGGCATCTGCTTTTAGGTGAAATAAATTGTGTCCTGAACTTTGTTAATACTGTTGACTAGCTCCCACAAGGAGAGGTCCAGAATAGGTGGTTCATTTGTAGATACCTACATTTAGTCACATGAATCCCAGATGATGTCATGGATAAACCTCTGTCATGGGGGGATGTCTTGTACCCGAACCAATTATGAATGGGAACTGCTATGCAGGTGGTGGGGATTATTGTAGTTATGAATGAGAAGATCTATTCTGTGCTGCTACTTCACTGTTTGTTTTGTTTTGCTTCATTCAGATAGTTCTCCACTGTGAATCTTCCGTGAACCTGCCCTTGTCTGTTCTGCTGGAAAAGTACTGTGAAGCTTTGTCAGCCCGCACCAATGTCACAGGTATTTATTTCTCCATTTCTTGTTGGCTTCTTGTTACTGTAGGATCCATTTTCAAAGTGTCCTTGCTCCAGGAACATCTTTTCCTGCTGAGATAAACACAGTGCCGCTGGCTTTAGGTTTTCTTTGGCAACGATGTACAGTGGCGTGAAATGGAAAGAAAAGCTGGAAATTTGCACACCTGGAAAGAGCTGCAGGTGAACTAACAACGACAGCCCTTTTTCATGATTTAATCTGTTAAACTGACTGTAGTTCTCGACTGATATGATGGTTGAAGGTTAGTACAGTTAAAGTGTCTGTATCCAGACCATTGAGACTCTTTGCCAAAGGCTGGCTGCATTTCTCCAAGTGCAGCGTGGGACATCCTGGCTGGGTAGGCGAAGAGAAGTGGATGTGCTGGGAAAATCCAGCCCTTGTGTGTCATTTATCATAGAAACTGGGATGCCCTGACCAGATTTACAGCTCATATAAGCTGGGGGATGAACCTTGGGTCATTTCAGCCAGATCAATGGCATATTTACTATGAAAAAACACCAGTTCTTCAAATAAGAACACAGTACATTTGTTTAACTGCAGACTTTGGACCATTTCTGTTTCATGATCATGCCATCAAGTCTCCAAAAACTGACTTTTTTGGTTAGGAGAGAAGGCTTTTCTGACAGAGAATTAGGGCAGGGGCATCTAGGAGCACTTTAGGAAGTAAATATACTCTCTAGAAGGGCAAACAGCAGGAAGGAGTCAGGGGAATACGGTACCTTTGCTTCCCTCATCCCAGTTCTTGAAAGCAGGGCAAAGCACTGATGATTCTTGGCTAAGATGCACCAGCACAAAAGATGATGCTGTAAGTGACGTGAAACTGGATCCAGCTTTGCTTCAGAAGTGGGAGAAGCACACCCAGGGCTGCTCCACTGTGGCGTGGCTGGGGTGTGTGGCCTGCAGTGAGTGATGGCTCTGGGCAAAGAAAACAAGTTTGTTTCTTTCCCCTTTACTTTTCTTTCCCCCCTGGTACATCTTCGTAGAGGCAGGAGTTTAAAATACCTTGTAATAATGTAGATGTTATCATTCAGCTCAGCCAATTCTCCAGCCCTGAGAAATGGCAAAGGAAATGAGGCTCAAGGAAGAAAAAAAAATAATCTTTCAGTGTAATATATTAGATCAATTGTGTTTTACTCAGACTGTATCAATTCCTTAAGGACAATAAGCTGGTCCAGATAAGCTGATCAGACTGAAGTCTGAAAGTTGTGTTGCCTTAACTGCCTCTTAATTTGCATATAAATGGGTGTGTTGACCTGTATTATGAATCTAGCCTGAGCTCTGCAACTTGTGCCATTGTGTTCCAGGGAGCAACTCTGCCTCATGTGGCATATTGGCTTGTATACATTTTAATGACCATCTATCCCATTCTCTAGCTGGAAACAAAGGAAAGATAGATGAGGTTCTGTGAAACCTTCCATAATATTGGACATTTCTTTTAGGTGTTCTTTGCCTTTTATATTTTTATTTTTGTAAATATTATTCTAGAAGTTGTCATTAATTCATAATATATTTTTTCTTGTCCAGAGCTTCTATGGAAAAAAAAAAAAACAAAACCCAACCCGAATTTCACACTGGGCTGTCTTAGAAGTTGGCACACAATTTACTTCTCAGTTGTTGATAGAAAATAATTTTCTGGGCTACATGCATGATGCATGAACACAGGGTATGTCCTCAGGCTGAGCACAACTACTATAATGGCATTTTAATATGAAAAGGGAAGAGAGAAGTCACAGAAGCCTCTCTTACTGCACTATCCTTGTAAAGTGGCACTGAACAAAAAGGTAAAGCACTGCCCTGAAATCAATTAAACCTGGTTGTTACATAAGTACAATCCAACATGCAGCTTTTCTAGAACATACCTTCCCAGGATGCTCATGATCCTTCCAGCCCTTTCTGCAATGATGCTTCAAAATCCTGTGAACCTGTACTCTGCTTTGGGCATGGGTTTATACATAGAGTAAAAACCCTAAACTGCTTCATGTTCAGAGTAATTCGAAATAAGCCCAGATTCAGGCACAAGGATGAAGTGAACTTTGGGACATACTAGGGATAGAAGTTCACTTTTTTTTGCTTAGCATGAGCTGATGTACTTTCCTCAGCGTGGTGGATCATCCACATGGTGCTTCTGAACAGTACGTATTCCTTTTATCTTCCATGGCAACTGCAGAATCTTCAGAATGGTCCAGACTATTCAGCTATGACACTCCTCATTAAAAATGGAGCTCTGCAATGTAGTGATCTCCTCTTCATAGTCAATAAAGTTCCAGTTGGTACAGCTACAGTCCAAGGCATGATTCCATCCTAAATTAGAATCTAAAATGGAGCAGAAATGAAAGCTTTTTCTTTCAAGGGATCCAAGGCTAACAGGATCCTGTGGCTAAGTCTACTCTAATTTTTTGGTGTCCAAAACTGAGTGAGCTGTGTGCATCCTTCCTTCATTTTGAACCCTCATAACAATAAGGATGCATCACACCAAGACATTGGTGTGCTCCATTCATCAGTGTGGAAGTATAAAACCAGACCACAGAGTCTGCAACGTCTGAGTCTTTTCTCTGGCTCCCATCCTTTAACAGCGTGTGGATAACATCTTTTAGAGGGGAAAAAAGAAATCCATAAAAAACCCCCAAGGAGAGCCATATTGAACAGTCTTTATTTATAGCTGGGAGAACAGTAAACATTAAAGTTTTGTAATTGGTTATCTTCCTTGTCTCTTTTCCAGAAGATGCTGTTAATTAGTCCAATATGTTAATTTCCCTATAATTACTAACTTCTTCCCCCCCCC
>VXBJ01000248.1:149043-374936 GCA_013400055.1 Nycticryphes semicollaris | reverse complement strand
CCCCCCCCGCCAAAGATGTTCACAATAAGTATCCCAAACAGATGGCATAAAATGCTTTTGAGAATTTCATGTATGTGTAATTTCACTGAATTGCTGAGTGAATGACATTGTCAATTCAGTCTGAAGTGATTTAAGCCAAGTGATACATTTTCAGAGGTGGAAGGCAATATAGCTCACTCTCTCTTTTGGGCATTGTTTCCTTGAAAATTCCCTGGACAAGACCTTCATAATTGTTTGGGTGTAGCTTTTGAGCTTGATGGGAATGCATGATTTTATTCGTGGACCTGAAGAAGAATTTTATTTAATTATTACTTTCTTAAATAAGAGTAATTGGTTGAAATGAAATGGAAGGATTTTTCTGCAGTGACTCAGCTGAAGATGTTCCTGATGTTGTAATCTCCTGATACGGTTTGGCTAAAATTGCATGAATATCCAGGATGACCGGATAACTGTGATTCTGTATATCTGTATAATATGTGTGCTGAGTTATGGCTTGAATTTTTATGGGAACTCAGAGGAATATCCTCAGTTCCATGGGTTTTGTCTTGCTTCCTTTCACATCCTTTGACTTTCCCATTTTGTCTATTTCCACTCTAGACTACAAATCTGATCCCACTCACTTTTGATCTCCATGGAAATCTTTGGATCCCACTTTCTGGTCCATTGACCGTTTTGATCACATGATCTTTAAGACCTTGTCAAAAAATTATTTATATGAAAACAAGAATATTGTCCAAAAAATAAACCAGCAGGTAGATGGCCAGTACTACTGTGTTGATTGTATCAGTATAAAACTTACGTTGCCTCTCTTCCTTCTCTTTCCTATCCTTCAGTCACTTTGAAGGTTGGAATTTGCATTTAAGGTGTTTGAGGCGATTAAGACAGCCCAATAAAAGGTGAGACAATAGATTAGCTGTCACACATTTAATTTCATGAAGTCCTGGGATACATTGAATGGAAAAATGACTTGTTCCCCCTGGTGACTCTTGAGGTGGGGGTTGATTCCTTGCCCTCATTCTGGTCACTTTGTAGTATGGTGAAAGACTGTTATCTTACAGAAACGGTGTAAACCTCCTGATTCCAAGTGGTGCAGGATGACACCTGTACAAATTCTGGTTTATACTACTCTGATATTGTTTTCTCAAGTCTCTGGGGAAGCTCTGGTTTAAGAAACATGTTAGTGGGTGCGGGAGGAATGCATCCAGGGATGGATTCCAACACATGACACCTTGTCAAGTCTCCAACTAACCCAACATCACTTGGAGATAGCCATAATTTCTACTCTTGCTAGAGGATTCTCCAGCACTTACAGTAGCACAAAACTGGGAAGGTATGAAAAATAGTATTCTGTTCTTATTCTTTGTTGACCCTCTTTCTTGTGGTATAAACCTGATATGCAGCTAAGCACCACCCAGCCACTCACTCACTCCTCCCCACCATGACACTGGGCATCCCCAGGAATATGTAGGTTGAAGCCCATTGTGGTCTTCAAGCTTCTTTTGTTAGTTCTTTAGGTTTTATACTTTCTGTTGGGCTGACCCATGTATGTACTCCCCCAAGGCTGGTCTGGCTAATTCAGGGAGACACTCACACTCTTTACTCAAGTTGATCCACTCAACTGGTGATAGATGTTTATCTGAAACAAAGGCCACTCTCCTCTCCCCTTTCTGTTGAGATGAAGTCTGCTTACAACAGCTTCAGTCATTCACACCCTGCACTATTCCTGAGCTTCATGGGCACATCATCCCTTCACGTCTCCTTTGAGCTTTCTCCTCATTGTAGGGGTTTAGTGGTCAGTCACAACGGGCCAAAGCAACGTTCATTTGAGAGGAGGATTTAGGAAATTCCATGCCATTCTGAAGCATGAATCAAACTTCCTCTCTGGTCACTATCACACTTCAGATAACTTCTTAATATGGCTATCAGCATTGAGCTACCAATGTTCTTGCCTAGAGGTCTCATCTTAATCAACTCTAGATAGCCTTATGCTCAACTGATGTGGAAGAAGTTCTTATCACTTTTCAGAGGAAACTTCACCATTATGGTAGACAGGAGTAAAAGCAACTTAGGAGAGCGTGAGTGAGCATGTGTACTTACGTGTCTTTGCGGGTTAGGTTTTAAGTGGATATTGAAAACTGTGCATTTCCTGCATGAACTTTGTCATTTGAGCCTAAATTAATGAGATTAAGGTGCAAAAGTGCTCCCTCAATGACAAAAACAAAGTACCTGTCAGTATTATGGATCTGGTTCTGTGTTCAGCTATGAAGGGTACATATGTACAAAGTCAATACATGTGTGTGTGTGTCTTGAGAGAAGTGTATGGATGTGCTTGCAGTTTTTGTATAGTGGTGAAAGATGCACCTAAATTGGGAAAAACTGGCATTTTAAAATGTGGATTTCTTATTGAAATGAAAATTTGAAAAATTAAAGTAAATCCATAACTTAATTTTATCACTATTTAGATAGTTTGTATTCATCTTAACTTTAACTTGAAATCCTCATGCACCAAAAAAAAAGCTTCCTTTCAAATGTTGCAAACTGTCAAGTTCATTTTTCAGAAAATTATGCCCCATCTTTTTGATAAGAAAGCATTTGAAGGCTTGATGGTATGTTTGTGCAGTGTTTCTGCCACCTTGAAGCTGACCATTCATTTACAATGCTTTTATTTCCATCATTGTTTGTTTTGATGTTGTCCCAGTACGGATCCGCCTCTGTGAACCTGACACCAGTGCAAGTGTCTCGAGACAAGGTTTTGTAACTGTTGTGAGATAATGGACCTTGCAGGCTCCGTGAACAATTTCATTTTTAAATTACCCCCATCTTCTTGGAGCTTTTTTCAAACAATACATGAGCTTTCCAGGTTTGTTTATGGAGGATTTATCTGTGAGACACTATTGGAAATGGCTCTCATCTGTAGCTAGAAGACTGTCTTTTTTGCCTGGCTTATTTGTACTGCGTTCATTTCTAATCCAGAAGCAACACAGGCCTTTTATCAAAGCAATCTCTGTGCCTTTTGCAAGGGTAGTGATCCTGTGTATGGCCTGTTTGTCTGGGGGAAAGGTATTCAGAGTTATGTTGTTCAGTTAAAAACTTGGTGAAACAGGAGTTAAATTGACTACCTGCTTAGATTTTTCCCTTGGTTCACTCTTTATATCTGACTGGGAAGTCTACTGATCATGACTGGGAGTGTTTAGTTTGAGGAAGAGGAGGCTGAGGGGAGACCTCATCACCCTCTACAACTACTTGAAAGGACATTGTAGAGAGGTTGGTGCTGGTCTCTTCTCACAGGTGATTAGCAATAGAAGGAGAGGGAATGGCTTCAAGCTGCACCAGGGTAGGTTTAGGCTGAACATTAGGAAAGACTTTTTCACAGAAAGGGTGGTCAGACCCTGTAGCAGGCTGCCCAGGGAGGGGGCTGAGTCCCCATCCCCGAATGTATTTAAGAGTCATTGAGATGTGGTGTTGGGGGATTTGGTGTAGGGGAGGAATTTGTAGAGTAGGGCAGATGGTTGGATTCGATGATCCCAAGGGTCTTTTCCAACCTGAATGATTCTATGATTCTATGAATCTCTGCAGGTGAGCAAGATGTGACCATCTTGGGCTCTCAGAAGTTTCAGTATGGCTACTTTTGCCAATCATAATACCACCATCCTCATTTGCTCTTAATAAAGGCTTGATTGGGTCATTTCTGCTTAATGCATGTATGGAGGTCACCTCTGTGAACCAAGCAGGTGGGACTGAACCTCGAGTTTCAGAGCGAAAGCTAAAAGCTGTGTTTAGAAGTGCTAATTAATTAGAAGCGCATAGGAGCTGCTGCACTGTTACTGGAGGTCTCATCGATACATGGGGTGGAACTCACAGATTACACACCTGAATATTTGTGTTTACATGTAAGTCTGAGCTCCCATTATTGTCAGTGGGATGGGATTAAGTTGCCCTCATGTCAGTGCCCTGTGATGCTTGAGGGTAACCAAGACCTGCAGGACTGACAGATATAACAGAATCTGCAATGGACACGGCCCCTGTAGAATAGCTGATGCTGCCGAGGGGGATATTTCAGGGCACTTGTGGCACTAGGTGCCTGCGTGTGGCCATCTGCATCCTTCCTTAGTTCTCAGTGACTGCAATAGATGAACTAGAGGAGTTGAAGCAGATGTTCAGCTCAATCTAGATATCCCTATACAGGCATGTCCCCGCAGGAGTTCCATAGAAACCTGCAAATTGAGCACCTCTGCAAGATGGGAGTTGAATGCACATTTATAGCTTAAATCGTATATGAAATCTTCTCTGACACAGTGATTTAATCAAAGCTGCTTTGGCCACCAAAATAAAGTCGTGAGTGTTTTGCCTTGGTGCCCGTGCCGCTGAGCGCACACAGGCTATAGATTTTCCTTGGCTGGCTGCTCTTAATTTTGAGTAGTCAATTTCAATTCATCATTCTTTTAGTAGATGAATGTTTCATGACAGACGAGCGTATTTGACAACTTGCTTTCTATCCAGAGCTGCAAAGGTGAGGCACTCCCTGCTCCAGGGGTTATTTATTTCTGTACATTGCACTATTCCGTTTCTTGGAAACAGAAGATTTGGCCTCGTTACATCTCCAAATATCCCTCCACAGTAATGGCACGGCAGCAATTCTCACTGTTTCCCTTCTGATTTTCCCAGCAGGTCACATCAATGAGCACTTCCATTTATAATGACACTTGGATGAGCTATTCATTTTAACGTGTGCTTTGCAGTCTCTTGGCGTCAGCCTGCTGGCTGCAGCTACGTACGCTGCTCCTGCACCTGCCTGTTGGGGCACTTAGGAGTGAGCTTTCATCACAACCACCCAACCCAGTTGCTGCTCACAGGCATAAAGTTAACCTTGAGCATCAGCATTCCCGTGATCAAAGCTCGAGCTAGACCCAGGCAACCTTCCTAGCGCTTCCTATTTTCAGATGTTGCGATAACAGTATTTAAATAGAGGTGATGATGTTGGTTTATTTTCCCACTGCCTCAAATGACATGCCGGGCAGTCTAGCACTGCTTGCTTGTACTTCCCGAAATAAAGCTGACTGTGTTGTACGTTGTGACACAGTTTAGATGACTGCCACTGGGCCTTATAACTTAAAAAGTTGCATTTCTTAAGGCCGGTGGATTTGCAGGCTGAGAATATGGAAACACTCTCACATATTAAGAAGCAAGGCAGACAGTCCAACAAGTTCTGTGGCCCAGTAGAGGGGATTATTTAGAATCATAGAATTATTTAGGTTGGAAAAAACACTTAAGAGCATCGTGTCCAACCGTTAACTGAATGCTACAACGTCCACCACTAAACTCTGTCCCTAAGCACCATGGCTCCTTTGTGTGTTTGCTGTACAAAGGAAATATTTATGATGGTTGGGGAGGGCTTTTAGTTGGTTTGGAGATTTTTTTGGTAAATGGTTTATGGATGAGATATGTAAAGACATCTAAAGGTTCCTGCGTTTACTCTAGGTGTTCAGAGGCTGGCAAGTTCTTCCAAAATGTACAGCAAAAAATCACCAGGCTGTGTAAACGAGGCTATAAAGTTCTCATCTGTGATAGCAATGAGAGCCACACAGAAACTTCTGGTTTTTTTGAGGGCTGGTGGTATTTTTCACGAGTAGGCATTGTTTCTGGTCTGTCCACATGTTATGATTCTGCACGTGAAACATGTTTCAGTTGGAAGTTGCTCCAGTGCCTTGATCCCACGAAGGGGTGCTTTTGCAAAACCTCAGGAAACTGGCAAATGATGTAATCTTGGCTTAGAAGCGGGACCAGTGACACCAGAAGTGGTGCTAGTGGTTTAGGATAAAATATCAACTCCCCTGGTAGCAGTAATCATTCTCCTCAGACTTTACATTGTACAGGAAGATAAAAACCCTTTGAACATCTTCGCTTAGTGGGTAGTATTGGTGATAGGAGAACGATTGGACTAGATGATCCTGTAGGTCCTTTTCCAACCTCGTGTTTCTATGATCAAAACAGTCGCTCAATGGCATCGACTCTGAACTGGCTGAAAATCTATAGCACTCTATAGTCTGGAGTAACTAAGATGTTGAGTATGTGGCTCTGAGGGAAGACTGAAGAAGAGGGCTGCTGATGGTATGAAGTCAGGGCAGATCCCACGATCCTGTTAGATACCAGAGGCATTTACAGGGATCAACCTGATGGCATTGCCATGGTGGTTCCATGCTGCCAACCTGGGATGCACTGAAGAGTAAGAAAAGGGAAAAGTGAACAGTGTAAAATTTTAGATGAATGCAATTAAGACAGGCATAGTCATAAACAAAACGGTGTTACAGTGAGGACATGCCGTTGAGCTTTTTTTTTCTTATTTCAGAGGAGTGGCACACCTCAACACGTCATCTGTCACTTCTATATGACATGTTCCCAGCAGACTCTCGGTGCTGACCGTTACAATGCCACGCTTCACCAGTATACTTAAATCTTTGAATTTATACAGTTGGTACAATAAATACGATTTGCTGATTGTGGTTTCTAAATTAGATATAATTTCTTTTTGTACACTTGGCAGATAAAAATATACTCTGTAGAACCTCTCATTTTGCCAAGTTGTACTAAACAGATGGAGTGCCTTTTCTGCTCACATGAAATCACGTCAGTGAATCTGGTCGTAAACGAAAACACCTCCTGTCCTTTAAATCAAGGTTTCTCTCTAGGTTTGTGGGTTGATGAGTCTTTCAAACAGTGAAATAACACTGTGGCCAGTCTAGAGAGTAAACCCACATAACAATAGTCATACTACAAACTGCACTGTTTGGAAGGATGGATCGTTCAAGGGCATGTCTGAAACATATAGTGCTGGAAGGTAACTATTATTAGGACATGGGAGAGATGAGCTAGAATGGGATTTTTTTTGGTGGTGTTTCTGATTTCAGTAAAATGCTCAAGACCTCATGACCCCATGACCGAGTTGGCTCTCCAGTTTAGGAGCAAGCCTCTACATGTGCTCTTGACATCCAGTAGATGTCTTGCCTTTGTCTCCCTGCTTTTGATAAAATGGATGTTCTCATGCTTCTTCTGGAGGAGTGGATTCAGAGGTGGGTTCACCACGTGGACAGACCAAGGTGAGACTAAGCTCCATCCATTCTTCTGTGAAGGTATAATCGTAAACTCTGTGTGTCTTAGTCCCCTGTGTATAAACTCATACCTGCCAGCACTCCGTTACTCCACCAGCATTTATTGAAAGCAAAAAAAGAAAGTGACCTTCTACTATCTGTCATCAGTACGTTGCAAGATGTGCTCAAAGCTGTTTGAGAATCCAGTGGATGGTCTGAGGAAGAGAAAGTGGTAGGATTCTTCATACTTACAGATGCTGTCATGGCCTGCCATGGACTAGTATGGATCAAAGGTTCCAGCTTGCATAAATTACCTATTGTGAAGTTGCAGCTGGCAGCTCATTCGTCCTTGTTTAACTCTCAGTTGCATCACTTGGTTGACCTTTTCTGAATGAACTCTGTTCTGCGTGGAATTGATTTGCCTTGGCCTCCAACTCTTAGTTGGGGACATCGTATTGTATAGTCCCGTGTATGAAAAAACAGTTAAGAGCTAAAGCTAGTCAAAATGCAAAGCTGACCTGTGAAGCTCCAGCTCTGTATTGTTCAGCTTTCTTATTCCATTACAAAAAAAGAACTGTGTGGTTGGTTTTTTGTTTGTTTTTTTTTTTTTCCTCCAGGCATTCATCTTACTCATTAAACTGTCAAAGGGTAGAAGCTGGCTGTATAGGAAAAAAGATAATGGAAAATGTTAACACAGTTTATGTAAGCCACTAGGACCTGAGCTGTTCAACCACTTCACCCTGTGTATATCTTTACTTGTATGAGAAAACTCATTCACTGCAGTGGTGATTTCCACTGAGTAATGTTTCTTCTGTGCATAAACTTGTTTTAGACAAAAAGTTTGTTTAGGGATGCAAATATTCCAAGTGCACATAGCTAGGGACCAATGAGAAACAGTTAGATTCCTAAAGGTGTAAATGCTGTGCAGTATCTGAGCTCTGTTGATGCGCTACAGGAATTGGGTTTCATGACTTTAAACAGCACTGCTGTGAAAAACCTGCTAGCCTATCTGTGGATCTGGTTGTCCTCCCTAAAACCTTCTGAAGAACACCACAAGGAACTATACCACTGTAAGGCTCTGCCCTTCACCCTCTTGAAAGTCCACCTTGTGCAGAGATTCCTGCTACATAAGGCCAAGTATTTAGAAGCTGATCTCTTGACCGCTAACACTGTTAAATACGTGGAGATTTACCAGACCAGAGAAACCCCATTTTGTTCAGGAAATCCTCGGAGATGAGAGGAGGTTGGGAGTGCTTACGTGTCTCCTGGTCCTGTGTTTCCCCCTGAGCATCCACTGAAGACAGGAAGATGCAGTAGGTGGAACTTTCATCAGAACCAATAGGGTTGTTCTGGTATCTTTAAACAAGCCTCTTTTATTGTTGGGTGTAGAGGTAGCCTACGGCCCACTCAGCTGAAAATGTCTACTTTGCAATATCTAGAGTTACAGGAAATTAATCATACTCCTAGGAACCTTCTCTGTCTTTGAAAGTATCCCTGAGGTAATTTAGCAGCATGCGGAAGACCATTACTTTCTGCCTTCTGTGTAAATAAAGGAGAAAGAGTTAACATCAGAAGGGAGAGAGAGTTGCAATTTCATTATTAATCTGCTCAAGGAGACTGCTTGTGAGTTCATCACTGTGAATGCGGGTATGGAATCTTCTGATGAATCCTCAATGTGTAGCCACACTTCAGCAGGCACCAGGTCTCTGAAATTGGTACTAGTGAGCTAAACTCATGATTTCTGGCTAAGATGGGTGGCTTCTACCCCGAGCAATTCGTGTGGGTTTTTTTAATATATGTGTATGTATATGTATATGTATAAAAATACATGCACACATATATAGAAATATCTGATTGTTTTAAAACTGAAGTGTCGTTATGCTGAAATTATCCTTCTTCCACTGTCTACTGGGTGAACTCTGAAACCTTTGTGTTCTATGATTTTGGAGTCTGATGACTGGTTTTTTGCTGCCATCTCTCCAGAGAAAAGTATATGCTGTTTTCTTGTGGAAGTTAATTTAAAAGTTTGCACAAATATCCATTTTCTTCACAGACAATCAAAATCAGTGGTGAATGTTCACCACTTTTTTTTCCTCGCCTAGAGGTTTTAGAAATCTTGAGTTTCAGAGGGGGGGAAACGACATTTTAAACGCCACAGTTGCCACCTAAAGCTTTTGTCATTTCTGCTTGGGAGAGACTGCCTGATTCTCTCAGACCAGGCTGGTGTTCTCTTTTTCTTAATTTCTTAGGAAGCCTTCTCAGATCCACGTGTAAAACTCTCATTAGAAGAAAAGATGCATTTTGCCAGGTTGATATAAAATAGCTTTTTATGTTAGTTAGGATACAAATCTCTGAGATAAGTGATACAGAAATTCACCCAGTATATGTACTTTCAAAAAAAAAAGCAGTGATTGTTTTATAAGATGAAAACAAAAATAAATATAGCTGTATATGATATTAAACTTTTGACTACTATTTCCCTAACCTGGAGGATATGGTTATATGATCGTTTTCAGCAGGGAGACAGAGAGCTCAGGGGCATCAGTGGAAACACACACGGTAGAAATGATTATGCCTTCTATTTTTGTATTATAACCATTAGAATTTCATCAGCATCCACAAGAAAATGAAATAAATGTGTCCATTTTATTTCAGAAGAGACAGAGTTGAGGAAGAATGTATGCAGCATTACACAGTATCTATTACTTTGTTTTCCTGCAGTACTGTAGTCCACAGATGAAACAAGCAACGAATACTTGATTTTTGATCTGCATTGCAGATTTCAGAGCATTTCTTAACTTTCCATCTCACTTCAGGAGGCCTGACTGTTATGGATTATTTTACTTTAAGTCCTCCATTTTCAGTTACTTCTTGTTCCCAGTGTTACAACAAACAGGATTTTTTTTTTTGTTCTGGTGACCTTCCCATGGTTTAAAATTTAAAAAATTAATAGCAAAAAAATTCTTACAAAATCCATGAAATCGAGGAGTGCATAGTTTCATCTCTGGTTTATATATGGTGGAAAGTTGAATGATTTGCCAAAAAATTCAATCCTCATCACTGGAGGAATATTAGAACTTGAGACGTTCCGGCTCTGCATCCTGCCCACGGTATGTGGTTGGTACTAAAACCATAGCAATTAAAAGTAAGGAGCTGACATTTTTGCATCACCAAAGTTTTAAATATTCCACAGTAGCCTGCAAGCCCTCACAGCAAGACAAGGGATGAAGTCTGGTTTTCAGTGGCTGGTGTGAAGTTCCGGCAAATAGAAGTAATGATTTTGGGGAAGGGGCTGCTGAAGTGTTCACAATGAATAATTTATTCAGTGCCTATAGGAAATGCCAGGGAGATGACGTGCCCAAGATCACAGTGTGAGCTAGAAGTAGATTTGAAATCCCTGTCTCTCTGCCCCATGCTCTAATAACTACTCTCTTCCCTTGTGAAATGGGGCACTTGCGTATTTTAATGTAGAGAAAACAGAGTATATACCTGTGAGCATGACACGGATGGTGGCTGGCATGTTGTATGCTGTATAAACACTGTTTTGCCATGCTAGTCCACAAAAGACCTGATGGTGTTTAGAAGGCTTGTGTTTGTGTGTAGCAACGAAATCATAGAATCATAGGATCACAGAATGATAGAATTGTCTGGGTTGGAAGGGACCTTTAAGATCAGTTAGTCCAACCATCAACCTAACTCTGATAAAAAACAATCCCTAAACCATATCTCTAAGAACCATGTCTTTTAAATACCTCCAGGGATGGTGCCTCAAGTGCTTCCCTGAGCAGCCCATTCCCAGGCTTAATAACCCTTTCAGTGTCAAAATTCTTCCTGCTACCCAACCTGAACCTCCCCTGGTGCAACTTGAGGCTGTTTCCTCTTGTCCCATCGCCTGTGACTTGGGAGAAGAGACCGACCCCTGCCTCTCTACACCCTCCTTTCAGAGAGTTGTAGAAAGCACACCTTCTTTGCCTTTTCTGTGTATACAACTCTTGATTGATATGTAAGTGCTACTGATAATTTCTCTGAACTCTCCTGGGTTTTGGTGTGTTTATTGGACAAATATATTGGCTTAACTAAATAACGATCAATGTGGACAGGACTGTCATGGAAGAGAATAATGATGTGGACAAGCCAACAGCTACAGAAATCTTACCTGATCATATCCAGCCTTCATCTGATCTATAAAGTTGGTCCTGAACAGTAACTGGGAATTCTCAAACATGTGAAAAACCCCTGGCAGGAAAAAACTGAAACACAGACCAAGCAATCCGAGTCAAAGAAAGCTGTTGAGTCCTGAAGGACCCCAGTGAACCATTGCAGGATATTCTGGCACAAAGCCTGAGAGGGGGTCAGCTGTGGGATTTACCTCAGAGAGACGCGTGGCCGAACACCTCAAAGCATGCAATTACAGAATTTAATATGAAACAAAGGTGCTGCTGGCCTTGTTACCATGACAGCCTTTGGTATGTACAGCACTTTTCTTCCTGGAATATCGCAGAGTGTCTGTTAGTAAGCATCAAAGGTGCTACATTCTGGAGCTCTTTTTTGTATTTCTTTTCATATCAATGCAGCCTGAATCATTGGATTCCTTCATCTTCTACACTCTCTTCTTGGTAGATCGTCTGCTGTTGGGACAAGTGCTCTGTGCAAACACAGGGGTTCAATTCTGCTCCCTCATAAGCAACAGTCTGGGCCAAACACTCTCTTCTCACTAGTGCTTCTCATACTCTGCCAGCAGGCCCCATCTTGGAGTGCCATCACCTCTGCCTTCAGGTAGTTGAATATTTCTCCACGTTCTGTATTTCTCCTATGCTTGCTTTCTTTTTCAGGGCCAAATTGAAAATATTTCTTGTTTCCAATGGTTATTTTTTGTTTTGTTTTGTTTGAGTTTTGGCCCATGATTGCATTACACCTTGGAAATGATGGTTCTGCTTTGTAATTACTACCCTTTGCCCTTTCCATCTGAGTTACCAGGGGGTGGAGGAGAGGTGGCCCCACTAGCTAAGCTCTAGCAAAGACCTTGCATGGGCAAGCAGTTTTCCTTTCTCAGGCTGAGTTATCGTGTTGGGTAATTTCAAGTCTGTGTTGTTTCACTTTCTTCTTCCCAGTGCTTTCCTCTTTATTTACTTTTTGAAATCAAGAGTGTTGTGAGGCAGTGTCTGATTGCAGATAGGAGTCCTTGTCCCTCACAACTTGGCAGCTGCTGCATGTGTTGCGTAGCTGTATTTTATCACTCTGGATTGTGTGACTGTAATCGCCTATAGTGAAATAAATTCGCTGCTCCTTACGCATGAAGAGATTTGGCCGAGCTGGTTCCTGATAGAGAGCAGAGAGGGTAAAGAGTCACTGCTACTTTGGAAATCTAACTGCATAGGAAGGGGCTGAGAAGCTGGGGGGTGGATGGACTGGGTATCTTTCCCCTCTTCTCCAGCTCTTCCTCAACTCTCTCTCCTCTTTCTTCCTGCTTCTTCACAGACTCCTGAAGTATGGGACATCCCTCCCTCCATCCTCCTCTTTGGACCCACAGATCCTTCTCTACATCTTCCTCGTTGCAGGTGTCTAGAAGTCCCCACCAGTCCTTATCCATCCTCCTGAGCCTGTGGAGCTGTTAGAAAGATGGGGGTGATGGAAATGAGTTAGAGCAGGATCTAGAGCTGGGCTTTGTTCCTAAGGTCAGGACTGGGGTGGGCATCTGGAAGATGTTCAGGTTTTCTTCTCCTGCTGCCATTTCTGCCCAAGATCATTGTGGAGAAGCAATTGCCATGGGATGTTACAACCAAGAGTTTTGATTTTTTTTTTTTAAAGGTAAAACTTACAGTTGTGTTTATTGGATGCTATGTCAAGGTCACAGTTTAAATGTGCAATCTTTTGGTACATCTAGAAAAGCGGTATTTTCAGTAATTGTTAGCATAAGCATGGCAGAGTATTTAACAAGAGACACTCTTTAAAGTTCAAGAAGCACTTAAACATGATCTTGTTAGTAAATTAATTTCTAAATATGACCTAGATTAAAAGTAACAACACATAGTAGCAGAAAAGGAATATAAACCTAGTAGTGTGATTATGCACCTAGATTCAGTGCCTTTTCTTTCAGTTCCCCTGATGTACTGAGGGGTTCCCAAACGCTAGATATAATTATAGTCAGAGTGTTTGCTATTCCTGTCTGTACAGCAATTCCCAACACAAATTCTTAAGGCAAAGATAAATTTAAAATTTCCCATAGGCAAAAGCAAACAAAAAAACCGCACCCCAAAACAACTTAAAATCTTAGTACTTCTGATTGCTATTAGATGTCTAGGTAAGAATAATACAAATTTTACCTTTAGGAAGTTTTTTACTTTATAAGATTTTGAAAATATTTTGAAACTACTTTCAAGTATATTAAAATCTTCAGAAAAAGTAAAATAGAGCTCACTTAACTGGCTATTTTTTAAAAAATTAAAAAGAAAGACATAAATAACATTAGCCTGGAGGAAAAGCAGCCGGATGTTTTACTTGGGGTATAGTCAGATAAGTATTTGTTATCGTAGCCCATTTCTAGGAAGGCATTTCTTCCCTCCCCTCCTTTCTTATACTGATACTGATTTAGGCAAAGACACTTTGCTTTCCGTTCAGGCTGATAGTCCTTTGTGCGGTCTCAGGAGAGAACGAAACTTCTCAGTCTGTGCTAATCTTATCATGATTGACCACATACATTAATCAGTAGTTGTCTGACCAGTTGACAGCCAAGTCCAGTGAGAGTATAAAATATATATGGAGCAAATAACTCTCAGGGGTGATCAATGATAATCCGAAGGGCTCTTCATTTCCAGGCACCCATTGGGTGTTAGTGGGTTGTGGAATCCCCTCTGGAGCT
Organism: Nycticryphes semicollaris; assembly: GCA_013400055.1. Lineage (NCBI taxonomy): Eukaryota > Metazoa > Chordata > Aves > Charadriiformes > Rostratulidae > Nycticryphes > Nycticryphes semicollaris. The sequence continues at coordinate 360,992 of VXBJ01000248.1, read as the reverse complement.
CACCAGTTCTGCTCTGGACACATCCCAGAGGGTGAACCTGCTGACTCCTGATACCATCTAGAACACATTTTCCTTTAATATTCCTTTTCACTCCAAGTCATACAGACTTTGACATTATGAAATGTGTGTAATTTTCAAGAATTAACTGCCAGAGGAAAAAAAAAAACCAACAAAACCCTGAATTTACATAAATGTAAATGTATTCTTTTGACAAGGTAAAACCTTTGACATGTCTGGAAAATCTATGTATTTAAAAAAATAATAATTAAATCCATAAATGAAACAAACCTCCTTCAAATCAATTTCAGTTATGCATAAGGAGAAAATGAAAGGAGAGGCTTGACTGAGAAAATTCAAACTTTAAGTGGGATAAAATTCACCCTCTGCTGAAATTAGGTGAGATTAATTCTACCCCGTTTGTTTGTACAATCAGGCCTTTTCTCTGCTTACACTGATTTTAGTTCTATTAAGGTATCATAAACATTTTCTCTTTGTAGCCTTCAGCCTGCATTTTTTTTGTGCGTGTTTCTCTCGTAAACTGAGTTGTAATTATCCAAGGAAAATGCTATTCTGAAGAACCATGGGCTTCAATTAAGGAAAGCAGTGAATGCATTTCTAAGAATGACCCTAGAATCAAAGAAATACAGAATCATAGAATCATTTGGGTTGGAAAAAGACCTTTAAGATCATCAAGTCCAACCATAAACCCGGCACTGCCAAGTCCACCACTAAACCGTGTACCTAAGTGACACATCTACAATTTTTTTAAATACCTCCAGGCATGGTGACTAAACCACTTCCTTGGGCAGCCTGTTCCAGTGCTTGATAATCCTTTAGGTGAAGAAGTTTTTCCGAATATCCATCCTAAACCTCCCCTGGCGCAACTTGAGGCCATTTCCTCTCATCCTACTTGGTATGTAACATTTCTTTTCCATTGCTATGGGCTTCTGTCCTGCTTCTACAATTCAGATAGTCATTCTCAATGATTTGTAATGAAGGAATATACTTTAATGCTGAAAAAAATCCCATTTTTTATCATTAGCACACTGCAGTGTCAATTATGTGGTTCAGAAATGGTTACTCCCTTGTGGGGTCAGGAAGGTAGGGGCTATTCATACTTTTGGCTTATAAGCATTGAAATGGTTGTTTAAAGTGCAGATAGGCTTCTTCAAACTTGACAAAAATCTCTCTTTTATCAGTAGAAAAAAGGACAATTTGAGTCACAAGGAGGGCTGGTTAGGTCAGTGCAGGGGGCAGAGGAGGAGACGTGATATCTGAAGGCAAGAGAACGGCCAGGAAGGACAGGAAAGATGCAGGGTCTGGGCTGTTGGGGCCTTGCTCAACACACTTTGCTTTCCTGGAGAGGTACATATCACCCAAGGGTCTGTCTACTTCTGACCTGGTCTTCACTGAGCAGCGGTACAGACAGTGCTACAGAAACAGGCACCTCCAGAGGGAAAGGTGCCATTGGTAGCAAATCACCTGATAGAATGAGTCGATCCATGGAGGAGGCATTTGTATTCCTCTGCTGGACATAAATAGAAGGTGACCATCTCTGTCTTAGAAACCTTCATTTTCCATACCTCTCTGCAAATCCACATACACTCTGTGTGAATAGATTCCCAGCTGCTTTCTAGAATAACAGTTTTTCCTTTATTTTTACTGTTTCAACTCATTAATGAAAGCTTTTTGGCAACCAGTAAGTTCTCATTTTCTGGTGCACTTCTAATCTCAGAAATGAAAACTCAAAATCTGTCTTGTGGTCATAAATCATATTGGTATTGTTATTATTCATTTTCTTATTATGATAGTATCTAGAAATTTAATCAGATCAGCATGTCTCTTGGGATAAACACTGTGCAGATCTCAACATGCAGAGAAAGGAAGCGTTTTTTATCCTTTAAACAGTAAGAGTTTATAGTTGCTTATTTACCTCCTTCCTTCCTTCCTAGTTATTCTGAAAAGCATGGGCTTCAGTGAGATTTTCTACTCTTAACTAACACTCTTAAAATTCCATCAGTCCCGAACTGATGGCCTGTGTTAACTGTAGAAGTGTGAATTCAAAAAAAAAATATAATTATTTTCTATGCAAATGGAATCTATTCAGCAGAAAATCCCCGAACCCAGCACTTTGCAGTAGCTGAATGTTTTTGGGTGCTTTGTATGAATCCAGCATATCTCTAGCAATGCCGAGCTCTTAGTCCCGAGCAGTTTGCCTCCTACTGGGTGCAGAAAATGGGATGAAATGGGTTGGTTTGGTGCCGTGATTTAGCTGGTTAGTTTGTTCCAGCCTCCCACAGATTGTGAGTTTGTGAAGTCCATAAGTGCAGCTATGGCCATTGAGCTTATGGCCCAGAAACAAACTGTAGGTCCTGCTGCCTCGGGTCTAGCCCGGTGTATCAAGAAGGCACGTATTGCTCCAGCTTTCCAACCAAGCTGGGTTGTAGCATGAGACAATTCTGTTCCCAAATTCTACAAATCTTAGGCTTAAAGCAAATCATAGGAAGGTCAGTGTCTCTTGAAAGGTGTGCAGCCTGCTCCAGCTCAGTGCTACCGAACACATCCAAGGTGAATTCAAGACACCTTTTCATTCTGACCATGTCCACGGTCAAGCACGAACAGTTGTCAGCTGGGTTAAATAATTTCAGTTGGGTTTATGCAAATTCCCGTGAAGAACACTAATTCTTCTGCAATATAGATAATTACCTGCACGAGCACTTCCTACTTCAACGACCCTCGTAGTTATTTTGGGGAGCAGGACACAGCCATACATACTAATGAAATAAAAAACTGCTGTTGATCTCTTGGAGCAACGCTCATTCTGTTGTCTGGTTTTCTCAAGGCCCATCCATCAGGAGTCCCCAAATTTAATGATGACTGGTTTTAGAGATTAAAAAGCCAAAGTCATGCTGCTTGAATTATGTCTAAGTAAAACTGTGGAAGCTGTTTCCAAGTCATTGTTCACTTTTCTCTTAGTTGGTGCTGTTGTTTGGTGAAAACAATCATTCATGAAGTCAAACCACATTAGGAACAGGATTCCTATGTAGCCATAATAAAGATCATCATGGAAAATTGTATCAAAATGAAAGCAAAAGCAAAGCCCCAGTGGAAGTGTTCAGCTCTCCACAAATTGAGGCTATTTTTACAGGAAAGATATTCTAGGCCTGATTTTTCTTCTATTTTCCCTACAGATGGGATTCCTGTCCTCTAGGTTTAGACTTTTGTAGCACAGACAAGTCCCACTGAGCAGGTCAGCCCAGGTTGCCCTTATAGTTCATGGTAAGAAAGAGCCTTTTAGAAGATGATTCATCTGACTCAATTGAAGTATCTTCTTTATGGTGACAGAAATCATCCTGTAGAGTCCACTGGCTGCACTGACTAGATCCCTCTTGACTTCCAAGGAAGAGATTTCTCTGCCACTGACAGCTACTCTATAGACCATTAAACTGAGACAAATGATCCCATCCACATCATCTGCTCAGAGGAGAACTGGCCTGAGCAATGCCCATCTTTCAATTTTTTTATGGACCACTGGGTTTATATTTTCTACACATTTTGCCTCCAGAAAGGACTTTTAGGGACCATAATCCATAAAAACAGGTATACTTCTTCTGAAGACAGTGGTGTTTTCTTTTAAAAAACACAAATTCCTTTTTATTCTCAGAAGTTTCTTATAAGGAGATTATTAGTTTTTATCTGAAGAGGGTAAAATGGGCTGTTCTTGCGTCTCCACAAAATAATCAGTTATTGGGAATGAAACCAGGGCTTTCTTGGTTTGGAGGAACACTCAGCTATTGATTTCAGTCAGAGATTTTAACATTAAACTCACAGGACTGTACTGGAAGAATTACCTTCACTCATAATCAGAGGTGGAGAAAGAACTGGGCTCGCCAACTGTAGATACATGTTGTGTAGACAGCTGCAATTAAGTCAGACACCTCAGGCTCCTCTGTTGCAGCATTTATACATTCATCTGATTTAAAGGCGAGCTTTAATGAGTTGTGCCTGGTTCTTGTCTTGGTGGATAAGAGAGTCCAGGGGGTCAGCTCTCAGGCAGGGACCACTGCACATCCACCTGGTCAGAGTGTTCTCACCTGGAGCTTCCAGGCTGTGTTTGCAGATGACCTAATGCAGGTCCAAGCATGGAGATACTATTATTAACTGTAATGCACCGATGATACCATAAAAGCCTTTAGGGTGAGCTAATGAACATCTAAAATTTAAAGATCCCAACCACTTAATTCATTCCGGACACTGCAGATTTCAAAAAAGTCTATGAAATTGGTGTAAACTGCTGCTCCAGATTTTACACCTTTGTTCTTTCTACATTTTCTGTCACCTGGCAAACCAAAAATCCCATGGAATTCAAACCAAATTATTAAAGTGCAATTTAAATGACCCCTGGGGTGTTCCAGCCCAACTAGGTAATCTGATGTTCAAAGACAGCAGCAGAGTCACAGAAGCCAAAAAAATCCACTTGTCCATTATCCCAGGTAGTTTTTCTATTTGTGGTAGAGTGTCTCAAAGGATCTGGGATAAAATGGCCACAATCAGGGCTGTTTGTTCAAGCTGGTGTCCTTCTGGAGATGGGCACCTTCCCACCAGGCCTGTGAAAGCTGCTGTGCTATTTGCATGTAAATAAAGTTCACTTTAGTGGGCTCCGGGGAAAAAAAAGAAAAGAGATTTTGATTAGAATATACCTAAGAGTTTCATTGAGCAGCGTGTGGCAAAGGTATGGAGCAAAATTTGGTGAAATAGGAACCTACAGCCAAATCACAAGGGAAAGTCCATCCTAAATTAGTATTCTGGAATGATCAAAGCTGCCCGAAGAAAAGATTTAACAAACTGCTCTTTTTCCAGAAGACAGTTTAGTTTTAACTAACTTAGTTTTTTAGTTAAAAAAAAACCAACCTAAAAAAAACCAAACAGTAAAAAAAGAAACACTTTGTCAGAAATTCTCAGTTGGCAATAGTCTGTAAATACTCACGGCAGCATGGACATATCGTGCCTCTCCCCACAGGGGGATGGAAAGCCTTACATGGTCTTCTCTTTCCGCGGGAGCAGCATTAATGAGCAAGGGATAAGGTGATTGATCCATCAGTATTGCCATCAGGAGCGAATTGAACCAGCCGGGGGAATTGGTCTCAAGGTGAGGAAATAAGTTAGAAATCAGATGGCAGAGGTCAGAAACCACACTTATGGGAAAAACCGATTGAGCTGTGCAGTGATTTCAGAGTGCAGCAGCGTGGCTGGGGTGGGGGGGTATGGGACCTTGCTGTCCATCTCAAACCTATAATCTCTTGTGCAGTTGATAATCTTGTGTGTAAAAGGAAATTTTCTGTTCAGTAAAATTCATCTCTTACTGTACTGACGTTTTTGCTGTGAAAGAAGAAAGGGCAGTAAAAATGCACTTTGTCCATGTGCAGATGAACTGTCCTGTTTTGGGGGTTAGGTGGGGTTTGTTTTGCATTCAGGTAACTATAAACGGATTGTCTTTTTATAATGTTTTTTAAACTCAATCAAATGTTTCTTTTGCAGTAATGGAGAATTAGGAGAGCCCTCCAGTGGCCAAGAGGAAAAAAAAATATAAAAAAATAATAAAAAAAAAAAATCACCATTGCACTGGCAGTGAGCCAAACGAGTCTAGAAACGAGGGGGAGAAATATGTGCTACGTATTTCAAAGGTAGCAGCTCCCAGTCCTGTTAGGGATGACTTATATCCTGCTGACATTGGTCCTTTGATCCAGAAGAATTCCGTAGCACTTGACAAACTCGCTGTCTATCCCTGAATGAAATAGTGTCTATTTATTCGTTCGTCGTTGGTGTCTGGGAGAGGCTATTTGCGTGAAGGGGGAAATACTTTAGGGATAAACTAATACATTTTATATTTAATAACTTCACAGGAAATTAAAATGAACAGAACTTGGTCCTCACTGAAGGACTCATTAGTATTCCGACTGCAATAACTGCAAAAAAAAAAAATCTCTTCTCAAAAAATAATGATTTCTTCATTAAATAGCCCCCAAAGGCAAAGTTGTGACGACCAGGTGATTGCTGGATCCAATATTGCTGTCAATAATGATTCTGCCGATTTTATATGCTGGGGCAGGGAGGAAGTGCTGAAAAAGAATCTCTTTTCCAGGCATCAGTCTGCAGAGCGTGACATCTCCTTAAGATAACTGCCAGTCAGCAACACTGTGAATGGCTACTCTAATTAGAGAGTGGTAGATTTTGAAAGGTTAATGAGGAAATTTGATGATTCCATGAGAGAAGCAGCACTTGCGTAGCAGTAAGTTGATAAGTTACCTTTGCTTTGCAGTTGAATGTGAGAGCGTGTGAATGACAAAATGTTTAATCAGAATGTTACATGTTTCCCCAAAACTCTTTCTTTAATATTCTTTGGGGTGAGACGTGCAGTTTAACAAATACAAACCAGATTAACACATCATGGGAAAAGAAACCCAGCTGCGCTGTCAAGTAGATTGGAAATGCCACACTTGGCAGGATTAATTTTTTGCTGCACCTCTTCTTAAGGTATCTATCACGATATCAGCTATTTTATTTTATTTGAAGGCAGTTACATGTATATTATATCTGTGCTGAAATAAATCTGCTTATTTCAGACTTTAGCTGTTTTGCATTGAATTCTTGGGGACTGATCCTTGACTTTAATAAAAATCAACTGTAACTAATGCTGATATAAGCAGTTACAGATTGAGCTCACCCTATCTAAACACTTGCTAAAAACAGAAAAAGGATGATTTTGAGGCTTTAAACTGTTTTCCAATATTTATTCTTAGTGCGAAAGTTTTCACCTGTAAAATGGACACAGTCAGTTTACAGGTGGCTCAAAACGTATGTTTCAGAATAACAAGATTCTATAACCTTTATACAAGACCAGTAAAATTCAAGGGAGAACACAACATGTCAACAGACATGCCTGCATTTCAACCAAAGCAGCATTTAAGTCCTAGTTCCACAAATTACCTCTATTTACCAGGTTGCTCAAACTCCCCCTTTAAACCTGAAGTCAGTGCAAGTTAAGGGTGGGCTTAAAGATAGGGAATGTTTGAGCGTCAAAGCATCAGTGAAAGGAAATAGCCTTTACCAAAGAGCTTATTCCCTAGCGATGGACATACTTAGGAAAAACCCCAACAAAACTAATGATAAGCCTCCTGCATGTTTTTCACTATTTTACAGTGTGTCACTGTAATGTGAGCAGGGCATTTTTTAGTACACAGTGTTTTAAGCTGTGTGACCGGAATGATCTTAAAGCATGATCTTAATGCTCTTCTCAGTGACAGGCAATGACAGGACAAGGGGCAATGGGTGCAAGCTGGAACATAAGAGGTTCCACTTAAATATGAGGAAAAACTTCTTCCCAGTGAGGGTGAGGGAACACTGGAAGGGGCTGCCCAGAGAGGTTGTGGAGTCTCCTTCTCTGGAGACATTCAAAACCCACCTGGACACGTTCCTGTGTGACCTGCTCTGGGTGTTCCTGCTCCGGCAGTGGGATTGGACTGGATGATCTCTCAAGGTCCCTTCCAGTCCCTGATATTTCTGCGATTCTGTGATTTTTCTGTTACCTAGTGTGTGACAAGTGAGAGTGACTGCACCAACTGCTTTTCTTTCAGAAACTGCTGGATGTGGGCATGAGTGTTCATGCGTGTGTGCGCAGCAGAGTTCCCCAACACAAGGCTCAATGAAATGGAGGTGTATCTCTCCCTTCAGTGGAATTCTTCCTCATCAAACCATATCTATCAACAGAATTTCTCTTGTAAAGTCGGCCTTTTTTGCTTCTGCTTTGAAACTGTGCTGCACTGCATGATTTGTGCTCTTCAGTTTATGCCTAACGTATATCTAAAGCTCCAACGTTCATCTCGGATATGTGATGTGTTGTCAGGAGAGAGCTCTGTCTAAAATCCAAATGTATCTAACCATCTTGTGGGTTGAATTACACCCTACTAAGTAGAATATCTTAAGAGTTATGAAGTTGAAGTCATTTGTCTCCAAATTGTTATTGATGTTATTTGTCTCCAAATTAAATGAATCATCATTCTCTGAAAGTGGCCATTTCCCTGGAGACTGTTAAAGAGCCTGAATACCTGGCTTCGTCTAGACACCCAAATTTTAGGTGGCTGAAATTAGGTGAGATGAATCCCTCTGCCACTAGGAATCTCGCAACTACCCAGTGTATACTCAAGCAAGACCTGCGGTACCTTGCGATACAGAAATACTGGCTCTGGTCAAAGGGTACTGATTAAGGTTAGAGAACTTCTCCGAAGGGATGCAGATGGATTTGGTTCTCCCAGGAGGTATCCAACGTTATGGAGATAGCAAGGGTCACTGATTCCAGGAACAGGCACAGGCACAAACTAATGCTACAGAGGTAATGTCCTTCCACCCATTCTATTCTTCTGGGGGCTGCAATCTCATATGGTAGCACTTCAAAAGTGCTTTGCAAATCACAAATCAGGGTGTCATTAGGTTCTTTTTTACTCCATTAACATGACCCTAATAATATTATTATAATCCATTTTCATGCCTAATTATTCCATCTTCTGTTTAGTGTCGCTGGACCCTACCTCACTTTCTGTTACAGAATGATGCTCTTGAGAACTAGTGGTCTAACTTCTTGAAGTTGGGATAACTGCTCATGCTTTCTTTCACTTAATTTCCAGTCATTTCTCTGGTGATTGTTGAGTATCCTGGAGTCCCTACAATAATCAGCTATTATACAGTGTTTGCATTGTATTGTTTTCCTCTTGTAAGTACTTTCACTAAATTTAAGACACGAAATTTCTAAACATAATGATACATTGCTAAAATTGTGTTAGTCCTATCATAACAGGACGTTTTTATTCTCTTCTTTATTTGTAATTTTTAATTTGAAATATTTTTGTTTGACCTCGCATGAAATGACAGGCCTGAACTCATGGAATTACAGTTGCCAAATGCTCTAGGGAGACAGGGTGCTGCAGGCCAGTGGGGAAGAGCTCATGAAACAATTTCATCTTTGTTCTAGGCACCTGGAGTAGAATTCACTTGAGTAAATGGAGACACTTACATCAGTCCAAGTTGTTACACGTTCTTCCTACAGACAGCAGGGATCTACTCAGGGTATCGAACGGAGCTGAGGGCAAAACCAATCTCATCCTAACATAGGTGATTACAATAGATTAGGTGAATTGCATTACAGAAGTTCCTCTTTCTTTCCATTTGCTGCAAAAGAAACCTAGGTTGATTGGCACCTCTGGAAACATCTGTGCTGGAGATATGGGGGGAAATGTGACATATTCAGAATTTGTTTCCTCTCTGAGAGGATAAGCAGATTCAACAGTTCAACCAAGGGAAGAAAATCATCAGGAAAGCTTCATTTACTCTATGAAGCTACTACTTGTGATGATCTTTCTTTGCTTGTGTTTTTGGGTTTGGCGGGGTTTTCCCATGTTTATGAAGGATTCAAGTTAGGTAATCCAAGGAACAAAAACTTATTACACAGGGTAAAGCCTAAGTAATAATAGTGAAAGACTCTCCCTACTGACATGCTGATGGTGGGCTTCTTCCCTTGGGTGGAAGGTCCAATTTTTCCTTAGTCTAATATCCTGTAGCCTGAGTGGATATATATACCAGAAGACCAAGTATGTATGAGAAAATTTGCTATTGTTCCTTCTTGTTGAGTTTTGCAATGGTGAGGCACTTTGGGGGATTTAGAGGAGCAGGGTGCACTGATAACTGTCCTATTAGCTGGAAGTCACATTCAGTCTTCAAGGCTATGTGCCCATGCATACACATCTTCAAAGGAGATCCAGTCAGCGCTTGTAATTAATGGATATCCAAGGCTCTACTTGGTTGCTTAGATACGGGTGTCCCAGAATATTTGAGATTGAAGACAAAATACCTGGCCTCTAACTGCTGCTTCAGAAGAAGGTGATTCTTACCTAGGTCCTGTGCTAGCCTCGTGTGCCAGCCTCAGATATGCTAGAAGTGTCTCAAACAGTGCTGCACACGTATTTTTGGGCACTTGAATCAGAATCTAGGTCCTCCGTGGCTATAATGGCAGGTTAGATACCTCATGAAAAGCAGAGGCAAAGCAATCTGAATCTCCGAGCTGGCAACTCTGCCATGTTTAAATCTGTTATGAGTCCTGGATTTTGCACCTGGGTTGGGCAGAGATGCTCCAAAGAGTACATAAGTCAGTCCAGGGTCTCAAAACCGAACCACTGATGCTTCTGAACAACACAAGTAGATACGAGCTGGATGGTTTAAAACCATGAGTTACAGCACTGTAGCTACAATGCTGTATGCTGGGCAATGAAGGCAAGACCCATAATCCAAAGAATTAATTCCCTTATGGCGTATGTTAAAGTCACTCTGGATACCCTGGTAATTTAAACGTGGCAATTTGGAGTAGGCTGGTTTTGTTGGTGGGCTAAATAATTTTCTGAAGCATCTGATTTTGGTCATTGTCAGAGGGTGGATACTGGGCAACATGATTTGAGCAACCTGGTCTAGCTGAAGGTGTCCCGGTCCATGGCGTGGGAGTTGCAACTAGATGATCCAGATGATAGAACTAAATGGGAGATTGACTTCTGAACATTTTCTTACCCTCTACCTTCTCTTTCTGTGCTTCCTCCCATCTTAAGACAATATGGGCTGACGACTCGGATCTTCCCACCATGCATTGACAGTCAGCACAATGAGGCAGAGGGGGAGGAAGAGAGAGCAAAGGCTTGACTGGCAAGTCCTTAATCAAGCCACAAGAAATCTTGTTGCCTCATGTGTTGTAAAGAGGAGGGCAGGGCAAGACCCCTGATTCTATACATCATATTTGGCAATAGGCCCATTGAACATAACAGAAAGAAAGTGGGAGTAATGAGACACATTGTCATGGTCATCGTTTGTTCAGATGTCACCTGATGCCCTTTTTTAAAATTTACTTAATTTGCTTATGCTGTAAACAGAGCACTGGGGCTTTGCCAGGCATAAATAAATACATAAAATCAGTCCTTTGTGTTCTTGTATGTCTGTGAAGCGCTGACCCTGAATTTGACCATGTATAAAATTACTGTTACTCTGGAACGAATGTTCGCGCGCTCTCAAGTGGTGGATGCACATTCCTCCAAAACACCTCACTTTAAAAAAAATAACATTGGTGCTTTATGTGTGTGTCAAGGTTGGTTCTTTTGTGTGGTCTTATAATCTCTCTGCAATGTCTCATCATTTGTCTCATGTGACGTGATTCACTTGTACAGGTTTTATAGCTGTAGAGAATGACAAGTGTATTAATGTGCTGAAAGAAATACACTAATGTGTAACTCCAAGCCATTTATTATGTATGCTGCTGAATCTTTTTACACCCACAGTAAATATTTTCAAACATCAATGAAGCTGCAAAGATTCATCACCACGGACCTGAATTTTTGAATTTTGCCATTGCTCACTGCAGTCACACTTCATTTGTGGCAATAAGGGATGTCTCCTGATCCTAACAAATGAGTCTATCAACTGAAACGAAGATCTGTATTTATCTACGCCTGATACTTCTCTCCACATACAGCACTTTGCAGCTCTGCACATTCCGTGTAAATCTCAAGTACATGCAGTAAGGAGCAGCTTTTGAGTAGAAGTGTAGTACTGCATTTGAGAACTGCTTTAACAGTCTCCTATAGCCCAGTATAATTCATTGGGAGAAGCCGTGGCCTGGTGTGGCACAGAAGACAGCCATACATGACATTGCTATGGTAGTTGTAGAGGTACTGTCTGTGAAGCTGCCCAGTCTCTTTTGCTGCCTGAGTTGTCTTGCTCCGTATGGTACGAAGCTCTCCTGTTCCCACTTTGAAAACTGCTGGAATGAGAAGGAAAGATAAATATTTTACCAGGTAACAGTCATGTTGTCACTGCATTTGAAAGTGAAGTTTTGCAGTGCATGTCGAGACGGAGGGCCTTCGGGTTTATGGTCCAGCAGCCACTCTGGTTAATTAGTACCTTCCAAAAGGTGTATGGTCTTGCATTCCTTACCTAGCTGAATAACCCCACTAACTTGAGAGTCAGATGTTGAAAGGTCATTGCAATAATTAAGGATTACTGGTGGACATTTTTCAAACAGAAAAAGGAGAGATGAGGAAAAAACGTATTGTGCCATTTGAAAGCCTCTTGCCTCATATTTAAAGGTAACGAAAATGTAGAGGTAGACAAATGCAGAGGTAGACACTAAAAGCCAAACTAGAGCAACTGGGCTTATAAGCAATTACTTGATGACCCTGTACTTCTGCCATCAAGCTTAATTCTGTGCCTTGATTCTCCCTAGGGATTTAAATATTTTATTTCTACGAGTAAGAGAGATGTTTCTTTCTCCTTCTCTTCCTTCTTCTTAATATTTCTCTGTCTCTGCTATTTTTCGATCAAAACCAGGATAGGGAATCCTTTCTTTGAGATTTACCTGGGTCTTTTCCTCACTGAGGTTGGGATAAACATCACAAAGTGTTCATGGTATTTCGTATGAACCTGTGTTAACTCCATAAGGGCTGGACAGAAGTGAGGTCTGGGCAGGAGTGAGGTCCAGCCAGAAGGTGTTGTACTTGGTCTGCAGAGCACAGCACCCTTTCCAATCAGTTATTTGAGTGTGTAACTGTCTTGCTTGTCTTATGCTTCAAAGACAGACCCACGATGGTGTTAACAGACTAATGTATAATGTTAGATGATGAGTATGGATGTGGATTTACTTGGATTTAAAAAAAAAAAAAGAGAGAGAGACCTGAAGAGCCAATACTTGTACCATGATCCTGTGTGATAACCTCACTGTAATGGTGAGGTAAATTCCTGAAAGCCAATGGAACTGAAGTAGGGTATTGATGTAACCAGTTTGTTTGATGAATGACATGCATTTCTTGTGTGTATTGTGTGCCAGAAAAGATGGGTGACTATTGTGCGTGGAAGGCATGAGCTCTTCACATCCATGTGTAGGGAACCTGGGTGATAAAACGTTCACCATAGGGGGAGAGGAAGGCTGGACAAGGTACAGTGGGCTTTTCTTTCTCTGAGGAAGGGAAATGAGGAGAGAACTGGTACCTTTTTTTCATTTTTTTTTTTTCCCTTCCCACCTCCACCCCACCCCTCCTTCAGTACCCATCTTTTGTATTGAAATATATAGTGGTCTCTTGATTTTGTGTGAAGTTGAGTGTTTGAAGAGAAGAAGTGTCTCTAGTAGACACAACCAAGTACCATTGTCAGTCAGCTGGCCCTGGAGGTACTGGCACCCCACACAAACGTGTGCTGCCTGAGTCTGCATTGAGCTGAGTTTCAGTGTTGCTGGTTAAACAACACAACGTCATCCTTGTTAGTCACCATAAGTGGAGCAAACTAAAAGCTATCCTCTGGCTAATTCTACCAACTATGGGGTGGATTGGGGTGGGTTGGAGGTTGAGAAACCAGCTGTGTTACAGTGGTGCAAGGGCTGGCATACACAGATTTCCATCACAAGGGAATATTGTGTCCCATGTATGAGCAGAGCTCATTCTTTTAGTAGAAGATCCGCTACCACACAGAATCACAGAATCTTCATGGTTGGATGGGGCCTTTGAGATCATCGAGTCCAACCATAAGAAAACAAACAAACCAAGAAACAAAAAACCAAATCCAAACAAAAAAACCAACCAACTAAACCCCAAAAAAGCAACCACCACCATCACCACACACTGACAACACCACGTCCAAAAAAAAACCCACCACAACAACCACCACCACACCCAACAATCTTGGGCACTAGAGCACGCCCTGAAGTGCCACATCTACACGTGTCTTAAATACCTCCAGGGATGGTGACTCCACAACCCCCCTGGGCAGGCTGTTTCAGTGCCCGACCACCCCCTCAGTAACATAGCCCTTCCTCTCTTTGGCACGAGAAGTTTACTGAGCCACGTACGTGCTTACATGCTTATTTGTCTGTCTTGTTCACTTCCCCAACCTTGCATATTCCGATGTTCTCACACAGACTGGCTGTGCGCGTCTTGCATACGCACCCGAACACACCGATGAATGCCACCACATAGGAACGAGCCCAGTTTTAAGGTGGCAAAGCTTTTCTGCATGCCAAGTGTGATTACTAGCTTTCTGTGGTTGCTCCATAATTCTTAAGGCAGGTCTCTGCTCCCTACTGTCAGGCAAGATCTAACAGTTATGTATCAAGTGCATCATGGAAGGATACGGCATCAGCAGAGAATCAGCAGCGTCAGCAGCTACAATATTTCTGCCAATCTTTTGGTTAGTTGGATTTGTTTCTTCTACAAAGAGCCACATTTTCATATCAAATGAGTTGAATTGACATGGTCAGGATTTGACTAGATCCAGCCAGAGGGAATCTTTCACTCAGCCTTTAAGCGAACCCAGGGAAAGTTGCAAAAGAAGTTTTTCATCAAGAAGCTGCAGAGCTTGGAAGAGATTGTTAAACAGTGGTGCTAATTTGTGGACTGGGGAACAACAAATTACTTTCTTCATCCAGGCTCACTCCTAGACAACCTGCTCATCACCTCTATATTTATTTTGGGGTTGGGATTTTTTGGTTGTTAAATATGTGGAATGCAATAGTATTACCTGTGCGATTTGTACTGCTTCTGAGTTTCTAAAGTTAGATGAGCTGAAAAGGTGGAGGGAAGAGTCAGTTTAGAGTGAAGATTTTCTAGATTTTTCTCACAAAAATGGAGAAATCATTCTCTTAATCCTGAAAAAATACTTAGTTTCATTCAAGGCTGTTGTTTTGGGTGTTAATGACTATAAATAACTGTTTTTAAATTAAAAGTTGAAGTTACCACTCGAGTGCCCTGTGTAAAGACAACCAGGGCGTTGGTCATGGTCATATTGAGTGAATGATACTAAAGAATTTTTCTCTCCTGGTTTTGGGGATGAGACATGCGTGGGACAAAGAGGTCTGGTGGTGCTGTCACGGGTCAATTTGTTGAAATGCAGATTTCTCATGAAGGGTTGCAATTTTGGGGATGGGACATTCTACCTGGGAAGGAGATTGTGGCTCTGGAAAGAGAGCGTGCAACGGGGTTGCAATTCATTTGCCTCAGAATATCACGCTGCCTAGAGAGTTAGGACACTTGTTATTTTTATGAGCTTTTACATATTTAAAACAAAAATGCTCATTCCAATACCAGAATCGCACTCCTCCCTTTTCCCCTTATTACAATCTGAAAATGTTAAAAAATCTCCAGATTCCCAGATGGCACAATAGCTTTCTGGCTGGTTCTCTCATCAGTGCATGTTGTTAATTTGCCTTTCTAACCCTGTGATTTTTTTTTTTCTTTGGATGAAGCCCTTCAGTCTTAAATAGGAGTAAAGGGAAAGTCCAGGCCGTTGCAGGGTAGGAGACAGATGTTATCAGAAGTCCTATAGTGTTGCTTTGAATTCATTGTAAGCACCACATCTGATCTAAAGCTGTGAACACAAACTGTAAACAGGAGCTCATTTCTGGATCTCTTTTCTTCTGTCAAAGCTTCTTGCCGTGCTTTGTGCTGGGCTGGCCATTAAAACTTCTTTACTGTCCTCACCTTCTGTTTCGGCATTCATCTCTGCTCCTAGCATATATACTTATTTTGCTTTTCTCCCTTAAAAGTCAGTTTTCTATTTGCTTCCTAAGATCCTTCAGTATCTGTGATCCTGAATGATCCTCCTTAGTAAGTTTTAGCCACGTTTTCATAAGAGATGTCCCACTGTCCTAATGTCAGCAAGGCTGGTTAGGTCTAAGCTGCTCTCCAGCTTGTCCCAAAGTGCAGAACTTCACCCAGTTCCCATTGTACTGAGCTTTAATTTATCAAAAGGAGACCAAGCCTGTGGGCAGCTCCCTCCAAACTTCTTGTCATCTTTCCCCTTCCCCAGAGCCTTCCTGTTTGTCATGTTTCATAATAATCTCAGTTTGTCAAGCCCTTTGCTGTTCCCTCTTTCCCCACATCATGGTTTCCTTGTTTAGAGTCTTCTCCTCCTGCTTCCTGGATCAGTCTGGGTGCTTATCCTTTCTGAAGTACTTGCTCCCCTCTTACTGCTGGAAGATGAGATCATGGCCTCTCTTTCCTTCCTTGTACCCTGAATAATATGTCCTTGTCTCCGAAGTTCTACTCTGCTCTCTGTGCCTTGCCCTAATATGACTGTCCATCCCATCCCATCCCATCCCACCTGCATGAGGGGCAGAAAGATGTTTCCCCTGTGCCTTGCTTTTCCCAGGCTGGGTTCCCAACCCTTCTCTTGTCTCCCCAGTTTGGTTCTCCTCTGGGTTGTTATCCTGGATTCCTTTGTTCTGATACCACCTTTCTAGCAGACCATCTCCCTCACCCCAGCTTATTTCTCTTCTTTCCCAAGACCTGATCCAGTACTGCATCTACAAGACTGGGTCCCTTCTGCCCCATTCCCCATCCAAGCATCTCTGCTAATCCTCAGTTCCACACTGAAAAAGGCAAGAATTGCTTTGCTTCACAAGGGGAAAAAGAAAAAAAAAAAGCCAGAGGAGTTATATTCATCCGACAGCTTTTCTTTTTCTTTTCCCTGGCTCTAATTTTGCAAAAGCGCTCATCCCCAAAGCTAACAATAAAACTGTGTGTGTGAGAGAGAGAGAGAGAGAGGAAGAAGAGGGAGGGAGAGAAAGCAATACAAGAGTCTGGCAATGTGAGGCGGCATTGGAGAGCTGCTAGACCAAGGGAAGCTGGCGAAGAGACGCAAGCCCCTTACTCTGGGCTCTGCGGGATCCCATTGGTTCCCGAGCTGCTGTTTTAAAGCAAAGAAGAGCTCGGAGGATTGAACCGCACAGCCAGACGCAGACTCTCAGCCAAGTTGTCAGCACGCTGGGAGGAAGAGAGGCTCTCACACACCGACACACACACGAGATTGCAGGGTGTCCGCAGCTTGATGTCCGTTTGTCTCCAGAAAGGAAGAGCAGAGAGTGAACACACACACACAAAAAAAACCCACCACCACCAACAACAAAAAAGAACCAGAAAAGGGGGAAGGAGCCTGATCCAGTCCAGCAGTCCCGAGGGGAATAATGGATGTGACCATATCTCAGCTCATCTTAGAAGAATTTGATGTCAACTGCAGCCTCCTGGATCGTTTACATGAGACTTTTTTAGAGAGTTCCTCTATCCCTTTCCTGGGCTTTGATGGTAGGAAACATTACCTAGTGCAAGGCTGGGAAAAGCTATGATTCCGTTTGTTTTGTGATGCAAAGTGTGTCGCTTTTGTGCTTTCTCAACTGCTTCTTTTTCCCTTTCTGTTTCCTTTTTTAACACAAAAGGTCCGTACTGCAATGCCACCACTGATCAGATCGGGACCTGCTGGCCCAGAACCTCTGCGGGGGAACTAGTAGAAAGACCCTGCCCGGAGTTCTTCAATGGGATCAAATACAACACCACAAGTAAGTACAAACTCCTTTTCTTCTCCCACAGATCCGGTGTTTAGAAGGCATCTGGGCAGACCCAAAATCTATTTTCCATTTAAAAAAAAAAAAAGAAAAAAAAAGTATTTGCCTGGGAATCAACATTTCCTCTAACATTCCAGCCTGTATATTTAAAATTCCTGTCTGGAATGATGCAAATTTCTCTAAAGCACAGACTTTTGGACATAGATTACTGTTTGCTTAAATGCAGTTAGGTAGATGTGAGCAAAAATCCCCTCTGCAGTCTAAAGAAGGTATGCTGTGCCTTGTGTGTTTGTTCATGTGTAGATGTGTGTAGCTGAATATATTTGTAGCAGTGCTTCAGCCATTTGGATAATTAAAGAACCTTTGAGTTGTGAAGTACTTAGTCTTAACACCGAAGAGCTGTATTTAGAAAGGACTCTCCCTTTGAGATCTGTCTTTGTGAACAGGGGGGCAAACTGGGCTGGAAGTTGTATCTAACAAACATAAGGCTGAGGTCTGGAATCTGTTTAGTAACTTCATCAGCGGTTGGCTTATGAGGCTGGCGTGGCTGCATCATTTCTGCAAGGGAAACAGCAGAGGATATTATGAGGCGAATAATATTCAAAGCAAGAGAGTATGGGCGCTCCTTAGAAATCTGGTGGAACTGATGCTTTAGTCTTAGAGGTAAACAATCATGATGACTCACTAAAAATTTATTATTCAGGCTGTCGGACCCAGGCACTCATTTCCTTTGCCTTATCTGTCAATGCTGTTTGGACCTTTCATTAAGAGTTTTTAACATATTAGTTCCAAATGTGTGATATGTGTACCCACTTGTTTGTCACTCATTTTTTCAGGCTACTCACTCTGCATTTGCCCGTGGGTATCATTTAATTCCACACTTCACCCTGGACTGTTGCCTGGGTGTTAGTGGTCTAATTTCCAGGTAGTGTTAGTTTTGTGGGACTAGCATTCTCAGTAAGTCCCGTAAAAGAATTGACCCTGTCATCTTAGGTTTTGTTTTTTAACTTGTTGAATTTATTCTTTCACCAGCACTAGGCGCCAAGGGTCAGATAACTAGACAAAAGTCCTGAGTATTTGCTAAGTGAAACAAAACCTTTTTCCAGATTTATTCTTAAGGGCCAGCTTTTGCCTCCTTGACTTGGAGCAGAGTAAGGAGGTTACCTCGGAGAACTGCAAGATCATCCTCAAACCGTGTATTCTCTGACCCGTGCTCTTTGCAGTAAAATAGGTGGGAAGGCACGAAGGGCTGGGTTAGGCTGTCTTGGATTATAGCTGGTAGCCTTTACAGTTGCAGTCGAGATCAGAAAAAAATTTCTGAGAATTAAGGGCAGCTCAGACCAGAGTAAGTTGGTCAGAGCCTAAAAGAGCAGCCATAGGAAAAGGTACCTCAAAGAAGAAAGACCTTTTTTTTTTTTCCATTTTCCTTTTTTTTTTTTTTCCTGGTGGGTCAGTATGTCTGCTGCCTTATTTTTGTTTCTCCAAAAGGAAAGACAGAAAGGGAAAAAATGAATTATGGGTGATGCCTTATTTATATCATAAACACAGCGGAGAGATTTTAAATTATTGTCCCATGCATGGAAGAAAAAGAGTCTTGAATACCCCATTGTATTTTGATAAGCTCTGTTAGTGCTTTCAGTAGTTCATCAATGACCTGATTCAGAGTTCTTCCCTGTTCCTCTCCTTCTCAAAGGACATAATATATGAGTAGTCACGTTGAGCAAATGTATGTCTGCAGGACTGGTTGGTAGGACGTGCTGGTACCCAGATGTGGTGGTGTATGTAGCTCGGAATAGAAAACTGGAGCTCACTGAAGCCACTGTAGGTGGCTTTCAGTTGATCTCCTACTCTTCCATCTGTGTAGCTCCTCCAAGCTGTGGCAGAGAAAAGGGAAGGACTGTACTATTTGAGTCAGCTTGTAACATCAGTAGCTTCTTGGTGATGGTGGTTGTGATTAAGGCTTGGGAAAGCAATAAGAAAACGGGTTAAGATTTGTATACAAAGCTGCAATCTCTTTTGAGTTTTGCAAGACGTGGCAATTAGTACCTGTAGAACATGTCCAAAGTGTAGGAAGACCAAATACTGACATGGTCTGACTACTTTGACTAACATGATTTCACCACGTTAATTTGGGGACTGACTGCAACGAGACTCGATGTGCTTAAAACCTAGACTGTGTGCCTCGTGCAGATAATAAAATTAGCACACACGACTGATAAAAAATGGATCTTGCAGATTTCAGAGGTGAATAATCCATCTGCAAATGGATGGTTTGAACAGGAGATGACTTGGATCAACATAAGATTTCTGCCTAGGACATGTAGTGTAGTTTTGTCCTGTTTTGTTTTGCATTTTGGTGAGGCAAAGGGTGAAATGATGGCGTATAATACCGTACTGAATTGGTTCTGAGAGCAAAATCAGCTAAGTTTAGAAAAAAATCACTGTGCAATGCCTTTCTTCTAAGGGTTTACCCAGTTCTAGGTCGTAACTCAGCTACTTGTTATAGTCACGCATCTTAGATTTGCGAGCTGCCACCTTTTAGAAAGTATAGCGCACCTTTAGTTCGGTTTTCTGTGTCAGTGAGTGTATTTCCCATTCTAACCTGTATAAAACTTTTGGGTGAATTTCAGTGATTTTATGCTTTTTTGGTTTTTAGAAATGAAACTCTCAAAGATGCCACGTTCCTAGCAGTTTCATTCCCTCGTCAGCTGGAGGGAATGAGCCCAGTAGCATTTCCTATAAATCAAAGCTTTTGCTTTGTAGACAATAGAAAATCCAGACTTGGAAGTGCCCAAACTCTACGAAAAACTTACACCGGGCTCAGTTCGAGCACAAGACCCTCATCCATGGCAAACCAGGCAGCCCGAGTTCTGGTACTCATGGGGTTAGTTCTGTGCTTTATTGTCATCTCTGTGCATGTAGTGTGGTGTGGGATTAAAGACAAAACGTGACCAGTAGTTCCCATCAGTAGACGTCAGCTCATCAAAGGCTTTGGAGGGACCTGCCCTGGCTCTGTATCCATCTCCTCCAGTCTCATGCTTTGATTGCCGTTCTAACACAGAGCCCCTGAGTGCTTGGGTGGGGAATGCTGTCAAACCCTGCGATATGCCAGCAAAATTTAATGAAAGAGTGTTTGAGTCAAAAAAATTCAGAACAAGAACAGGTGCATAAAAAAATTCCCCTCCTGTTTGCCGCTATAGGATAAACTGCGTGCATAAAATATTTCCATTCTAGCTGCAAAAAGTTCCCCTGGTGATTCTGTGCGTGTGTCTGTGCTTCTGTGTGTCTCGTGGGAGCTGCTGAGTGACTCAGATAAGTTTCAGCTGGATCCGTAAAACAAAGTCTGTCGGCCTGTGAGTATTTTTCATCTCCAACGTTTTGTTATTTTGGTGATTTATTTTTTTTTTTTGTTTCCCCTCTCTCTTTATTTGGGAAATAAAGTCCTGCTGACAAAGCAAGATCTGGTTACCCTCTGGTGTGATTTGTGAATGCGGGCAAAACAGGGTTTGACCAAGGATCTGAAAATGATGCCATCCACTTACAACTTTGCAATTTTGCAGTAAAGTTTATGTAGTGTTCTCGGAGGAAAAAAAAAAACAACAACAAACCAAAAAACAGGGTGGGAGGAGGGGAAAATGTATGTGTTGGTGCAGCGTGTGGCTGTGCACTTGTCTCTGCTCAGGATCTATATTTAGCTCAAGATGACAATATCATTGCTGCCCTCTAGATGTGTTTGTGCTTTGACAGTGTGAAGCTTTTATTCTTGTTTTAGGAAACAGATTAATTCACTTATTAGGATATTCTGAAGCTTGATTAATTCAGCAAATGGGCAGTAATGAGATCACGTTTTGCTGCTTGCGAGAAACGTGGTTGTACATCCGAGTACTTACAGCATGTTACAGGCTAAAGTATCTCTACTGTAGCTCCTCCCTAACAAATTGCCTCCATGCAATGGGGAAATGCAGGATCAGATGTTCGGCTGGTGGACAGTAAGTGTTGACTCTTGTGGCCTTCGCTGTCCCCTTTGAGTTTGTCTACGGCAGCGGGGGGCGGCGGGTGGGTGTTCCATGATGAGACCTGTCCTTTGGGGCTGGTCAGCTCGGTTTGTGCTGGCTGCAGGTAGGAGGTGGAGGCATTGGAAGGTGTCTGTCTCACAGGTTAAGACACACAAATCTAGGTCTTTCCCTGTAGGTACCAACAGCCAGTTTAAGTATGTAAGCTGTAATACAAATTAGTGGAACTCTAATTGAGGATGAAGCTTAGAGAGTGACTTGGCTTAACCTGAATGTACAGATCAGTTCAGGAGCCCATGCAGAAGTGCCAGTGCCATTTGGTATGTCCAGGGGTATTTTGCCTGGTACCTAGTTCCTGTTTCAGAGGGCCCAGGCCATGTGTGGGTTTGTGGTTTATCTTCCAGGTTACATAGGTGTTGCAGATACTCTAAAACAAATGACACCGTGCCTGTGTTTAGGCAGCTGAATTCATCTCTGGCTGTTTGTTGAGCTGAACTGAGGCCTGACCACTTTTGTGGTCAACAGCAACAAAAAGTCTCTATAGCTCTAAACTCCCTCTCTGCAAATCCCCCCTCTCTCAGTGTAGGAAAGCTCTTGGCTGAAACAACCACTTCAGATGAGTGGTTTGGATATTGCAAGAAGCAGCAGCAGCATCTTCTCCACAGACTATGCTGCTGAAAACAGGCACATAAATACTGCTAACTTTGCTCTGATGGGGTTTAGGTCCCTCCTTGCCTACCCCTTGTTCTGAGGGCATTTACACAACATGTCCTGGGGTGCATCAAGCACAGCATAGCCTGACAGTCAAGGGAGGTGACTGTCACACTCTACACTGCACTGTCCCCACCAGTGTGTGGCCTCACCTTGAGTACTGTGTGCAGTTTTGGGCACCTCAATATAAGAAGGACATCGGACTATTAGAGGGTGTCCAGAGGAGGATGACCAAGATGGTGAAAGGCCTCCAAGGTGAGATTTAAGCTATGTGGCTGAGGTCACTTGGCTTGTGCAGTTTGACGAAGACAAGGCTGAGGGGTCACCTCATTGCAGTCTACAACATCCCCGAGGCAGGCAACGGAGAGGAAGGTGCTGATCTTCTCTCTCTGGTGACCAGCAACAGGACATGAGGAAGTGGAATGAAGCTGCATCAAGGGAAGTTCAGACTGGACATTAGGAAAAGGTTCTTCACTGAGAAGGTGGTCAGTCGCTGAAACAGACTCTCCAGGGAAGTGGTCACAGCACAAGTCTTCAGAGTTCAAGGAGCACCTGGACGACACTCTTAGTCATATGGTTTAGTTTTAAGTAGTGAGGAACAGGGATCTGGACTTGATGATTCTTACGGATCCCTTCCAACATGAGATATTCCTATGATTCTGTGATTTTTTGGTGGCCTTGTAGAAAAAGATTTGGTGTTGCCTTGTTAAAAATGATTTGGATAGGGTCAGCAGCTTAGCAACTGGACTGTTGTTCATATGGGTGGACATGGGAGAAACAGCCATTGGCCCAAGTATCACAGTTGTCCCTTTTGACATGGTTTACTCCACACTGAAAGAAAAATTCCTGCAGCTATTTGTTGTCTCTTCGTGAACAGAGGCAAATAATCTTGTGAGTGCTAAGAGAAAAAGTGAATTAATAGCTCTTCCCTTTTGCATCCTCTCTCATTGGAAAGGGATTAAAGAGGTGATTTAATTTTTTAAAGAGCAAAAGATCTAATTTTCATATGTTAAACAGGTATTCTTTTATCAAGATGTAACCTCTGCCTCTTTTCTTTCGGATTAATTATTGTTCAAAGTTGTGGAGTGGTGGCTTCAGCCTGCATATAAAAAATGAGCCTTGTTTGGAAGTGATTGGTCACAGAGTCTTGCTCATACCACGTGGGTAAGACCTGTCCCAATAATTACAGAAATGTGCACTTTTATGAGTGGCTTGCCTGGAGGCTCAATTAACATTTTCACTTGTGTTTTGTCTTGTGTATTTTAGTGTCTTGAGCACTTTTGTTGATCACATTACTTTTTCCTCAAAGGTTATTGTGGTTTGATTTCTAAAGGGTGCATTTTTGAAAGCCAAGACCCTTTGTAAAAAACAAGAGACCCTTTCTGCTCTAGTGGCCTTTCATCATTGTTGGAGAGGGAGGAGGAATAAAAAGCCCATCACAAAGGCTTGTAAGCATGAGTGGTGGTTTCTAGAGGTACAGCAGGATGCAGCGAGGAGATGCAGCTCAGGTGTGGGGCTGGGGAGAAGGACCAGGTGAGAGGAAGCATCTCAGCCTGAGAGCCAGCAGATGCTGAGCAGTTCTGGTGCACTGCCATTTGGATTGAAGGGCTCTTTATATATTTAAAACACATTTCAGAAATAAGAGTTTTAAAGATCAATTGCACAGCTTTCTCTTTTTGCTGGGCAATGCATGTGTGTTGTCAAACTCAGAAAAGTACTATGAAGCCTTGAAACTATTCCCACCTCATCCTTCTCCTGCAACCTTGTTAGATGCCTTTTATGTTAGATGTTAGAGGCTTTTATTCCAGTGGAATGCTTAATGACAGAAGGAGATCTGGGGTAAGAAGAGGTGTTTTGTAGCCAATTTTAATTATAGAAAAAGGCTGTAAAAAAGAAGAAAAGAGCCTGCAGTCTTGCAGAAGCTGTGTTTTAGCCATCCTGGGGGATGTACCCAATGTTTGTGGCTAGGGAGTCAAGAGCACAGGAAAGATAAAGAAAGGAGACAGATAAGAAACGAAACAAACATGACAGAGGGAAAAGAAGGCTGGAACTGGAATTCTGGGGAAAGAAATAAAACATGATTTTTAAGCTTGTAAAGCTTCCCTCTGAGGAGACCAAATATGCAGTTGATTAGGTCAGCTTGACTCCAATAGCATTGTATCCAGATTAAGATTTCAACCATCTTTGTTCACTTTCTCTTGCTAGCTTAAGTTGAATTCTTCCACAAATACAGCAGTAGGAGGCTCTTGATTTCAGTGCATGAACAGATGGGAGAGGCTTTTCTTTTTTCCCCCTCACTTATTGTTTTTTTTTTTCCTTTCCATTGTGAAGCATACTTTGCAGTAAGAGATCGCTCTGATTTTGCAGTTTGGAAGAACAGTGTCGAAAACAATACTTTAAGGAGGAATGAAAATAACCCACCTTTCTTTCTTCCACTACTGTCCTCCCGTGAAATGTGATTTCTTCACTGAGCACAGAGTCAAAGTTAATTGCATGTAGTAAAAGAAGCAGGTTGTTGCTGTTACTTCAGTCACGTTCAGGAACCGTTTCTCCAGCTAATTAAACAATGATTAGTATTTTTGTTCTTCACTAGTAAGTTATGAGGTGGCTGTGCTGTGATCCTGTCTGATTGGGATTCTCTTAAGTTTAGGCTTGACTTTTGAGGTAGACTTCACACGTTTCCCAGAGACAGGAACTGCTGCTGCCGTTGTGCTTCAAAGCCCATCTGATCCTCCACCAAAGTCAATGAGACCTGAACAATGGCAGCACGAGGTCCCATCCCTTCCTTTGCCCTTCAGGGTGCAAACCCTGAACTTGTGGCAGAGGGATCACCTCCCAGAATGTCTGGGGAAAGTGACTTGTCACAACAAGAGAGCGATGATGGGTCTCTTGGAGGGCTCTGAACCTTGTGGCCTCCAGGAGGGTCAGCAAACACTGGGTTCCCCACATTATCTTTGGAGGCTTCATGACCCTCTCTCTCAGGAAGCTGCCCCATCCAGCTATCTGTCACTTGCATGAGATAGTGAGCTGTTGTCTAAGCTGACAGCAGCTACCAGCTGGCAAACAGATGGACAGAGGTTCAGTTTCTTCCCACAAGTTAGGAATTAGATGATACTTGCAAAATCGTGTGCTTCTGGGGCCATGGGGGGGGTGGAAGAGGGAATGGCTCAGGAACATATGAGGAAGGGAAAGAATTAAACACATTACAAAGGGAGACAAAGTAGGAAATCCTCGTCTCACAATGTCAAAATGAGAGGGAAAATCCCACCCAGCTACACATAGTGTGGGGACTGTCTTGTGGATGTGGGATTTCATGTTTTATTCTGCCTTGTGACCCATTTTCCATCCAGCCAAGCTGTGGAAGGATGAGATCTGAAACCTTGCTGAGGAAGGTGGAAGCAGGCTGTTCTCTCCAGTCACTGAACACTTGAGACTGTCTGCAACTCACTGGGTTTCAGCCTCTGTATTCATTGTCGCAAAACCTTAGGGAGAGTGTCACTGAAGATGAATGGTCACCCGTAATTCCTCCTCTCAGCCACAGGGTGTCACTTAAAGTGCAGGTAAAGTAAATGTCCACAGGCGTCTGCATCGAGTCCCTTGGGGGTGCAAATGATGGATGGAGTCAAAGAAAACTGGTTTGAACAGTGGTCCTGGACTTTGTCCTGCTCTAATTGCTGACAGCGCTGCCTCTGCAGCTTCACCATCCTTCTGGGTATTAAAAGAGACTCACGGAAGTGAACTGGTGACAAGGACAGAGAGGAGGACAAGGAGGTGGAGGATGTTCTGGAAGGAGCCCTGCCTTTGTGGAGCACTTGCTTGAGAGCAGGTCACTGGGTGAAGGTAAGAGGTTGGTGGTGGTTTCACCAGGGCTGCTCTGAAAGGGAAAGGGAAAGGAAGTGCCAAGCTTTGTTCCCAGGCAGGAGTGTGATATATTCGAAGTTGTGGATCTGTGCAAAGCATAATGCAGCCATTCAGAGGTGAAGCAACTCTGTCAAAGAAACTTAAGCAGTCAATGAGAACCTGCATTTTGATGCTACAGGGATTCCTCCTTGGAATGGAACACACCGTTCCGTGTCTTCCTGTTTCATCAACCTGATCCCTCCTGCCTGAGCAATGTCCCCTGGCAGGGACTGTTAGATTCTCTCTGTGGACCCTCAGGTATCTGACAGATGCTCTAAGAGTAACAAATAAGTATATTAAAAATGGGACAATACCTTCCTCAGCTGTGACTGCATAGCTGGCCTGTTGCTCATGGGAAGGGTGTTCTGCAGATCAGTAAGTCCATTGACTGTGTTTGGGTTCTTTGTATTTTCCTCTGTGTTCTTCAGCAGCATGGATGTATCTTTGCTGTTCATGTAATGGTGAATCCTTGTGACTTCTGTGGCTTGGAAAACAGTACTCTGAGCTGTGTCCTGGTCCCAGTGAAGTTCTCATACTCCAAAAGTCACGCAAGAATTTGTTCACAGTTTGTTGTCCTGTGAAAGGGAAACTCTTAATCAGTTTTGGACCCCAACATTGCTTCTGACTTGACATCCAGATCAGAATAGCCATTTTTAGTAGCTTGAGAAGGCAAAGAGAAATATGATTTCCCATGGAAATTGGAGGGGAATGGATTTTTAGTAGATATTTTCCTGTTTCAGTGCAGTCTCATTCCCCTCGGATGTTACTCATGGAGTTTGTAATTGGTAGCTCTTGGGACAAATTACTAAAATCAATAAAACTCAGATTGCTTTATTCTGAATTCTTTCTCTGCTGTGCTGGGAATTACAGAGGGCCAGATGCTGCTGTATATAAGACTTGTACAGTGAGAAGCAATCCATTGAAGCAAATGATAAGAACAGAAACTCAATGATTTTTTTAAAAAAAATATATGCCAGCAAAACCCTCTCCAGATCTCATGACGAGTTTTCCCTGGGAAAACAGAAAAAGAAAGAATCATTTCCAATGCAGTTGTATTGTCTAAAACCCATGGTGGTTGGAAAGCAGTGACCATACAGTGACACAAGATTTAATGAAGCTCCTTATCCTCCTGAGTCACCCAGGGAGCAAGGAGAGATTTGGAAACCAGAAAATGAGACAAACAAAGAAAATAGGAAATTATTTTGGTAGCACATCATCACCATTTTAACTAAACTGAGATATGAACTCCTAGTGATTCTTTTTCTCACTGCTAGGAATTTTAATTTAACTTAATTATTGCAGAATTTTGCCAGTAATACCTGAAACATCAGCATTTGTATACTTCAAAGTGCATGATGAGCAATCATTACTTCTTGCAGAATCTCCAGGCTTGCCGCATTGATTGCTGCTTCAAATCTAGAGCAGTGAAGGCAGAGTTTGGAAGCAGAGGGTATTTTCAATGATCCAAAGTTCTGCACTGATCTTGATACGTTTGACGAACCGAATACTCTGAGTTCTGCTTGGAAACCAGCAGGGACAGCAGGTGTTTAGTTGCTGGAAATGGATTTCTACGTACCATAAACTGGAGACACCCTATTCCTTTCCAAGACAACAGAATAAAAGGCAGTGGATGATGGGGGTGATGAAAAGTGGGGGCATTTCAGAGAGACCACCCAGTGTTAGGCTTCCATAGAGAAAGCGTCTAGCAGGTTCCTTCCTGGAAGGAGTTTCTTCTGTCTCAGGAGCTCTGGAGCAAGATAAAGAGACCCCTGCCTTGGGAAGCCCGTCTCTTCCAGAGTTTATCTTCCTCTTTCTGAGAGTTTCTTGTCTCAGGATGCAGATGGTGGAATCTCGGGTGGGAAGTTGCACAGTGATGCACCCATCGTATGAGTGGCATGGGACTGTGTGGGAGCCAGGTGACACTGCCACCAGATCACAAGACCTCTGTAGAGTGAACTTCTTTCATTCTTCGGTGTCAACACTTTGTTCTGAACAAAGCCAGGTTCCCACAGATCCACATGTGGTTCATTTTGGCCATCTAATCTGATCTTCAGAATTTCCCACTTCACATAAACCTTATGTATAAACTCAATGACTTGCCCTGTCACTGTGCCAATATTTGACAACTGTCTCCCTCTCCTTAGGCCTCTCTAAAAATGAACATTTCCACCTCTCAGCTGGCAGCACTGCACCAAAGCTGACTGTCACTAAGGAAGCCTTCTTTGCAGAACTAAAATAAGAAAGCTTTTTGTTTTGTTTGAGAAGTGAGGGAACAAAGTACTGTTTGGATATCCCTTCTGTTTCAAAGCCTTGGTCTCAAGAAGGACAGGGATGGATCCAAATGCAGCTATGATGGTGCAGGTCCCAGTCCAAGGGAAAGAGGCTGTAGCATGAATGCTCAGTGTCACTGCTGTTCTTATTCTTGCTTGGGGGAGAGCTAAATGATCATCACCAAGGTCTTATCCTGTAGTTGTCATCCCCATCCGCCTGCAAACCCATTCTTAGGCTGGTCATGCCTTTCTCGTCCTAATCTGTTCTTAAACCCTTCACCTCTCCTGTATTCACTCCACGTTTCTCCTGTAAAATAAGTTGCAGCAACAATAATAACAGCAGCTGTGAACTTACACTAGCACTTTGTTCAATTCCTTCAGCGAACACTGAGGGTAATAGAAGGGCCTGTGAGCTGGCTCAGGGAGGTGAGTGTGTCAGAAGAACACAGGTGACTTGTGTTTCAGTTTATAATGTCACAGGAGTATCTAAAATGCTCTCCTGTAGCTAGAATAGGATAAATAATAGTCAGATTTTTCAGTGAATGGATGTGAAGTAAAGATTCCTGTTTTACTGATTCTCTCTTAGATCTCAGCTGCAGATCCATGGAATCATAGAATGGTTTGGGTTGTAAAGGACCTTAAAGATCTTCTAGTTTCAACCCTGCTGCCCTGGGCAGGGACACCTCCCACTAGACCAGGTTACTCCAAGCCCCATCCATGACTGAGTTATTGTGATTTCATCATTACATGGACTAGCAGAGGCAGAACACCTGACCACACTTATTACAGTTACAGAGCCCTGAGAGAATTTGTGGGTTGGGTTTTTTAATCACTTTTTCACTTGGTTAGGTAACTGCACGCCTCCTGTCTGCCTTCAGTGCATTACTCCTTCTAGGCTCCTGATCAAAACCCCAGTCTCAGTTCCCCGTTCCCTGCAGTAGGCTGACTGGCACAGACAGAACCATGAATGGAGCAGGCCCATGAATGAGTCATTGATGCTCTGGGACATATGGAAATAGACTGTGTGTGCACTCAGCTTCTGGTAAACCTGAGCGAAAATTCACCTTCTGGAATCTCAGTGAAAGAAATTGATTTCACTGTGGTAGAGTCCATGTGTCCAAGTCCTTAGTTTCATGAGTAGTTCTGAAAATTTTACTCTGATTTTACCAGTAACTTCTGGAAATGAAGCATCTCTAGTGATTTTTGGGCACTGACTTGAGGAAGACCTGTCTTTGCTGGGTAAAAATAAGCATAGTGTGGCAACACGACATAATGGAAGTTGGACTAGATGAACCCTACTGCTCCTTCCAACCAGCATTTCTGTGGTTTTGTGATACCCCTACAGATTTCAAATTCATCCTTCAGTGGTCTCTGTCATCCCTACTTTGTTCTTCATGGGCACCTGTGAATTTTTTTCTTCATGTGGCACTTAGCAGTGGTGTTTTCTGTTTCTGGAACACTTGAGCCATAAGCAGAATATGAAGAATTTGTATTACAGTTTGCATAACAGAGCAAGAGCACTCTTAGTCTCTTGTTTGAATTCCATATACCTATTAATGTATAATGCATAATTTTTCTGCACCATTTTACTTGTTTTAGTTGATCCTTTGCTTGCTTTTAGAGGAATCAAGGGAGTCTCAGAGGGCAGTGACCTTTGTCTAGTTGCCAAGTTACCTTAATGAAAATCAGCTGGAAAAGGTAGGGGCTAATTGCATCAATTTAATCCTGAAATGTTGATGACTCATTGATGGCTCATTCAAAAAAGCAGATACTCAAGGTAGGACCAGATAAAAATAGCTTTGTTGAGATGAAGTTAAGCAGTTTAAGTGTTAGACATTTCAAATATCTAGGTGTTGTGTGTTGCTTGCTGGAAACTTGAGGTCTGACTGTGGTATCCACATCCTTTTCTACCTTGGGTTAAGAGGAGTAAATCTTTTGTTCAACTCTGAGAAGAGAGCACCACCGACTTGGTTCAGATGTTCCTCTGACAAACCTAGAGCTTGCATCCAAGCAGTGAGTTAAATGTTTGATGCAGGAGCTCTGCCACACCTGGAAGATGACGTTTTCTGAGGCCATCTGGAAAATACATAGAACAGTTCTCAGAATTAAAAAAATGTTCCTCTCACTGGGACTGACTCGCTTCCACTGCTAATTTATTTTTCTCCTACAAAAGGGAAGGAGTTACAGAGGGTTGCAGGAAGAGGGGAAGTATGAGGGGACAAACAAAAAAAAAAGGATAGAGGAAGAGCAGAGTATCAGTCAAGGAGATCAAGGATGGAAAGGGAGGTTACAGGTTGAGGTGGAAGTGATCAGAGACACAGAGACCTTGTGCCTGGAGAAGAACGTGAGTTAAGAGTGGCTCTGGGACTGGGTGAGGGTGGATTTCCTGCAGAATGCTGTGATGCACAGGTTGGGTGGTTTAAAATGTAGAAATGCCATCATGCAGGAGCAAGAGCTGGCAGTGTTGCATGGCAGGTTGTTCAGAGGTGAGAAGCAGCAATGAGCTCTTAGACAGTTAAGGACAAAGTGTTGTGAGGTTAGATGGAAAGATGGCATCATGGAACACAGGTGAGGAACAGCTCAAGCATTAGTGCTGTCAAAAAATGCAGTGTGTGAACCCTGACAGAGGGAGGAGGCAAACGTTAGGAGACACACAGGAGGTTTTTCTGGGGAAGAACTGGAGTGCCACTCAGGCTGGCTGCCAGCTGTGAGACAACAAGTAAAAATACTCCGAGTAGCAGTAGGTGGGAGAAGGGAATTGTTGGTTAAATACCAGATACAAAGAAAAAGTGTGATTCGTGCTGTACTGCATCCAAGGCAGGCAGGATGGAGTAACAGGCACAATTACTGACACCAGTGCCACCAGAGACTCTGAGCAAATTAAAACTCAACAGAAGAAAATGTCAAAGCCAACGTATCTGTCTTGTAAATGAAAAGACAATGTGCAGCTTGATTTCTAGCATGTTTAGTCTGAGTACTTTCTCTCTTTCCTTACTCCTGCGGGAAGAGATGTTCCTAGACTAGTTTCCTTCATGGTCTTTTCTTGCCATCTTTCCTCTGGCTTTCTTGTCCCTCGATTTGGTGGGCAGGCGGGTGAGAGGGCTGCAACCTCACATTAGAGCCACTTTGGTTCTGAGTTGCCTTGGAAGAGCAGCTTTCAGCATTCACCCAAAGACCTGCCTGACCATGGCTTGCCTTGATCCATCTGGGATGTGTGGGGTTGTTCTGGTACCCTGCTATGGTCATGCAACAGCGGTTGTATTTGGGCGAGTTTGAAAGGGAGAGGAATAGGGTATTTTCATGCCGAATGCAGCTTGTAACTGTCAGAACAGACACTAAATGAGACCTATTTCATACCCTGCAACTGACCTCAGACAAGCTGCTTTGGTCTCCTGTCCTTCAGTCATGCCCTTTGGAAAGTAACTCCAATAAATCAGGAACTCTGAAGCCTTCCAACTCCATAAGGACTTCTCTCCTGCTTTTTTGGTTCAGAGTGCAAGAAGATCCCTTCTAATATATCACCTCTATTCCTCAGTCTCATTAATTTCTTTGGCACTGAGCAGGAGAGTTTTGAGGACGGAATCTGTTCTTTTCAGTCCTTTATAAGAGTTTTCAAACAAAGACTTTCACAAGTAAAAAATGCTTGACAGGCGGTGGGATTTCAATATCTTAATATTGTGGTCTCCAGGGCTCTCTTTCAGCAATAATAATCTTCTATTCTCACAATGAAAACATGAACTGAATGGAAAGCATCCCTTTGTGTGGTCTGGGAAAACTGAAGTTACTGTAATTAACATCTTCAGAGTTGCAAAAATATCCATGATCTTGGATATTTAATCTATGTAAGTGATTGCTATAGGTACCAATATATTTCTGTGTTTAACCGTGTATTTTCACAGCTCATCTGTATCTCTTTATTCTCATGTCTTACTGTCCTGGTGCAGATCTGCTGGTCTGTAGCACCTGCAATTTTTCTGTGTGCCAAATGAAATGCTTAGTTATCAAAATCACACTTATTCAGCTACTTGGTGCTCTTCTCTGCAATGCAGAGTTGTTTCCTAGGCTACATTTGCTGGTATAATACATATTCTGTTGTCAGGTATCCCATCTATTGGATTTTGCTTCATTCCTTGATCTCACGAAGATAAATTATTGCACTGTCCTGCTTTATCAGCGGAGATTGCTTCATTTGCCATAAGCTGAATTTAGGTGGTTTTTTTTTTTTTAAATATTTTTCTTTTTCTGCAAATACACTTCAAATACATCACACGACATCGTAGCATAAATGAAGAAGAGGGATTCAGACTCTCAGGGGGTGATGGGAGAAAGACAACGTGTTAGAAGAAAACAGCCTTTGATCAGGCTCAGCATTGCCGTTCCGTGCTTAAAC
Organism: Nycticryphes semicollaris; assembly: GCA_013400055.1. Classification (NCBI taxonomy): domain Eukaryota; kingdom Metazoa; phylum Chordata; class Aves; order Charadriiformes; family Rostratulidae; genus Nycticryphes; species Nycticryphes semicollaris. The sequence continues at coordinate 328,298 of VXBJ01000248.1, read as the reverse complement.
CAAAGGAACGGTGTATTGATTCTCTGAAGGATCATTGACTGTTTAGTGTCAGCCCCATGACTGCAAGTGTGTGATGCTCTGGGCAGCCCACAGGCCTGAGAAATGAAGTAAATAGTGAAAGCGGTAGCTTAACTCTCAGTGAAAGAAAGTGCAGAATCATGACCTGTATGTAGGTAAATAGTAGAAGGAGATACAAAGCTGTTGTGAGGACAAGTGGGAAAAGAAGATAAAAGTAAAGAAAACTAGGAATGGGGGAGGATTAGTGTGTATTGTGGGGTTTTGATGCCTCAGTGGGGCTGACGTAGCCTAATACAGAAGCTGAGGGTACTGTGACTGTTCATCCCATGCCCTGGCTCACAGACACTAGTCTGTTTACGAGTCAGCTGCTGGTTTGCTGCAGTTTATGGCGGGTATTTGCTATAAATCAGTGCCTTTTGAGTGCCTCTAGTTAATGGTCATCTCAGCTTTTGGTGCTCCAGGATAAGCCAAACAGCCAGTCAGTTTTACAGTTACAATCATTATCTGTGAATAGAAGTCATTAACTTTCCCCTCTGTTCAACCTTTGTAGCTATTTCCATTGCCAGCAATGACTGAGATGAGCTAATTACACAGATTATGCAATTTTGCTGTACATAATACATGTAATTTTGTAATGAAGGAGTAGCACCATGTAGTAACAGTTCACATAAACCCGCCTTTGACTACAAGGGTCTGGCAGGAAACTTTGGATGGAAGAGTTAAATAAGAGACAGATCATTGATAGGGGAAAATATTTTGAAACCTATCTATGTTCTTTTGGAAGTAAGTGCTAATATAGCCACAGAAGTGGATTTTAATAAGTAGGTTTCAGCTCTAGTGTTAGCGAAGTCCTGAATGCTTAGATGAATCTCATAAATGCATGCAAATGTGAGTATTCCTTGGCAGCTTTAGAAGAATTAATTTCTGGTTTGTTTTTTTTTATTTTTGAAAGTTCGGGCAGAAGATTTTATTTGTTTGTTGTGATGTTGTGGTTTGCGCTGGTGTTTCTTTGTTGCGGTATTTTTTTCTCATTTGCTTCGTCCTGTATGGACCAGATCATTCATGATTATTGATTGTAAAAGTCACCTTCATTTTGCCTGCAATGTTGTGCGTAGCAACTAGATTTTTCTTTGATAGGCTCTAAACAAACGCTGGAAGGTATCTGCTGCCCCAGGGAACTACCAGGAGGCTCTAGAAGGCCAGAAAGCATGAGAGAGAGGAAAGAGGGGAAGTGTGTTGGGTTTACGTGGCAAGGTTTTGATAGTAGAGGGGCTGCAAGAGTGGCTTCTGTGAGAGGAGGCCAGGGGCTCCCCCCTGTTGGACAGAGCCAGTTTCAGCACTTTTTAAAATTAGACTGTCTTCATTTCAACCCACAGATTTTTAATCTCCTTGTATCCCCCTGTCCTGAGGAGAAGTGCAGAGCGAGGGGTCTGTTAGGCGCTCAGCAGGCAGCCAAGGTCAACTCACCCCAGGAGGATATGAAATAAATACAGCAAAATTAATTCCGACTTCTTTTTTTTTTCTTTTTTTTTTTCCCCCCAAATTCTTAAAGCTTGGCAATAAGGGTTATGGGGGCTGAATGCTGCAGAACACAGGCTGTTGTCCTGGGGAAGTACTTCCAGAAAGATAAACTGGGGCATCTGAATAGAATTTGCAGATTGACATTTCTATGCAGTCTACCCGAGTTAATTTGCAGTGGCATATCCTACCTTGAATATGGAAGGAGATGAGTCATTTCCCCTAAGGACCGGTGCAAAGGGATACGTCTTCTCTGCAGCCAGAGGTGTGATTTAAGCTGTTGGCTTATTACAGATGCGCTCTGTGTAGCTTGACTTAGTACTAACAACATCAGAGCTGTAACAGCACAACCATGGGTTTGTGATGCTCCAGCCAAAGGGAAAGATGTCAACACTGGGGTAGGTTACTGTGGTTCAGCTCCGTTGTGTTCCCATCACTCCTCTGTAAATACTTCCTGCGGTCACGATTCCCATATAGCTGTTTTGGTGATCTCTGGCTGTGTTTTAAGCCAGCTGTAAATGTTTGAAGCTCAACACATGATTTATAGCTAAATACACTAACTGGTTTTCGGTCTCAGAAAACAATGAGGATTCAGCATTCAGACTGAAAACCATTTTTATCTCTCAGCAGCTTAGTGAAGTCATATGGAGAAATTCTCTCTGCCTGCAGCAGCACATATCCTCTCCCAAAATAGACACGAGACTAAATTGACTTGTTATTTTTACCTGAGGTTCTAGGTTGTTTGTCTTACTTCAAAGGATTTCAAAATTGATCATCTTTCGTTGAAACAAACTCACTGTTCTCTAGCAATTATCTTCATTCCTTACAAATGTTTTTACACTTTCCTGGAGTTTCTGATGTCGTGTTCTATTTAACATGGCCCTTAAAATTCCACGGCGCTGTGAAAGCCGAATGTATGTTTCTACCTTTTCTAACGTAGCTCCAAAGATGAGGCTCTCAGTTTTCAGACAGTCTGGTGCCGTCAGCTGAATGTGACGGGACCATACCATGACACCCCCAGGCTTTCCTTCCCTAGATGCTCTCTGTTTGACACTTCTTGGGGAAATTCAGTTTCCGCTGTTTCAGCAACATCTGTGAATCCATTTCCCTCACAGTTATCACAAGGGAAGTTCTCTTTTTACGCTGCTTTTTCACAGGATATTGGATATTGGAAAGGGCAGGCAGAGAAGCTCTTGCTCTTCAGCATTTGGGGTTTTTTTTCCCTTTGGTGAGGTAGGACCCTCCCAAAAGCACTCTGAATGTCGCTAAAGGAACTAGCACTAACGTATAACTGCATGAACTGCTTGCTTCTGTTGATCCAGATGTTTCACCTGGTTATAAAATGAAGAAGTGCTTAGAAGGTTGCAATAGAGAAGGGTGTATTGGTGCTACTGTATGACTCACAAAATCCTTCTACACATGTATGTGTAACTCAGTGCTTAAAGTTCTGAGATCGGTTATTTTGACTGATCAGGAGCAACAGCATTTCAGGATGGAAAAATGCTTAAGTGGGAGGTGAGTGGTAAAAAGGGAGAAGGTAGAAAGATTTAAAGGAGGATTTGTAAACTGGTCACAGGTAATTAAGTAGCATTCTCTAAAGTCTGAAGCATCCTGTGAAGAGTTTTCATAAATTATTTTCAATACCAAGGTGACAGAGGCTCTTGAAATAACTGGTATATGCATACTGCACTGTAAATCTAATTAACAAGCAATAATGACCAATATTCTTCTCTTAGACTGAATTAAATCCCGAGTAATTCTCTGAAGCTAAATGTTTCTTCCTATCATATTCTGGATGCGCAATCACATAACGGCTAATTATAGTGATCTCACAGATGAGGACCAGGAGAAACTGTTAGATGATGCATGTTGCATCTCCTTCATGTTTCAAAAATAATGAGAACAAATTCTAGTTAACATCATACTCTTATTAAAAACTCTGCTAACCCTCTTCTATTGATTGAGCTGACGATAAATTCTTGTGCACAGGAAAGGAAAAGACATTTTATCCTTCACACTTTGTGTGTAATTACAAAAAGAATCTTCTATTTTAAGAGGAGAAGAGTTAGAGGGTAGTGTGTCGAATGATCTCATTTTACATGATATAATTAAGATCAGATAGCTGAGAAGAAAATAAGTCTTAGTAATGATTTCCTTTACAAAAAATCTTTAACAGGAACTACTCCAGGAGGTTGTAACTGTATAAGTGACAGTAAAGTTGTCTTTTACTCACTGCCGTGTCATCTGGGGCGCGTTATGCAGCAAATCTCTGTAAGTTATAGCAGGTGAAACGAAGGTTCAAACATGAACTTCATAATCTGGGGGTTTTTTGTTTTGGTTTGGTTTGGGTTTTTTGTTGTTACAGATGGATTGAGCCTGGCTTTTATACGAGTGTCAAGAGCACTTACGTAAAGCCATCCTTACCTTCATGTACTCGTGGTGATCATCGCTGCTTTGGGAAGGCAGGCAGGTTCCGTGCTGTGTGGGTTTGATGGAAGCTGATGGCAACCCTGTCCTGCCACAACTGTGTTCATTATTAGCTGTGATCCGTGACTGGTTTTTTTTTGATTTTCTACTTGCAGTCTTCTCACTGTCTGGCTTGGATCCTGCACTCTCCTGCACTCTGCCTTCAGTTTCTTCTTCTTATGCTGTTTCTTCATAACTTTAGCTCATAGAAACTTAGGAGAGGTGCCATTTTCCATTTCACGTTGAGTAGGTTTTACAGCATGGTGAGGGCCTGGGTCTTGAAGGCTTCTGCTGCTGTAACTGAAGTCAGTGCTGTACGAAACCTCCAGATGCCACTTCAGAAGAAAGACCCTAATTCAAAAGGCTCAAAATGTTCTTTCATGGGTATTAATAAATCACTACTCCTTCTAAAACCATAGAGGGAACAAAGAGCAGATTCAGGAATTATTAACTTCTCTTTGGTAGCTATGGCTTGCTTTATGTTCCTTTTGCACCTTAGGTGACCCTGCCACATCACACCCCTCCTGAAAGAATGTACAGTTTCACTTAGATTTTATGACTGTAGAATTCTTCTAGGCTCTATGCTAGAAAATTGTAGAATTGTACTACTCGCTGAACCTCAAGATCCAGGAGAAATTCTCATTTGGACCATATACATTAGGTGGGATTTATCTCACTGAACTTAAACCATGTCTGAATGATGACTAATCTAAGACTGCCTTCTCAAATCCATTTCTGCTCAACAGAGAAAGATGCATAAACAAAATCACCCTCTGGACATGCCCGTCTGTTGTAATAACCCAAGAAGGCTCCACATCTGCACTGCTTCTATGGTTAAAAGAAAGTACAGGAGGAAAGCCAGTTTTACCTTGGTCTTGAGATGGAACAACTGCTTGAATGGGCTTTTGGAGCCATCATTGCACTGGAAGCAAAAGAAGGAGCTCAAAGAATTCTTTGAGTGTGGTTTATGGCAGCTAATTGTGATAGCTAATAATGAGCCTTACCAGGCTGGCTGAGATGCTAGAAGGCTAATTAGAATTTAGCACTTTGGATCTTTGTACCACATGTTGTTACTTTTTGAAAAACTTTGTTCCTTTTCTTTAGTCCTCTCGTTCTGTCTTGTCTTGAGACAAGGTCTGACCCACGTATGGAATTATATACCTTCAGGGGTGTCAAATGCATTCCCAAATGAAAAACTGCAGGTCTTCCAGAACATCTTTACCATTTTGAATTACTCTGTGAAAAGGAGATGATAGATCAGTTGGAGATAGAATGGCTCTCCCTATTGCAGTATTTAAAAATTAAATTCTTAGAGCAAAAATGGGAACAAGTAGTGTTAGAACTTAATAGAACAGCACTTACTTGGTCTCTTGAGGCACTAGGCCAAAATTAACATCTCCAGTGGAAACTGTAAGTGGCTGCTTATTTTTCTTACAGAAAAGTCTTCAGGGTTTAGATGCTCATTTGTGCAGAGGTTTTATGTTGCACTGCAGATTTTTTTTGTGTGTTCACATTTAATTAAAAGTCGATCCAAACTGTCAAGCTAACATACTTTTCAACAATATTATGTAGCTGTTTCTGTACCTCAATCATAACGTGCACGTGCAGGTTGTATTGCCATAAAACGTAATTTACTGTTCTGGTAAAGGCAATCAAAGAAAAACTTAAAAGAAAAATGTACAGAAGTTACCTTTTTATTCATCTGTCAAAGAAAATAAGCCTAATATCACCTTTTCTACATTTGATTCTTAAGCCAGTAGCTCGCTGTTATTTGGCAGATGAAGTCAAAGCTGTGTTGCTTTGAGAAGTGTTATGAATTTAAGACACCTTTTCATGCACTTCCTGTCTTTGACATCCAATGCACTTTGTCTGCCTGTTCATACATCTTTTCTTTTTTTTCCTTTTTTTCTTCTACAACATGGTGTTCTCATCCCAGCCTGGGATTTAGGATTTTATGGTTTGGTACTGAGTAGTAGATGTCTTCACTTGAACACCCAATGGTTAAATAGTGCACACTCAGTTTGCTCTCACGGGGTTAATTCTGTGATTGAAATGGAATTGGCACTTTGGATAAAACTGCCCTAAGTGTAAGAAATGTAATGCATGGGTTCTCAGTAATGTTTTTCTTTTCATAAGAGAAAATCTATTACCAAAGGTAGCAAGTATTTAAATGGGAGAGTCTCTTCTAAATAGAAGTGAGTGATGATCACTAAACAGTTCTCCTAGGTGAATGAGGACTTTCAAATGTATTCTACTTGATACTAATGGTCTCTTTGTTGAAAGGAAACAGTAAATCTCTTTAAAGGCACTTTTTTTCCTTCTATTTCTCTACTCTTCTTCTTGCATTCTTGCTGTAAACAACTAGTGCCCATCTTCCGTATCAGCATGGCAGGAAACCTGCAACTATTTAAAGAGCAAGCTAATTTCTTTCTACAGCATCGTGCCTTATGGTCCTTTGTGCAGTTATCTGTATTAAACTGTAAATCTGACATGTGCTGAAACGTCACCAGCTCTTTTCTCCTCTTTGAAACACCTAGTGAATTTTCATCCACCTCAAGTTCTTGGCTGATGTCCTCGTTGGATGCATCATTTGTTTAGGGATGGTGCTGGGGTCAGAAGACTGACTCGCTTTCTTCTCGCCTCCCTCTTTCCCTGTTTCCCCCGTGCCTCATTGTCCTTTAGGAACCACACTAGGCTCTGCAGGTGGATCTGGATTAAAAAAGCCAAACACAACAACAACAACAAAAGCAAAAAAAGCCCAAAGCCTACACGTGCCTCATTTTTATTCATTATTTTCAGCCTGGACTCAATTGATGGTTTCTTCAGAATCCTTGGAGCCAGTGTTTTTCTCAGGAAGGTGGTACATAAACCTGTTGCTGATGAAACCAACAGATTTGTGTTCTGAAAGCCTCAGTTCTAGAACCAAAGAGAAGATTTTCATAGTTAGCTTCACAGAAAGGAAAAAGTTAAATATAGCGAAAGGTTTTCTTTATTATTAACATAGTCATCTTTCCTTCTTTGTTAAAACAAGTTCCTTCTCAGCAATCAAAAAAGTGGAAGGTGAATTTTAACTTTCTGGGTCAAGGACCTGATGGCTTGGAGACAAGCCTGGGCTATAGTACTTACCTATAGTATGCACCTTTCAGTCTCTTGTAGGACCGGAGAAATTAAAAATAATAAATATAACCGGAAATAAAATTTACAAAGATGACCTGAAGGTGAAGAATTAAAGGTATTGACAGGACGACTTTAAAGCAAACTAAATAATGTCTTTTGAGATTGGTACAGAGTGAAAAGAATTTGCTGGGAAATGAGTGAATGTTGAGGGTAAAACTGAGCTAAGTTAAAAAAACAAGAAGTGTCATTTTTGATGCGTCTAGAATACTATGGGGGCTCCTTTGTCATTTTTTGTACCAGGAGGAGAGTTCTATCAGCAGCATAAGATTAATGGCCCCTGTTTAAAGCAGTGAATGTAGCTGTCGAGAACTGTGTGTGCAGGATTTGCAAAGTGTGTGATGTTTTGTGCCAACGGGAAACAACGGTGTTCTTGGCCAACTTGGATAGCACCAGTTTTGGACACAGGGGATCACCAACCTTCACGTTTTAGTCACTTCAGTACTTGCAGGTGACACACAACTGACTGGGAATTGTTCATACCTATTATGTAGTTGTCTTCTCGGTGATTGAGCTAATTCCAGTGGGAAGCCCACGCTACCCAGATGCTTCAGTATTACCTTGACGCTGGTGCTGGGAGAGAAATACAAGGACAACTTCTCTATAGATTATCATAGAATGGTTAGAGCTGGAAGGGATCTTAAAGATCATCAAGTTCCAACCCTTCTGCCATGGGCAGGGACACCTCCCACCAGACCAGGTTACTCAAAGCCCCATCCAGCCTGGCCTTGAACACCTCCAGGGATGAGGCATCCACAACTTCTCTGGGCAACCTGTTCTAGTAGCCATGATCTTTCCCTGAGGCAGGCTTCCTCCAGAAGGTAGTTTGCATTCAGGGGGCTGAATGCACTATACCATTATGGGGGTGGCTTTTGGCCTGATTTGAAACCCAGATCCTTTTCATGGAGAGGGAGTTACAAAACATATTACAGGCAGCAATGAGATCTGGGCCTTAAAAATATATGTGTGATGATGTTGAAGCTGCCACACCATGTTTACCAGGCTGCGGTGAACCTGAAACCACGTGGGAAGTTTCAGAGATGTCCAGCTAATCATTCCTGGTTGAAATGAGCTCAGGCTCTTAAGATTCATCAGAGAGCTTAGCCAAGAAATGAAGCTGGTGAAATGCTTTTCTTAGACTGTCACAGCATGTGCTGACAGCACCCATTATATGCTATAAAATTAGAAGAGATTTTTAAATCCCCTTTCTCCCTCCCATGCCATTTCAAACCCCCAGAGAGACAATAGTTATCAGGTGAAAAGAAAGCACCTTCCCACATAACAACAGGTTTTCCAAATGAGTGATGAGTTGTATTCATAAGGTTATATCAGGGGAACAGCCTCTTTTCCTCTTTTCCACCTGACTGAGCTTCTGCAGATTATTCGTGGTCTTCCTCAATTCCACGTGCACGGGGAGCTTTCTTGTGGGGAGATCATTTGTGGGGAAGCTGAACTGAAACAGATACCAAGGAGCACCACAGACAGTCCCGCCTTGTCCTCAAGAGTGCAAAACGAGTACCTTTGATCTGCCTTTTCTGATCCGTAAGGTGGTGTGTGCATGAAAACCACCCTTGCAGTACCCTCTCCAAATTAATCTCATACTTTTTCACTTCTCTTGTGGTATCACTTGCAAGACAAATTTCCTGGTATCTGTCCAGTATGAGCACACATTAGATGAAATATTGTTTTTTCTCAGGTGTCTGATCTTGAGGTTTTGACACATGCTGTCCTAGAAGGAAGGGCTGGGACATGATTCCTGTTCCGTGCTACATTTGGGGAACGCCTGCAAATGCAGCAGCATTTACAGCAATGGAAGCAGTAATATAAAGCGTAGGAAGAGGAACCCTGAGTTGAATGCTTTAGCAGTTGGTGAACTTTGGAATTCATGATCTAACAAGTAGATAGATTATCACTGTAACACACAGCTTAGCTATAAATTCAGCTGATGCCTACCACCCTTTTTACCAGATAAAATAGCTTTGGACACAGTGTTCCCCTGGCAGAGCTGTGCTTGGTTTATGTTATTTATTTGATGCACCTTTCAGCACTATTTTTAAGGATGGGAAGAGAAAAAGTGATAGACAGGGAAGCAAAACTGGAGTTCAAGCCCAGTGCTCTTTAAGGTAATTTCTTTAATGAATGTTTCCTGCTCTTTGTGGCTGTGTAAGAAAGAAGACCTGAGCTGGGTGTTGTTTTTTTCCTGGCAAGTGTTTTTATGCCGTTGTTTTTAAACCTTATTCTGCTCCCCAGCGGGAGAAGGAGGGTATTTACAGGGACAGACAATCAACATAAAATGTAGCACTATTATTAGCTGTAACAGGACTTTAAGACTTAGAATTACTGCTGTGCTTCCCTCTGTTTGCAGGGACTTGACTTTCTCATCTCAAAGAAACCAAAGCTGTGATGACTTAAATCAGCCGTTTATAACCTGTCACATCAGCAGTCATCTCCACAATCAAAATTCAGGCTCTTGGTGTGGCTGAATATCTTGCTCATCCTATGAAATAGTATGATTATGGGGGATTTTGTATTAAGAAGACTCAGGGTAAGTTGACAGAAATTGGGAGAACTTGCCCATTCTTATCCCTTTTTTGAAGTCACAATTTTTAGAAGAATTGTGGCCCAGCAAATTTGGCTTATATCTGCCAAGAAAAATCAGGATTTGGTTTTTTTTGCTCTGATATCAGGCTTAGTTATGACAGCTGGCAGGCATGACATTGGCAAATGGTCATCAATCTCATGCTTGCAGTCTTTCTTTTTGTCTTGTATGTAATCTGTTTCTTCCTTCCATCCCCTGCTGGATGATTAGGCTTAAGGAAGACACGGTGCTTTCTGGCAACCGAACACAGTATAAGCTGACAGAAACGTATGTTGTGGTTTTGTCCAGACCTCTCAAGACGTGCAAGTGTGACAGGATCTGTCTGAATCATCCCATAAGACTGTAATTTTCCATAAGGCAATGATTTTTATAAAATGATGGATCTATGATCTAGACAAGAGTTCGACATGAAAGAGCCAACCAACAGAAAAGAAATCCCTGTAAATCCAATCCAACTGTTCTGGTTCCTGATGGATGTTATAGTGGCACAGACAAAATGCCAACACTGACCCTGTGGTAATGATGTTTTGTAGATCCTCTCTGTTCCCTGTGTCGTGTGTGATATCTTTCCTTGTGTTCTTGGGTTGCTCTTCTTTTCTGAGGGCGCTTTACTCTCCTGTGTGCTGCTTTCCTCTCCCAGCCTCTGCTGTTGGAGTGGACGTTTCATCTGAATTCCATATCAAAAGGTACTTGAATTTTCCCAGGCAAATACCATGTGAATGGATACATCTTGGAATCCAGTCCCATCCCTAGCCACCACCTCCTTTTCTCAACCACTTCTCATTATTTTTGCAGATCTCTTAAACTGGGATCAGGTCAGGGTTCTTGGTGAATGTTGATTCTGTGCTTCATCATGAAACATTCGTAGAGCTTCTGTGCTTTGCTTACGTGATTGTAACTCAGATTTCATAAGGCCATCAAATTCCTGAATAATTTCCAGGCAGCGGAGGGTCTGTGAGAAGAACATTGCTCACCACATTCCCTCTTACCTCAATAGAAATGAAACTAGAGGGAGGCTGCACACTGGGGCTCATTTGCCTCACCAGGCTGTACAAATTGTCTTCTGTCAGCTGTCCCAGGAGAACTCCAGCCTCAGGCTCCTTTCCCCTCTCTCCCACTATTGCGTTAATCAGATCATGGTGCTTCTCAATTCCGCTGTGCTCTACTATGGGAAATAAAGCACAGTTACACCTCTCATTGTCATTGCCATCTCTCCATGCGTTCAGTAATTATGGCAAGTGACTAATTGAATTCTGATTTTCAACTAAGAGACAATTACTATAAAGTTCAAACATCATTATCAACTGGTGCCCTGACAACCTTCCAGAAGGGGGGTTAGGCAGGGAGCTTCATACCTCTGTGCTCCCCTTGTCTGCCAAGCTGAGAAACAAACCGTGCTTCAGCTCTGGGTAATGACTTTCCTCCTCCAGCCATAGAGTTTCACAGAAACTCAGTGCTGCTACACAACAACGGGGGAATTAATGACCTGCTGGACTAATCAGCAGTCAGAACCTTTTCTCACACTACACCTTCCTCTCCCATGTGGTTCCTCGGTATCTATGTCAGTGGACGTTCCCATATGTTCTGGGTCATAGAAGTTTTCCTAGCCATTTGTGCATGATTCCTATGAATGCTAGTTGGATGATAGTCTGTGTTTCTTAAAACAGTTAAGATATCCAGACTCAAGTGAGGGAATTATTTAAAACAGACATAGGAGTGGTTGTTCCACATCAAATTGCAGGCCCATCCAGGCCAATATTTTCTTTAGCCCCGGCACCTAAATTTAGTTGTCTGTATGAAGGTGCTTTTATGTGCTATAGGTAATTGAGTTTCCCCTCTTGTCTATAGAGATATAGTCAATGGAAGATCAATTCAGCTCCATAAAGTAAAGGGCCACTGACCAGCTCAATCTCAGTGTAGACTGTGCTGGCTCTGATCACTAGGGATCAATTCAGTTGCTTAAACTTAAGAATCTAGCACTATTTGGGTGCCCTAGATGGAACGGATGCCATGGACACCACAGGCCACCTCAAATAGTACTAGGTGTCTGTCTAGCAACATGTACATTATAGCCTTCACTTACATCTGAGCGTCTACATCAAGACAACAGAACTTATGTTTTAGTCTTAAGATCATTTCGATCTGTAGGGAGGAGTGTAAAAATAGGGCAAGCATGAAGAGAGACTGCTCCAGGGTGATGTTTTAGTTTCCAGCAGACCAAGTTTCAGTGACTTGCTGAACCAGAAGTGATGTCTGCACATGTTAAATGAGTGACAAATGTCTGTGCTTTTGTGTGACACCTGGCCCTTCAGCAAAGATTAATTCAAATAGGGGTGTGTGTGAATGTTGAGACCAGCATGAATTTCAGACATTTATTTTGCAACAGGTTTTTTAGGAGTCAAATAAATTGTCACTTCAGTTCAGCTAGAAGAAAGAGGTTTGGGATATTTTTGCCCCTTTTTTGCCTTTTTTTTTTCCCTATATGCTGACAACCAGGTGAAGGGAAAAGGTGGTAACTTAGGGAATAGTTCAATACAGATTGCTTCCTACTCTCCCTCTATTATCTTTTCTGCCAGTCTGAGTTGAAGACCACTGGATTCCATGTGGATTCATGTTTCTCTGTGTGCTGTCTCAGGGAATTAGCTGTAAAGTAGAAACAGCTTTTGGAGGGTGCAAACACACCACACACACATACACACACACACACATCATCTTCTTATCAGGTACCACACACTTGTAACCTACAGTAACATCCACTTGTTTCAAAATGATGAATTTTGCAAGCTATCACAGGGCATGCTTCGAATTTCAGGCAGCGCAGCACTTTTTGGCTCAGGAGGGATTATTTTCCTGTTTGCCCTTCCTTAGTGCTTTTGACATGTGGTCCAAACTCTGCCATATCAATTAGTATGAGGAAAAAAACCCGTACTTTTATGTTTGGGAAAGCAGGGTTAACCGAGCAGTTATCAAAAAGTCTGTTCACTTGTTTCTGACTCCCTGTCTTTTTGGTGTTCCTTCAGTTGTTTCTATAACAGCGTGGTCCTGGCATTTCAAAACAAGAGTTTTCTTGATCACAAGCCATGAATTAATTTCCTAAGGAAATTAATAGTTTATAGGGATAATAATTACAGAAGGAATAATAATTCTCTTCTGTTGAATGCTCAATAGAAGGCTTACAACAGGAGCTGTGACAAAGAAAGCAGCTTCTGGGATAATTCTGCAATCATCTTTCTGAGGAATGATCATTTTGGGAAAGGGCAACCATTTGGGGATTCCCTGCCACTGTCTGCACCTCAATCCCGAAATGGATCAAGATGATGTGGTAAAGAAATGGTATATGCAGCGTCAAAGAACTGTATTTTATGGAACAGTTTTCATTATCCCTGGAGGAATGAAGAGAGTGAAAAATATTGCAAGAAATTGTGGTTTTATTTCTTGAGGACATCTGTGTGTTGGTGACTTGCAAGAGGTTGGAAAGTCAAAAAGAATGTGTACTTTCTTTTGTGTAGAGTTTTATATTAACAGGTGTTTCATTTGGCAAAGTTAAAAAGAGCCACTTTTCTGACAGCGTTGTACAACTTGGTCTGTGGGATCTTTCTTAAGTTGCTAAAATGGCAAAACTCCGGGTTGGGCTCTACTTAGGTCAGTAATGGGAACATGGACAAAACAAGTAGAGACACAGAGGCCAGGCTGTGAATCCTGGAATCGGCTGTTGTTAAGAAGGGGAAAGCATTACCCAAGGTCTAAACACAGCCCAGCTCTCAGAAATGAGAAGCAAGGGAACAGCTGTCTGGCCCAGGAAGGAGATGCACAGGTCTCAGTAGGGTTTTCAGTGAAAAGGACAACAGGCCAAGTAGGTTCCCAGACAACCTGTCTAGGAGGCAGCCAGGTGTTGCCTGGAGAAGGTGTAATGAAGGTTGATTCTTCGACCTCAGCACTTAGATGAAAAATAGGAGACGAAGAAAGAGGTATGGACAACCAGAACTGTCTACCTCGGGTGGTCTTTTATACTCCTTTAGTCCAGCAAGCTTTAAACCTGCTCAGCTTATTTAAGGAAAGTTGTGTTCAGAAATGCTGTAACGTGAGTAAGGAGATCTGTGTAAACGTGAGCACAAAGATGCTGGCAAGACTGTTATCATTATTAGTGTGCCCAATGGAGTAGTCCTTGGGCTAGAAAGCCACCAAAATGTTTTTTTTCTGAACTGAAGTAGTCTGGAGAACTTGTAAACTTCTAAAAAGGTTCTGTTCCTGTCTTTGTTTTTGACATGTTATATGACCTGGGTGAATCACTTGAGCTTTTTAGCCGATAGGAAATCGATGCAGAAAGTGAGCATAATTAGACTTCTTGAGCTTCTCATAAAGTATTTCAGGACTTCTTGGCAAAGGATAACAACAGAAAGCTGAGCAAAGTTTCTTATGTGCTTGAAAGCCCAAAGAAACATCAGGTCTGTGAGCTAGACAGAGCTGAGGTCAGATGTGTTTTTCTAGGGGAACGTTTCTTGCCTAAAGTATGATTTATCTGCCTTCCAAGACTCTCCTATAAGTGCATTATAATTCTATGTGAGTGTCAAACCCAATCATGACATTTAAGAAGACCTCTCTGCACAAAGCTTGGCTTGCAGGGTGATGTTGGCTGGGTGTGCAAAGCAATAAGTAAGGGTTGGGTAACTGTTCTTCCCTCATTCACAAATAAAATATGAGGAGAGATGTTTTTCTTTTCAATCTCGTGGATACCTGACTGCTGTTAAAATTATACCACTGTCACTTACAATTTCTAGAAATAGCAATCAGTGCAGTGAATCCTACCTGGCTCCAGCTTGTCACGGCAACAATCAGAAGAAACCCACCAAAGAGGAAGGATGGCACATGAATAAATAATAGCCCCATGATTCAGTCCCTATTTTTAGACACTTGCTGGTTTTTTGAGACTTTTGAAAAGGGCTAAGAATAGTATACACATAAAGTGACATATCCTTTATGCAGCACAGGTTTCTTTTGTCTCATTTGATCTGAATCCTGTGAAATCTAAGCAGCCAATCCAAGGAATTTATATCATGCAGTTCCATTTGGATTTACCTGGGATCATGATGGATAAGTACCTACGAGAAAAAATTTTGGCTTAATACGAAGCAAAAAGTCTTATTTTGAATTTTAAATGAATAAAACTTATTTAGAGGAAGCGCTGTGAAAATCATACAATCTCCCAGTGATTAGGACAGTCTTAAAGGAAGGAATCCATTGAACTGGGTTCAGGTTCGTCTCAAAGTGCAATAGTGGAAGGACCAGAGTCAAAGTCCTCCATGTTGTGAGTAACTGATGGAGTACAACGCTCAACACTGGAATGGTTTGGTTTGGTTTACTCCTGTGTTCTTTGAATTTTTCTAAAATTTTTGGGGATTTAAACTCATGTCCAAGCTTAGCAAGAGATTCTCATTGCCTCAAAAATGGGTATTTGAAAAGTAATTTATTCCACTCATAAAATAGTACCCAGGTTTTCTCCACTATCTCTTCTGACTTCAAAGGCCAGTATTTCACAGAACCTATTTTAATGTTACATACCTAAAGAAAAATCTCTCTTCTTTGTGCTTGCTTCCCATTGGCAAACTTAACACAAATACCACCCTCTTGGGAGCAGCGTTCTGCCATACAGCCTGCTTTGACGTGCCCTGAAGCCAGTGGAGGAAGAGACTGGTAAGATGTGCTGAACAAGGCTGGTTGCAAGTTGATATTCCAAAATCACAAGGTTGAACTCTGCCTGTGGTAAACATGCAGCTTAACCTACCCCGAAAAGGAAGGCAAGTTACCAACTTGGGCAGAGGGCAATACAGAGGCAAAAAGAGTTTAATAATTGTCTTCAAAAGGAGGGGGTGGGGTGAGGAGTTCTTTAGGATATCGGCAAAAAAATTCCCAGTGGAGAGTTTTAACAGACTGTCTGAAACAGTCTTACAAAGCGATTACTAGAAATTCTTGAGGCTTACGCTTTTTGGTCTGGTCTGAAAAAATCCTGTTGGTAGGGAGACGGACAACACGACCCACTGCGCTCTTTCGGCTGTTTGCTGCATCTGTCATTCTCTGAGATTGCTCTCGGTACTGCTAACTCCACTTTCCCAAACTTTGTACTTTCTAGGGATTTTGTTCAAGTGGGGGTTCCAATTTTCTGGTTGATAGACCTTTCACTTCAGCTTGGCTGACAGCTAACATGGATCAGCAAGCTGTCAAAGCAGTCAGATACCCTTAGCTGTGCACAGCTCAGAACTTAACAGAGTGTGTTTTATGTATTTATTCATTTGCCTATTTATTCCCTTCACCCCAGTAGCAGATGAACTTGTCTCGACTATAGGGGCCACTCTGCCTTTCTGGGATCCAAGGTGAAAGTTGTAAGCAGTTGGAGAAGGCAAATTTCCATTTTCATGATGACTGGAAATGGAAACCGTGTCAGAAAGTCATCTACATAAGACACAGCAAGATGACTAAAATCTTATACAAAACCAGCTTAGTTCCAGTTGTCAGAGACCGGATCCATTACAGTGGTGCTTGCACATGTGCAGTGTCTGGAATTGCCTTTCACCCTCTAATGGCTGGAAGGATGTGGTTAACTTCCTGCTGAGAATTATGTCCACTTATCTGTACCCTCTGCTCCTGTCTCTTGTTTCATGCTTTTAATAGACTTTCACTGACTAAACACAAGCCTGCCACCAGGACGATCTATACAGATTGAGTTACCACTACCTAAAAGGCTTTATGTTCTTCAACAGGGTCAATAAAATAATAATAATAATAAAAACAAAACACCTAAACAAAAAATGCCACTCATCAAATACTCCTCTTTGCATATTCTGTTCGGAAATGCAACATCATCTGCTCTTTGAAATTAAATTAAGGTCAATGTTTTACCTCCCAAACTCATGTAAGACAGTAAACCTAAGCTGTATTTTGAAGTTGTTCCAAAGCATGATAGTGTCTTGCTAATCATGGAATGGTTGAGGTTGGAAGGGACCGACCACGGGATGTCATCTGGTCCAACCACCCTGCTCAAACAGGGTCACCTAGAGCCAGTTTCCCAGTACCGCATCCAGACAACTGAGAAGTATCTCCAAAGAGGGAGACTCTGCCACATCCCTGGAAAACCTATTCCAGTGCTCCATCACCCTCACAGTGGAAAAGCGTTTCCTGATGTTCAAATGGAACTTCCTGTGGGTTATTGCCCATGGGCTTTGGCCCTATCACGGGGCACCACTGAAAATAGCCTGGCTCCATCTTTGAACCCTCTCTTCAGTTTTTTATATGCATTGATATGACACCTTCTAAGCCTTCTCTTTTCCAGGCCAAACTGTCACAGCTCTCTCAGCCTTTCCTCATATGTGAGGTGCTTCAGTCTTATCATCATATTGTGGCCCTCCATTGAGCTCTTCCCAGTGCATCTGTGTGTCTCTTTTACTGGGGACCCCAGAGCTGGACCCAGTAATCCAGAGGTGGCCTCACCAATGCTGAATGGAGGGGAAGGATCACATCCCTTGACCTGCTGGCCATGCTCCACCTAATGCAGCCCAGGATAGTTTTCAACTCGGATAGTTTGCAGCACGGACACACTTCTGGCTCATATTTGACCTGGTGTCCACCAGGACCCCTAGGTCCTTTTCTTCCAATCTACTTTCCAGCTGGGTGGCCCCAAACATAATACTGGTGCACGGGGTCATTCTTTCCCAGGTGCAGGACTTTGCATTTATGAAATCATAGAATGGTTTAGGCTGGAAGGGACCTTAAACATCATCTAGTTCCTACCCCCTGCCATAGGCAGGTACACTTTCCACTAGACCAAGCCCCTCAAAGCCCCATCCAGCCTGGCCTCGAACACCTCCAGGGAAGGTGCACCCATAACTTCCCTGGGCAACCTCATCCAGGCTCTCACCACTCTCACAGTAAGGAATTTCTTCCTAATATGTAATCATAATCTCCCCTCTTTCACTTTGAAGCCATTACCCTTTGTCTCTCACTACATGCCCGTGTACAAAGTCCCTCTCCAGCTTTCTTATAGTCCCCCTTCAGATACTGGAAAGCTGCTATAAGGTGTACCTGGAGCCTTCTCTGGGCTGAACAACACCAACACTCTCAGCCTGTCATCATAGGAGAGGTACTCTAACCTTCTGATAATCTTTGTGGCCTTCTTGGGACTTGCTCCAGCAAGTCCTTCTGATGGAGGATCAATTCCCTTTGTTGAACTTCATGAGGTTCCTGTCAGTCCATTTCTTCAAACTGTCAATGCCCCTCTCATATGGAGATCTCTTTTATATCACCTTAAAACTCACCAAAAAAATCTTGGTACTTCTACTGCCTTTGTGTAAGCGCATCTATGTTGTGTACGGAGCTGACATGTTTGGCTGGTGTGTAGAATCAAGGTCTTGGCATTGGGCTGTCAAACCAGCAGCCACCACTACAGAACAGGACCAGCAGTGGAAAGTACCACAGTTCACTGTCTGAGGGGCTCTAATTGCTGCGTTTGACTAGGGGAACACTGCCATTACTGTCACTGGCTTTATCAATAGTATATATCTATGATCAGCATGACTGAATCAGACCTTAGAGGAAATAGGAAAATACATATGTTGTACTGGCTCGCCTGGAGGGAATGAAATACATTTTCTGGAAGTCGACAACCTGGGTGACAGTCTGAGCTCTGCTGGATATTTCTATTCATGCAGGGAGTTCCCTTTTACTTCCTTGCCTGTCCCTTGGTCTGATGGTTAAGCAGAAGCAATCAAGTGCCACAAACATTGCTGATGTCCTACCACAGAACGAAATCAACATTTTCAAAGTCGAAGAAGAAGCCAGAGACTGAAACGTCGAAATGAATAGTGGATGATGTGTCAAAAGCTATGTGTATTATGGCTGTGTGTTGCCAGTGTCATGAGTCACCTACTGCTCATTATTTGTTTGCATGGAGATTAAATCTGCTTGTCCAGTTGTATTACACGAGTGCGAGTGCACACAGAGCAAAAATAACCACAAATTATGAGCACCAGAAATCTCTTTATTTTGTACAGCTGTCCTTTACAGTAAAGTCAGTAAGGAAAGAGAAATTATAAGAAGAAAAAATATACTGAGTTCTTCAGTATGCTATTTATCTAAGGAAATGAAAATTAACCCTTTTTTTTTTTTAAGTAGGAATAGGAAAATAGTGCTGATAACTGTCATTAGCTATTGTTGCCCTAGAAATATCATGTAACCATTCTTTCCTTCCTGTATGTTCATTGTTTGTTTCTACAATGGAGTTCTCCATCATGACTGTTCCATTTTCTCCTTATTTTGCATGACAATCATTAAGAAAAACAATTTAATCCTGTCTCTTTCTGTACATAGTGCTTTAAAGCAAAGAGCACGAGTGCTTCTAGCACAAAGCGTGTTAATCTCAGTTCTCACTGAAAAATCAGGTGAGGGGGAAAATTCTGCAGCACGTTCAATTACCAAAGAGATTATAGAAGTCTCTTGGTAAGATCCCCGACTGTTGGTTTCCCTTTTCCTTCACGTACTCTGAAGCTGGGGGACACTTCTCTCCCATCGCTGTAGAACCAATCTATCTGTCATCTTTTTGGCATCTCTTTGCCGCTTTGATCAGTGCTACAACTCTGCATGTCCCGGTGGCTCAGCCTGTCGTGTCAGTTATTTCTTTGTCTTCTCTGTGCTGTTTTTGACAGTAAGAAGGGATGCTACAAAGCAGCTGTTTGCTGTTGTGAACAAGGTTAAGATGAGTATTTGAAGTTGTCATCATTTTATCCAGCGTAGACTTTGCAGAGATATACAAGTGCATATATCATATTCAGCACATGCCAGATGTGACTGAAAGCAAGGAGCCTGTGCCCAGTGCATATGTGGTTGGTCCAACATCCCCAAGAAATACTACACTCACTTACTGTATGCCACGGGATTCATCTGTGCATGAACAACAGCCTCTTCTTCCAGATGCCTGCAGTGAGGCTCTTACTCTCTAATATTACTTCACTCACTAAATCAGATATTTCTCCTTTGAAGTGCTGGGTAAAAGATCTGGTTTATGTTATTAAAATAGATATATGAAAATACATTCAGTATGATCGGAAACTTGTTTCCATGTGGCTATTGGAACTAATGCTGTAAGACATTTTGGAAAAAAAGAGAATAGACCTTTGCTTTGGGGTATAAATTACTTATGAGTAGTAGAGTGTGGAATGAGGCATTCCCAGAAGTCAGATCTCTTTGCTGCTTTTGTTTCCGAGAAGTGGCTGATGCTGGAGGAGACTTTGGACTAGAGAAATTCAGAGCTTGGATTTTTATCCTCCTCTCGTTCAGATACTCACGGTTTAAGAGTCTGGTGTGACAGCTCATAAGCCCAAATCGCTGTTTCTCAAATAACCACTTTGACGTAGGTGTTGTACAGGATTCCTGCACTGAAAAAGAGCTCCCGGGAACATTTTATGACACCTAATATTCCGAGTGGAGGGGTTACACATCAAAATGGAGGTGGAAATGGATGGCATTTGTTACACTCAATCTTGCTCAATCATGTTCTGTTCTCTGATAATTCCTTTGGACAAGAAACACAAGACACACATCCCTCTGAAAAGAAAGGTGTGTAATGAGCAAGGAAAATGTAGTGTAGGAAACAGAGACATTGTGGCCTGATAAGGTAAAATAGGTGATTTGTGATGGTTCACAGCTCTGCCACAGTCCTGCCAGGTGATTTTCAGCAAATCATGTACACACATATTTTGCTTCTATTCCTGTACCTGTAAAATGGAAACAGCAATGAGAAGAGCAGAGGAAGAAGTTAGTGTGGATGAGGGGAGCGCTCCTAATACGTGTTTCCTTTTCCAATTCAGAGAAATCTATGAAATTTGGCTTCTTCTCCTACTTGTGACACTCCTTTTTCACTCATCTTCAAGCTATTTTTGATTTCTGTCTATTTCTGATATAGAGGGAAGCCAGGAAAAGAAGAGTGATTTTTCTTTTGCATGGATAAATAACCCCTTGAATCAATTGCGCCTTTCCTTCTCAGGTACTTCCATAGACCCAGTTGGACATTCTAAGTGTCTCATAGTGTTGATTGTGTTTCTAGTCTTCGCACCCGAGATGGTGAGGGAAAGAGTCAGAAATGAATGAAACAAGGATTTCTTATGAGACCTATACTGAAAGTGGGATTATCTAACTAAGCACCAAAGCTTCCCCCACAGTGTCTGAGGAGTCAGGTGTTTGCTACAGAGACTCAAAATCAGCAACCGTTTCTGCACAGAGAGCTTCAGCACTGGCCAAAAGCAGGGGCCAGATACAAGGACTTTCAAGGTTGTAACTTGGATCCAACCACCTGAATCCCATTCAGACCTGGTCTCAAAGGAAGGAGGTAAAAGATGCCCCAAGACATGTTTAGCTTGGGATGTTAATAATAATAATAAGAGCAGTGATGAAAGAAGCCTGTTTAGCCTTCAGGGGAAAATTGTAATAAAAAATATTGTAATAAAAAAATTGTAATTAAAAAAAATGCACAGAAAATGGCAGCCTATACCTGATTCTCCAGTAAGAAAGAGAGGGAAGTGTGTCAATTTGCCTGTTAACGTGTGACAAAAATGGAAACTGAAGTCCTTCACCTTTAGCACAAGTTTCTCTAGTTGACCCAAATGTTACCAGTCGTTTTATTTTATTTTGACCTCATCACTCCATGAAGGAACAGTGAAAAAGCGCAAATAGACCATCACAATATGACATTCAGACATCTGAATGGCTATGTTGTCATCTGGAACATCTGGATGAACTGTTCCTTGTTGCTTTCCATGGGGACTTTCCTTCTCTGCAGAAAAAAAACAACTTTTCAAAAGTGTTTCTGCCTTTTTTCAGTGGCTGTTGTCAACAGCTCTTTTAGAAACGTTCAATCTGATGTTTTTATTTGACATCTTATCTTCTTGATGGCTGGGTGCTGAACTAGCATTGAATGGCCATGGCAAAGGCCCAAGAAGAAATTGGGTAAAGAGCAGCGAGAACATCATGAAGAGTTCATTAGGCAGTTGTCTGTATGTGTCCTTTGGGGATCTTCCTGAATTTCCTGTTCTATTTTAATTTTCTTGTTTCTAAGACACAGTTCAAAATAAGAATGGAAAAAAAAAATACTGCTTGGGATTGGATGTGCTTTTGATGGGTGGAGGAAGTTATTTTGTACAGCCAAACTGCATAGTTTTCTCTCTGGGTTCCTTGAGATGAAGAGTGCTCGCCAGAAATCAACCTCCCCTCCTTGCCCCCAGTATTACTACACGCACTTCCCAGAGCTCCTCAGGGTGACATTGTAATTGGGCAGGAAATTGCTCTGCTTCAGTAAAGTAATTCACAATTTTCACTTACGTTCTGGTGGAACAGGCACCATGGAAAAAGATCAGAAGCGGTTTCTTTTACACAGAGGATTGGTGAACACGTCCCAGCCCAGGTGTAGGCATTTCTGAAATCTGGTCAGAGACATTCTTGTGTGGCCTCCTCAGCCCGCCTGCCACAGGATTGGGAGGAGTGGTGATCATCTTCCTCCTTCTTCAGGTTCTTTGCAGAAGTGTTACCAGTGATGTTGTTGCATAGGAAGACTCTACAGAATCAGTATCTCCAGGAGTGTTTTTTCTAGTTCACAGTGGCATAAATGGGAGGAATATGTTTCCCATACATATACCATTCTCCTAGATGGAGCGCTAAAGACCTAAACCTTTCTGCCCATTTTTAAATACATTATTTAGCTGCTTTTTAAAAGACTATACTAACATTAAGCTTTCTCTTTCAACATTCATCTCATACCTTTGCTGTCATCTGAACCCATATGCTGTGATAAAACCTGATCAATAATTACCCTTAAATATTTGTCCCTCATTGTGTTTGTCCTTTATTTCTCTTCTTCTCTCCCCAGCAGGCTGTTCTAGTCCTCACACAGGTGGGATAAGTTGATTTCCCATGTGAATAATCTGTTCTGTTAACCTTTTCTGGAATCTGTGAAATTGCTAGGCTGTTTCAAGACCAACAAGAGTGTTCATCTCTCTTTTATTTTGGTCCGTACCAGGAAATGCCTACAGAGAATGCCTTGGCAATGGGACATGGGCTTCCAAGATAAACTACTCTCAATGCGAGCCTATTCTGGACGACAAGGTCTGTATTTTTCCCTTCATTCTTCTCAATGACATTACTCGGCACACGTGAATGCAAAACTAAGCTTAAGGTTAATACACTAATTTGGGACTTCTGAGACAGGTTCCATTTCTGTCTCTGCAACAAATCCTCCCTGTGTTCCTGCTCTGGCAGGCGGATTGGACTAGATGATCCTTCAAGGTCCCTTCCAATCCCTGATATTCTGTGAATTCGGGCAAATCATTATCCTCTCTCCATATCCCCTACTCACATGTTTTTTTAAAAAGGATGCTTTATTACACACTGTCCCTGATGATGTATGTTTATGCAGATCCTTCCTAGCTTTGTTCAGAGCATACAGCTGCTACAGTAAATGTTAGTAGTAATAACAGTAAGGCCAAAAGCTTCTTTGGCACTGAAAAATAAGCTTTCACCAGCTGATTGCACCCGTACCTATCAGTTGTGAGGTCTTAGCCACAAGTGGCCTTTCCAAATCTCAATGCCAGTTTTCCTTCAGCAAATATGTAAAGGGGCAGCAACGGGAAAACACATATAAACCAGACTTGAGTCCAGCTGTCTTTAAAAGATTGAGCCAGTCTTGCATTATATAGGAGTTTACAGAATTAAACTAGCATGTAGGGTTAAGCTCCTTCAGAAAGGCTGCAAGCAATTATGCAAAGTCCTTTTCTTGTCAAAGGTCTGAGCTTTTCTTGGAGGCATCACAGACATTCATCCTCACACAGCTTAAACCTCCAAGCCTTTCACGCCATGTTCTCGTTCTCTTCCTCCTGTTTTGAGTGCTGTGGTAAGCACACACAGGCTTTGTGTGCTATCTTTTTGCCAGGGGTGACTTTCCCCTCTAAGAACCAGGGTGGAGCCCAAAAGTTCACGCCTGTTTATGTTTTGGGGTTCGTTCCACTCATTCTGTCGTTGGGAGTTGGGCCGTGCCAGCTGGGAGCAGAGAGGAGGAAGACAAGGTCTGACCTGCTGCAGGCTGCTTGCAGAGTTGGTCCAGATTTAGTACTCGAGAACTATCTGGTCTGGTGCTGTACCCAAAAGAGTCATGATGTGCTTTGGCTGTGGCCCAGCATCCATCCCGTAAGATTCATGTTGTTGCTGAATGTGGGCTTTGACAAGTGAATCAGAAAACAGATAACCACACAGCAGCTGCTGAGGAGTGCCTACTCTTACCCACTGGGTAGGTAATTCAGTGGTAGCCCACTCTCCCACCCCCACCACCTCCATTTGCTGGAGGTTTCTAGAAAGTCAGAAAAAAATATACCAGAACATGACTGGCACCCAAAAGGACTGGTACATGTTCAAGGTGGTCTAGGGCAGTGGAGAAGCTCCCATGGCAGTTTAAGCTGATCTAAGTTGGGACCAGCCCAGTGCAGCCTCTTGTTATATTTCTTACCCACTTAAAATCAAAAACTAACTTTTTGCTGGGTCATTTTTTGGATTAATCAAGTCCCTAAACCATCTGGTTGCTTTATTGCAGAAGTACTGGGGCCACCACAGGGAAGGACAGTGGGAGCTTGGCTGGGGTTGATGGGGACAGTAGACCATGGCAGCAGACCATCTCTGACTGAAATAGATTTGCTTTCCTATGAAATTATCCTCTTAAAAAATGAGCAAGGTGGGGAGTGTAGCAGCCAGTGCTGATTTAGGGAATGGGGAACTGAGCTGGGTGAAGACTCAAAGTCTTTGATGTGGTTTAGCTGGTATGAGAAACCTGAGCTGACAGTAGCAGTCTGCTGTACCAGCTCAGGAAAACGCTGCTGTATTTGATGACATTATGCATTTCTCTGCACAACTTGAACAGTTGCCATCTGTGCACAAGCAAACAGAGAGGAGTTTTATTTGAAGAGGCTGGAAAAGCGTTGTGACTAGAGGACAGGATTATTTCCTTTACTCTGTTTTTGCTTTTAAACACTTGGCAGCTATGGTGATAGCTTAAAACGTCTTACATAGCATTTTCCTTAAACAGATGAAAGTGCAGATGTTCCCCCACCCTTGTTTGCAAAAGCTTAAAAACTCATTTATTAGATCTTTAAAGATTTTGCTACAAGCTTTGCAAGTATTAATATTTGTGAATATTTTTGAAATCTCTACATAATGCTCAGTGTTACAGATGAATACTTGGGTTGCTTTGTAGTCTCAGAAAGAAAAAATCTCCACAGATTTCCATAATCCTCCATTTTGATTAAAGGTGAGATGCAAGCACACGTGAGTCTATTGTTATTTATGGACTGATCCTAGCAGATGCTCAGCATCAGCCAGGAGGTGTTTCATGTTTATTTTTAATACAGAAAACAACGTTACTTGCAAGCTTGGCCACTCGCAGCCAGAGGGCTAAAGAATTACATGGTTTGACTTCAAATGCAGTGATTGATACATGGGACAGGAACAGGAATTTTCAAGTTCAAACCCATATCCAGTGCTACGTGCTTTATGACAGAGTGTCAGTAGTGTAGCAAGGGAAATTTTAGGTTTTTTTCAGCTGTGGGTCAGTCTTAGAGGGCATAAGAGCCTGTAACACACATTCACTGTATTGCATTAATACATCGTTGCTTTACCTTACCCAGGGCTGCACCAACAGGTTGCGGGAGGTGATTCTACCCCTCCACTCTGCTCTCATGAGACCCCACCTGGAGTACTGCATCCAGCTCTGGAGTCCTCAGCACAGGAAGGACATGGATCTGTTGGAACAGGTCCAGTGCAGGGCCACGGAGATGCTCAGAGGGCTGGAGCACCTCTCCTATGAAGACAGGCTGAGAGAGTTGGGGTTGTTCAGCCTGGAGAAGGCTCTGGGGATACCTTATTACAGCCTTCCAGTATCATGAAGGGAACCTACAGGAGAGCTGGAGAGGTACTTTTTTTCAGGGAGTGTAGTGACAGGACAAGGGGTAATGGTTTTCAGTTGAAAGAGGGGAGATTTAGATTAGATACTAGAAAGAAATTTTTTACTGTGAGGGTGGTAAGGCACTGAAGCTGGTTGCCCAGAGAAGTTGTGGAAGCCACATCCCTGGAGGTTTTCAAGGCCAGGCTGGATAGGGTTTTGAACAACCTGCTCTAGTGGGAGATGTCCCTGTCCAGGGCATAGGGTTGGAACTCAATGATATTTAAGGTCCCTTCCAACTCTAACGATTCTATGATTTTGTGATTCTACCTGTGGTCAAGACTTGTGGCAGTAGCTGATCAAAATGTGCTCTGGGACTGCTTTGCTGCTGGATTCCTGCTTTGGCTGAGATTTAGTTGCCTGTGTGTAGTTACACAATGTAGTTTAAATGCCTCAGTGTGTCTACATGCATCTGGCATGTGTGACACAGGCCTTCTAAAATACCTGTGTCCAGCAGCAGCAGCAGATGGAGGTCTGTCACCAGGGCCAGCTAGGAAGGCCAGAGTTTCCTGGGAGAACCTTAAGAGGCATTAGATACCTCTGTGTGTATAACTTTTCGTAGCCCTTACTTCAGATCTTGGTTCAGGTGTTGGGTAGACACCCAAGTGTAGGTGTCCTAATGTTGACTGAATCCCAGTCCCTGAACATTCAGTTAGCTCCTTCTCCAGGCACAGGAATCACATACAGAAATAATTTTGACCCAACTGGCTATTTGATGTGTGACAAATGGAAGGCTTCTACTCAGCCTACAAGCTCCTGGGTTAAAGGGACCTTTGTTGCACCTGGTGCAAATCTTTACTCTTGTTGGAGGACAAGAGTCTCAGGAAGCAAAAAGTAGATCTTAGCCTCCAAAAAGAGCTATAAACGAGAAACTTTGGTCTTGTCTATTTGGCCTGTGGCAGCTGGATATGAATTTGGTTCAGACAATGTTTTGAGGTGGCGTCAAGCTGTGTAGCTGAGTTAGCACTCTGCTGGTTCTTAAGTTAATGAATCCTGCTTAGGAGCACAGACACATTACCCACAGCTACTCAGCTTCCAGCTGGCTCAGAAGAGGAAAGCAGTGAACTCAGAGGCATCTTGAATGACAAAGATACTTCCCTGTTGCTTCTGAAAGTCTTTGGAGAGGAGACATGGTGTCTTTAAACTGCACTGGTGATGAGATCATCCTGGCAACTGGAAGAAATCTAAAGTGGCTGAACTGGGAATGGAGTGCAGAGCCTTGCAGGAAGACACATGCTGTAAACACTGTCAGGACCTGTCAGAGAGTTCTGTTAGAGGGAAAAAGATCCTTGTCATCTAAGAGAGCTAAGAACGCTGTCATTAGGTGTTTATTACTTCAAATCGTTAGCCGATTTGGTTTGGACAGGTTGGCAGTCACGTCCAGCTAGGGCAAAGGAGAAAGTCCTCTAGACAGAATGACTCCATCATTAGCCTGAAGTCTGGCTGTAGGGAGCCCAGTGTTACTTAGTTTTGCAGAGTTGGTGCAGGTGAAGGCATAAAGTTGGTCTTCCTCGTTTTCCCTGGTAGAAGCTGGCTGGAAGATAACTCTGCACTCTCTGATGTGATGTAGTTGTCATGTACAAGGTATGACACAGAAGAGGACTCCAGTGATGTGACCTGCTGTGGTCTGGAGAGCAAGGCTAACAGAGCACCCAGACCATCTCCTTTTCTATCTCCTTTCTAATGTAACAACCCTCCTCCTCAGCCTGAATAAGATTTAAATCTACAGTTTAATGAAGTGAAATATCTTCCTGGAAGCAGAAGAAATTTGGGTAATAATAGAAGGTTATTACGATTTTAGATGTATCAGTCTTAAAGTGGGTAGGACAGAAAAGACTTATGCAAGTATTTTACATGAACTGAGCTTTGGCCAGCACATGGCTGATTCTGGGCATGTGTTTTTCAGCCCTGAAGGTGTTGTCTCCAATTCTACCAGAGATGCAGATTGCATGTAGGCTGGTGAAAAGTGATCTTGCCACCCTGTCAGTGTAGTTTTTCATAGGCACTGAGGCAGTTCTTGTTTCTATGATATCTGAACTTGCCTTCAGGAAACCTCGTTAGTGTCAGCAACAGAAAGAATAAGTCATGCCTGTTTTTCCATCAGCATTAGTTCGTCAAAGAGGAGCTTAATTACATTTTTTTCTCAATTAATTTTCTTGTTTTTTGAACCATAGCTTCTTAAAACTCAAGTGAAGTTGAAGCAGTGGTTAGGATCCGAAGGAGGGAGCTGAGGGATCAGACTCAAAAAGCAGGATCTCTGGGAGAAACATTGTCGTCTTCTGATGATATGTAGCACTACGCAAGCAATTCTGGACAACGCTCTTAGTCATATGGTTTAGTTTTAGGTAGCCCTGTGAGACGCAGGGTGTTGGACTCGATCTTGATGTGTCCCTTCCAACTTGAGATATTCTGTGAATTAAATGGGGAAGCAAAGGTATTTCACCAGGGCACTAGCTGAATAGTACAACTTTGCATTTCAGGTAGGTGCATCAGGTCAAGTGTGTTTTCTTCCCTTTTAGATGTCCCTGTGACTTAAGGATAAACAAAACTCAGTGTGGAATTCATATTTTGTAGGCTTGGGTGGGTTTTTTATTTTTATGTCTTCTCCAGGCTATTCAGAAAACAGGGCTGTGTATGGGGAAGTTTATTTGAGGGGATTTTATAGCAGACTTATAAATACCTTAGATGGTTGAGTTCTGTAGAGAAACAGCACGTTACTCCATGTGCTGAAGATATAGGCAGGTTTCATCACAAAAATGATTCCAAGAGCGCTTGCTCTCTCCCTGGCAAAGGACTGGAAGATGCTATCTTCATAGAACAATGCAACAGATTAACTACAGCTGCTGGATGTAGTTTCATCCAAACATTCATTCACTGACAAATTCCTTTGACTGGAATAAAATGTTAAGGGAAATTGTTAGGAAAAAAATGAGACAAAGGAAGTTCAACCAAAATTAGAAAACCTATGCCATTTGTAGGATTCTACTTTTATATTTTTATCACAAGGGAGGAAATTTGGGTGATTAGTTTTCAAAGGTCTCATTCTTCTGAAGGAGAACAAGTCCCAAAGTGGGGAAAGATCTACTTAAGCTGAAAAGAAACAAATGCCAAAACTAATAAGTAAATAACTGTATTCTTTTTTTCAGGAGGATTTATACTTTAAGTAGCAAGCCTCTGTCAATTTTTAACCAGCTTCAGTATTTCTCTGTGTAGTGTTTTTCTACTTCTTCCTCTCCATAAGGGAAAGAAAGGAGATGCTTCTCTTTTCTCTCAAGCCAACAGCCCCCCACCAATAAAGAATGTTCCAGTTACTTCAAGGTCAAATTTTGGTCATATCACCAAATTCACTGATTTAGGTGGGAACACTTTTCTACTTAATTTTTTGTTTGCAGGATCAAGAACCTTCTAATAATCTCCACAGCATTCTAGGAAATAGATAGACACTAATACATAAAGTTTCACTACATATTTGGGTCACTCCTAAAAACAACAGGATCTCTGTTTCATCAGGCTCTCTCCAAACTGAAAGGACACTACAGGATTCCAGCTCTTTCAGTCTGCATTGGGTCTGCCCTCTGTTTGAACGATAATGACCGTAGCTTTCAAGGGTGACAGAGCCCTGGCAGAGGCTGCCCAGGGAGGGTGTGGAGTCCCCTACTCTGGAGACCTTCAAGCCCCACCTGGATGCAGCCCTGAGTGATGTGCTCTGAGCAACCCTGCTTTAGCAGGGGGGTTGGACTGGATGATCTCTAGAGGTCCCTTCCGACTCTGACAAGTCCATGATTCTGTGAATGCACCTCTGAGAAAAATCTGCCTGTATGGAAGGGGCTTATTATTTATTCGTACTGTCATCTGATTAATTTTTGCATGAAAACCAAACTATTTGAGTAGGCAAGTAGCATAACCTGGCTCATTAAGGCTATTCAGTTTACTTAAAAAAATAATATTTTATAACTTCTATTATAAATATATAAATATATATATATATCTGTGAGAAGATGTGTCTTCGGTAGCTTCATCACCCTAAAATGACGAAGTTTTAAACAATCTAATAATTAAAATAAGAAATCCTGAGGAAATTGAAGAGAAAAGGGGGGGGAAATAACTTTTTTTGTTGAGATTTGTAAGAAACTGTGGACAAATCCCAAACTGAAATGAAACCAAGCCTGTGCTTCTGTGCCTGGCCAAGCATGTTTGGCTTATACATAAGCATCAGCCCTGGGGCTATTATATCATTTTAAAATAGAGAAAAGTAATTACTGTTTCTTAAACTGATTAACTGTTCCTTAATGTCAGTGCTTAGAGAGTCATGCTGATTTAATCATGTTATCTCTTTACCTCCAGAGGAAGTATGCGCTCCATTACAAGATTGCTCTCATCATAAACTACCTGGGGCACTGTATATCAGTAGGGGCCCTTATAGTTGCCTTTATGCTTTTCTTGTGCTTGAGGTGAGTAATCTGTTTGCATGCTTCTAACTTGGTTGCGTGTGGGACACTTACCGGGTTACTCAAGCCCTCTAATACCACTGTCCAGCTCATGTATGGTCTTGGAAAATGGTCATGGCTTTTACGCTCCCAAGCATGGACGTGGTTTAGTTCACTGAGGGCTGAGCTGCGACGGTGGCTTCTGCGTGTAGGACCTAAAGCCCATTTGTATTCAGGAAGAGCACTGGACATGACTTATTGATGCAGCAAAAAATTCTGTGAGCACAGACTACTTCATTAGGGGAGGTTGGGATTTGAGTGTTGAGTTACAAGGTGTGGGGGCAAGTTTTCCTTGTTGATAAGGCAGGGCATGATAGCAAAAGGTATTTTGCATTCCCTGGCAAATAATGCCCAGATCTAGACCAAAGGAGATAAAATGAAATCTTTCCATTTTGCTTTAGGTTAATTTCAATTTTTCTTGCATTAAAGTACAGAAGCTTTCTTAAATAAGAAAAACATTTTTAGAGGAGCTTTTTTCCCCAGAAATGCTCATGAAATGATGAACGTAAATCAATGAAACTGCATAGAAACACTTCCCTTCCCTGGTTCAGGGCTACAGTAGGGAGTTTTCAGGTCAAATGGATATGTCAGTGAAAGAAAGTCTGTGAAGAAGAGTTAGGAGAAGAGAAAGGGCAGGAGAGAGGGAGTGGCCTGGTAGGATATTTCTGTATAATTTGTTGGATTATCTGACTGGTACTTCTGTACTGTTTGTGCTGTCTTGTGTAGAAGCATTCAACCTGACCACAGAACCAACTGCACTAAGTGCTAAGCAATGATAATCCTTGAGAAAAATCTTATATTAGTAGCACTGGAGAAACAGGTGGAGGAACAACCCACACCCCCCCACCTCCCCCAGGATTACAACAAGATGATTGAGAACAACTAAGTGAAAGAATTAATGCTTTCCTAGAGTGGAGCAACCCTACAAAGTCTTATGCCAAGTCTTCCTCTTGAGCATTCCTAACAAAAGGGTCTTTCTTCTTAACAACAGGAATCCTCTTTCACCCCAGCATCTATAAAAAGAATAATCTATGCTAATGGGAAGAAAAAAAAAAAAGCTTAAAACATTTATGGTGCATCGGTTTAAACTTCCATTTTAACCTTTTTACTGTGCCCATAATGCTAATTCCCATAGTGTTTGGAGACATGAATTAATTTACAATGAACAGGGAATGCAAATTATTCATTATAACTACATTCCCTGCTTCGATGCTGAATCTTTTATAAGTGCTTGAGTAAATAACACAAAAACAATTTGATAATATGATATAAATATATCAGCTCCTAACACAGAAGCCGTCTAGCTGTTCTCTTTTAAATTGTTCTTCTGGTATTTAGGATTTAAATTTTGCAATCAGTTTCAGCATTAAAAAGGACTGTAGCAGTTTGGTATTTCCCTGTACCTGCTGGGAATGAAGATAGTCCATCTCTTCAAATTCCCACTGTATCATGCAAAAAAAAAAAAAAATAAATCTAATGTCCAGCCAGCTTTACCTCAGGTATCATGCAAGTTTTCAAAAGTTCTAAAGACGCTCCAGGGAAGGCTCCAGTCTGCATTCATGTTGCATTACACAACACATTTCCCCTACACAAATTCTAGACCATGCACCTCTTCATCACACTTACCTCTTCAGGGTACATCAGCATATCCCAAGAGCACATCACTTTTGATAATTCACTCTTATTATTTGGGGCTTTTTTTTTTTTCTGTTTTAGTTTGGATGGAAGAAGGCATCTACTAATTGGGTGAAATGGGAGAATTTAGATAATTCCTGGGTAAAGAAACAACTGAAGACCCTGAAGGATTGGTTTGATAGTCCTACGTCTTGGCCTGAAGCAGAAATCTATCAATTTCTTTTTCCTCCCCCCTTCCTTCCATCTATCTCACTCCAAGGGTGCCTGCTATAGGTGAAAGTAGAGGAGACCTCTGGGAACACTCAAATTCTACAACTGCTCTGTATTTTTATACCTCTCACTGACACCCTGGTTGATTTTCCCTTGCTTTGCCAGCGCCGGTGGAGTCCCAAAGGCAGACCTGTCTGAAGGAAGAGGCTGGAGCACAGCTGCTTCACTGGAACATAGCTGCTAGGAAGGTGATAGGATCTTTCACTCTGGAGTTTTTTAAGAGCAGGTTAAATATCTGGTAGGCGTAAAAAGGGTATTGCCTTGGTGAGCAGCAGGAGAATCTCCAATTCTTTTGGAGATGAGCTTGGCTATTACTGTTACTGCCCCAACCCAGGTAGCTGCTGCGTTGATGGGAAGCTTAGTCCTCAGTTGTGCTCAAGTGGGAAGGAGAAAGAATTGGATCTAGTTCCTGTTCGTCCAAATGTGTCCTATGTGATCTTGTCCCCACCTTCCATTTCCCTTGGTTCCTTATGCAACTCTCTGCCTTCCATTCACAGCCCACCCTCCATGCCAGTAAAAATGTTCTACTGTCCTAAATGCTAAGGAACCATACACAGAAGGATATTTAGAGGGTCAAAAAGCTCAGATGTAGCAGCAAGTAATGAAAGCATCTACCACCTGTGTTTGTGTTGCGGGGACACCCCAACACAGCCTGGTGGTAGCCAGGACCGCCCTTTTACTGCAAAGACCTATTCCAGCCTTGTTTGCTCCAGTTCTGTCTCATATGAACCAATCCTACTTTCTTGGCTGTGCAATGAAAAATAAGCCAGTAAACATTGCATTTAGCAACTAAATAATAAAAAATGAAGCCCAACTTTACTTCTTATTGGACTTGATTTTTGTTGGCATGCTGACTGAATGGCAGTGAGTCACCGAGATAGCTCCTACAGATCCAAGTCAAGGCTGATTCCCAAGGTCTAAATGTAGGTGGCCTTAAATGAGTGAGAGCCGTGCTGTCTTTACAACACAAAGCAAAACAAGCACAGAAACAAAAAGAAATATGCTGAGAAGGAAAAATGAGGAATTTATGCGTAAAGCAAATGCGCTGTAGAGCTGCACTGATCTCCAACGCTGGACCTGGAGAGATTTGCTCAGGGCGCTTCGCAGGGCATTGTTAAATGTATTTGCAGTGCTGTGAGTCTCATTGTCTGTGTGGTCTCATTAATAGTAAAGGTTTGATCCATCCCTTAGGTGCCCACTGGCAGTTCCTGCTGACACGGCTCTCATCATCCCACGTAATCACATTGTCACAGTAGTAAAGCAGGAATTTTCTAGAGGAGGAGTCCCGCTGTCAATAATTACCAATCAAGCTGGGGAAAAAATTTAAAAAAAAAAAAAGAGGCAAAATAATTAGAACACTTTTTTGGTTTTTTGAACCACATTTTTCCTTTACTGTTGCAGATCCTGGAGAAACCCAAATTCCTTAAATTCCTTCCTCCTGGCTTTTTTCTTGCTAGTGTGCTGTTATACCAGCTCCTGAGGTCTGCTGGCAATGGCCAGAGGGGAGCTGGCTGGATTCAAACAGAAGATGTTTTATTTGTGCAGTAGTGACCGAAGAAGTAGTATAGGAAGACAGGTATTTGTCCTGGGGAACATCTAAGTCCCTGTTGAGTGATGAATCCAATAAAAAAGGACGGTGTGGAAAGGAAGACAAACTGAAGATTAAAAATGCCACATCCTTCTGCACGGGTCACTGGATGAAGCTCTTAAAAAATTCCCAGACCCGCAAACATTGGTATAACATCTTCTGTCACTCGTATGGTGGTAACAAATGCAAATTGAGGATTTGAGAGAAACTTTGCTTTCCTGTCACCCCCAAATTTGCCTCTTCCCAGTTCCCCTTTAAAACATTGGATTGACTTTTCTCATAGGCCTGAGGCAGTGGCCCCTTTCTTTCTCATGATTACAGACACGTTCCCTAATCTTGCATAATGTTTTCTCCCAAAAGACTGAAACATATTTTCTTGAAATAACATAGTTGCTTTTTTTTGTTTGTTTGTTTTTCCCCCTAACCATTTCGCAGGGTTTAGGGGAGAAAGATCATCATTCCTTTATCCCTGCCCTGTTCCAAGCTCCTTTGAAATGCCTGTTGATCTTCAGTCTGGTGTGTGGTTCTGACTGACCGCTGCTGCAGTCTCTGTTAGTAAGAATGGAAGAGTTTGATTAAACAATTTGTAGAAACCTGTCAGAAGAAATGTAGACCGTCCATATAATAGAGCAGGTTCCATAGAGCGAGGTGATCTGACACCTGTCAGAGGCTAGATGCTAAGGACATATCAAGTGGGTAAGTGATTTCCACAATTAATACCAGTTTGCACTTAAAAGTCATAGAAACATAGAATGGTTAGAGTTGGAAGGGACATTAGAGATCATCTAGTTCCAGCCCTGCCCTGCCGTGGACAGGGACATCTTCCACTAGGCCAGGTTGCTCAAAGCCCCATCCAACTTGGCTTTGAACATTTCCAGGCAGGAGGCAGAGGTGAGACTGACTGGCCTGTAGTTCCCTTGGTTTTCCTTTCTTCTCTTTTAAAAAAAGGGCAGTTAATGGGGGGACTTCACCAGAATGCCACAACTTCTCGAATATGATGGATAGTGGCTTAGTAACTTCTTCTGCTGGTTCTTTCAGGACCCATGGATGCATCTTGTCAAGTCCCATGGACTTGTACACCTTCAGGTTCCCTAGATGGTATTGAACCTGGTCTTCTCCTACAGTGAATCGCTTGAAGTGTCTCATCTCACGAACTGAGATGAAGGACAGAAACATGTTTCCTATTGATTAACCTTAGGCCAACATCTTTGCTTCTCACTGCTTTACTCACTCCCTCTCGTCTCTTATCTCTATGACTTGTTCTTTAGGCTCTTTGTCTAGAGCCTACCTGGAGCAAAAACTACAGAGGAGAACAAAGTCCTCCTGAAGGCCTGGAATAATATCAGTAATTAAAAGTGTGCCCAGAGAGCTATAGCCTTAAAATGTGGAAGGTTTCACATGCTGCATCTGAAAAGGTGGTATTGTAGCCTAACAACGTGAAGGCTGGCAAGGACTATTATTGCTGCCTATAAATACATCATTGTCGGATAAACATCAGAAACTGAAGAGCTACTTAACAGTCAAGGACAATGTCAGTGCAAGAAGAAATGGATATAGATGCTGTACAGAGGGACTTGTGAGTGGATATTAGAAGGATGATTTCCACCCCACAGAGCACAGGGCTCCAGGAGGAATGTAATGGCAGAAAAAATTAGCTTGTAGCTAAAACTAGAGTTTCAGGAACTTATGAAGGACTTCTGTTCAATGACTTTCTTGACTTGAGGTCTGGAGAATGAGGAGGCCACCTCCTATCCTGTGCTTGAAATATGTTTTTAGTGGTTTATTTCTGTCATTGCCAAGATTTTAGCTGTGAAGCAGTGTTTTTTGAGGTGGAGACTAACTTGTTTCAATTCTGCTAATAGGACTGCTCCGTGTTAGGTTAGATCTATGTTGACTGACTGGGTAAAACTTGTCTGTGCTCTGGTCTCCTTTTGATGATGACGGAATGGTTTTGAGAACAGTGGAGCAAACCTAACAAATTCTCCAAGGTTTCAGACAAAGGAAGAAAGTAAAGTTTGGTCTTTACAGTTGAGATATGAATCATGCTCAGGAGTGCAATTTACTTCAAAACAAGAACATGTCCTGAGTCATCTTGGGGCAGGAAAATCAGAGAAAATGTTTTCAAGCCTAGATGTTTAGTTACCAGCTACAAATGCACTTGAGGGTGTTCAAGTGCTAAATGGTTCAATTTCAGTTTTCATCCAAGGAACTGCACATCTTGCATCCCTCACTGACTGCTGTAGTTGTTCAGCACTAGGTCACCTTCTCTTCTGGCTAATCTAATGGGTGAATGCTGCTGCTTCACATTTCTCTGTCAAGTAAAACATGAGAGAGGTGGGAAATTCCTCATTTGGGTGTCTCCTAAATGGTGCATGTACACTCCTGCTGGCCTGGGGACTGTGTTTGTGAGTGATGGAAGCAGCAGCTTCCTCGGGCAGGTGCCCAGGTTGAACCACCAGAAACATTTCCATATGTACAGTGAGCACCATGAGGCTAACAAATTTAGACCAAGCACAGAAATGAATATTTGGAAGGAGCAGGCAGATCTTACATCGTCCTTCCTCAACTCCTGGCCAAATACTAAAAAATAATGAAATATTTCACACCATGTTTTGGTGGAAATGAGGCCAAGGAGAGTGGGAATAGAAGTCAGTGCCTCAGACTTTCCTCCTTGGTTTATCCACACAGTATCTGCAAAGGCAGATGATATAATAAACATTGCTAATTGTACAATTGTATTAAAAGGGAAAAAAAAAAACCAAAACCAAAAAACATAACCTCTGAATCCCCTAGCTGGTCATTTAAATTAATTTTCTTTCAGATTTTTTTTTTTTTGTATAATCCCACAAGGGGACTATGAATGAGGACATGCTGTGCATTTCCCAACCAGTAGCTGCAAACCAGATGAACCACTATGAGCTCTTGGTGTCTGGCTTCTAAAGTCCTCACTCTAAGTTGTGCAATCTGGCTGCAATGGTCACTCTTCATAGAAGATATCCACTCTTCCACAGTCCAAACTGGTCAGTAAAACCTGTGTCACCAGGGCAATGGCTTAGATAAACCCCAGAGAGGTGTAGCCACATACTGGTGCCCCTGCTACTCTGAAGCTGGTTTGTTATGGGTACTAAAGCTTGATCTGCAAGGTAGCTGCTGCTAAAAAGATAACTTTACAGCACCGTTTCCTATGTGATTTGAAAATGACCGACATCTGACCTGCATTTAGCAAAGCAAATTAGAGCAGATTCCTACATCTTTTTTCAAGCAGCTAAAGCACAAGCACATGCTGTGCTAAATGAAGTCATCTGTACCCGACAGAGTCATTCCTGTGAAAATAAGAGGAATTTTCTCCGGTGAAAGAGCTGATTGCACAGTCAAGATTAGAGCCATTCTTAGACTGGAGTATCCTGTGGCTGGGTTTCAATTAGCCCGTATTTAACCACGTAGTTCTCAGGGGCAGCATTTATCTTTGTGCACTGACTGGGGACAAAGCACAGGCTGATGTAGTGTCCTATAGTTATCCATGCTCTTCATTGTCCGAGTGCTCGTGGGTAGTTTGCAGGAGGCCATTTTTTGACCCTTGTTCACCACGCTACTCAGCCAGACAGTGCTGGGCACAAATGCTGACTGTGAACAGTCTGGTCCTGCCCTGGGGCTGTCCTACCACTGGTCCTCTTCTGTGTTGTGTTGACTGCATCCTTCCAAGCCTGGGAACATCGGTGCTTTAAGCCTTTGTATCTAAAGTAGGCAGAACGTCCCCTGTCCTGTCATTAAAAACTGGCTTCGAGGCAGAAGAAAGAAGCTTTGGAACAGGCTGAGTGGAGCACAGATGGTTCCACAATGGGTTTATTTTTAGGGCCTATATGCATCCTAAATAGTAAAGGAAGCTGCTGCTTCTCCTCTTCACCTGAGCGTTTCACCCCTGTCCCTGTAATAAAGCTGTTATTTTCTTTGAGACTTTCACTCTTCCCTCGCTACTGACCCTTGCGTTTCCTGTGGGATTATTTATATTCCCCCAGGCAACTGCCACCAAGAAGCTCATTTTCTCTGCCAACCTCCCCAGCTGCTTTTCCCATCTGTAAGCGCTAGTGCCAGAATATATGCAGTGATTGAACACGAGCACACAGGGGAAACCATGAGGACCTCAGGGGAGGCCTCCATGTGGATGAGAGCAAATAGGCCATGACGGGCCCAGAGCCTGGGAAATAACTTGCTGTTAGGTATTCTTCCCACTCCGTGCCATTTATGGCTTGTCCATGAGCTTTGCCTGCCCTAGAAAAGACTAAAGGGGAAAAATAGTTTTTAACTATTGTCCACGATTCTCCTTTCTGCTTGTTCAACAGTCATGGAATGGGAAAGGGGCCAGCAAAGTGCTCTCAGATCTCTCCTGCCAACTGGTTTCAGACAGACTTTGATACAGCTGTCTTAATTGAACATCATTATTAATGGAATACTACATGAATTAATAGAAGGTTTCCAAGCTCCTTTAATAAAGTTATCGTTTGCAATTATTTCCATGCAGATGATTCAACTAATTCAGCTAGCTTTCGACCATGCTGGCACATCATTATTATGATTGTTAATGTTAATTGTTTGTGTCAAGCTTTGAATCAGAAAAGAGTATCTCTGCATGTGCCAGAGGAAAAATACCACTGTATGGATAGAGTGAGGAAAAAAAAAACAACCAAAACAAACAAAACCCATGAATTAACCAAAAGGCTACTTTGAGTTTTACCAGTGCTATTTTAGAAATCCTTTCATAGGATTTTGGAGTCAGTGAGGCCAGAGAGAGAAAGTTGATCAAATAGAGATACAGAGATAGAGATATGGGGATGGAGATGCAGATACAGATAGAGTTGATCAGATTTTCTGCCTTTTCAGATCTCAGCGTTTCCCAAGTCAGAAGAATGGATTTTCTATTTCTCTGCTTTCTATATCCAACCATACGATTAAAGTCATTTGGTAGAAATAATTAGCAGGATGTACTTTCTCCACCAACAATCAGAAACTCTTCCTGCCCACTTCTGACACAGGCTGTAGTCAACTGCTGGAGAATTTTGCATTTATGTTTTTTCATTTATTGCTCTTGTTCCTAACGTGGAAGACCGGTTATGACACCCCACACACCGAGCAGTTCAGGATGCTGGTGGTGTGATAAAGAGCCTGGGAATGACATTTGGGCTTGAAATACAGTCTGTTCTCAAATCAAATAAAGAGGTCATTATGTGTAATTTCCCACCATACACCTGGCTTTTGATTTACTAATTAGGGAGGCCAAAGAGACCTATGTTTTGCTTTCACCTTAATTGCTTCTTTGTGTCTAACCTGCTGCAGAGCTGAAGCTAATGCTTTTATGGGGCTCTGTGTGTGTGCAGTGAGTGGGAGGCATGTGCTTCCAGATCATCTCATCTGGTTCCTGCCAGCACAACCAACCCCATTCCCCATGCTCTGGGACTCTCGACTCGCTGGAACACACATGTTTTCCTGTACCATTGTCCTCAGATGCCTGTAAATATAAAACAAGGTACTTCGTAATTCAGACGCTCATGAAAATATGCTGTCTCTTGCTACGCTCTTCTATCCAAAGCCTCACATCAATGACGTGGCTGTGCTCTGAATAGTGACTTCTGGCAAAACGTCCTGCCTGCCTGCCTGCCATGAGGACACCTCACTGTCAAGAGGAGTGACACAGCAGCAGGACTTTTGTGTGACAGAGCCTCAGTGGAAACTCTTGGCTTGTCAGAAACAGTCATCTAGAGGTCTTTCCATAGCAGTCAAAGCACTGGTTCGTAAGAAATCAGGAGGATCCAATAAACCCTTTCACTTTCCAGTGGCAGTATCTTTTCTCCCTCCAAGTCAGAAGCTATAAGTCCTTCTCCTCTTTTCAAGGAAATACTTTTCTATCTGCTTGCTCCTTCAGTCAGTGTAACTTACACTGCTTTTATGTGCCTGTCTGACACTACTTGGATTATCAGCATTGGAACAGGGGTTATCAAGCATTGGAACAGGCTGCCAAGGGAAGTGGTGGAATTGTCATCCCTGGAGGTATTTAAAGGACAGGTAGACGTGGTGCTCAGTGATATGGTCTAGGGATCGTTTTTGTCAGTGTTAGGTTGCTGGTTGGACTTGATGGTCTGAAAAGTCCCTTCCAACCTTGAAAATTCTATAATTCTACTTGCTGTATTTCAGGAGAATATTTCAGGACAAAAAACTGCTGTCTGGCACAGTCAAGAAGTCAGATTGCTTCATGAACTTCAGGAGCACATGTTGGAGATACTACCAATCACTCCTCCCAGATTGCTCCCACAGCCCACGGGCCTAGCAGTTTTCTGCTGTCCAGTTCCAGGCTCTTTCGGTCCCTCAGTAATTCCCAAAGGGTAGGAGGGAATGTAGCTGTGAGGAAGTGCCTCCTCATGCAGCCCTTGGGAGGAGCCAGGCAAGCAGATGAGAGGAACCAACACAGACAAATGTGTTTTACGGTGAATAACAGCTTATGAGCTCTTCGTTCCATCATGTTAGGAGCATAAGCTGTGACCTGACCTCAGTGTCCATGAACCACAAAAGGAGTTCAATGACTCATGTGAGGAGCTGGGGTCACCAACGGGGTGATTTAATGTGATTAAATGTGGTTTCTGATTCAGAAATATCTTAAAACCTCTGACTGCCAGAAGCAAGGAGGTAAGAGCAAGGAACAACTAACAGTGTATCTCCCCTGTTCCCCATACTGTTTCCTAAACTGCCTTTTACTGATCATCACTGGGGATTGAGTCAGTTGAGCCTCCATGGCTTGTTGATCTGACTGACTATGGAAGTTCTTATGTCTTCATGCTGTGGCCTCAATCTTTTAAGTCTATTCTGACTGAACTGCTACAACCTCTTTTCTTATCGCTCCTGTTCTTGGAACCATGCACGAGGGAAAAGTTAGTAGAAGAGTCCAACCAAGGCCTTGACTGACACTTTTTGTCTGAAAAGGATCAGGGCAGGAAGCAAATACAGGAAAAGCCTCTTTAATGGAAGCCCACGGCCTCAGTCCATAAAGTCTTATGAAGTACTAGCCTTCAGGCTCTCTGGGGTGATGGCTTGTGCTGCTCTTCTTGGGAGTTGGGCTACACTTGCAGCATTCAATCCACACTGTAAAATGTGGCTGTAAAACAAGTGGAAATGGCATAAACGATACTACCTCACATGAAGAGGAATGCAAAACTCTGAAAAATCTGATGTTTTATGGTAGGGGACTTTAATGCCTCTGGAACTCACAATTTCTTCCTAGTGATGCTGTAATTGTGTCTAAAGGAGCAGCTCAACGCCCAGTCCCTTCATCTCCTGTTTCTCCCCTCCCTCCTGTGACTCTTTGCCCTCTTGAGAAGGTAATTCTCTGCTCTCTGTGCTCTCAATTTCCCTGATGTTGTCACTGCCACACTCCAAATCGTGATATCTCCCTACTGAGGCAAGAATAATTCCAGATTTCTTGGCTTCTGAGTTGGAAGGGAATGCATTCCTGCCAATCACTGTGACTCTAGGAAAGCTCAATTCACCAATTTATAACACAGCTTAAAGTGTTTCAAATTCGACCTCCCGCCATTTACAATGTAATGTGAATTCCTTTTCAGTGCTGCAGTTACTGCTGTTCTGGAGCACAGACTTGCTTACTTTTTTTTGCTACAGCCAGTGAAGGCAATAATTAATCAAGGAGAAATGAACTGTGGATCTCATTTTCATATGGCTGTTAGGACTGTTTAA
Source organism: Nycticryphes semicollaris (assembly GCA_013400055.1). NCBI lineage: Eukaryota > Metazoa > Chordata > Aves > Charadriiformes > Rostratulidae > Nycticryphes > Nycticryphes semicollaris. The sequence continues at coordinate 286,788 of VXBJ01000248.1, read as the reverse complement.
CAAGTTTTCCAAAAGGGACAGGTCGTTTTCGTGAATGACAGGAGTATTTATATTTAAATTAAGGCTTATAGATTTAATCTAGCTTCCAAGAGCCAGGAAAAGGGCTGTGGAGTGCAAATTACCCCTATGAGTATTATGAGTTTCTTCCTCAGGCTTTGAGATGAGTGGGTATGACAAGGTCAGCTTTGTCCTTTCACCAAACATTAACTGCGCTGCAGGTCTCCTGTTATTCCCTGCCCTTCTCACCCAATCTGGGACACGTCTTCCATTCACTGTCCACCTTGTCACTGCCACAGGCTGCACAGATAAGCTTTATGCACAGGGTAAGCTCCTGAGCCCAGCAGAACAGTCTCATGTGAATAGTGCCTGAATGGAGGGGACCCTCATCTTGGTCAGTATCCTTCTAGGTGTTTTACACGTACTAAATTGTGATAATAACGTTCACCGGCAGTGCCTGTAAATGAGAACAGCTCTCTCAGGTGGCTGGCCAGAGGTCTTTCCCTTGTGACCCCAACTGATTTCACTGCTGTCCTCCACACATTGTATTAACCCTGCTCTTTCTCCTTCCCTGCTATGAACCTGACACACTTGTGTCTCCAGCTTTTCCTCCCCTCCACTACAAATCGCGTTACTGCCACTGTGATTTCTCTGCTAGCAGTAGTTAGGAGACAGAAACAAACAGAAACCATGTGCTCTGGGCTCCCCACAACCACAAACAAACTTTGAGTCTCCAGTTGGGACTCTTACTAAAAAGGAAAGGGAAAAACAAACCAACCAACCAAACAAAAACCCAAACAAACCAACTGAAAAAAAAAAAAGAAAAAAAGGGAAAAGGTTAAAACTGTTCTGAGCCTGGGGTCACTTCGCTGCCTGAGCCATTGAGAAATTTGGCAACTGTGTGTTTCTCAGCCTGACTGTACTGGTCATTAGGGATTTTTTCATTTTAATGACTTCTTCACTATGACTTCTCCCTTCAAAATGTGAAATAATTTCTCATTACTTACTACAGTTCCACCATAAACTCCAGTGACCTCCCCATTGTCTGGAAACTCAATGAATTCTCTGTCCAGTGCCGTGGGTCCCATCACTTCCAGCTCAGCATCCACTTTCTGCACATCAGTAAAGCCAGATTCATTCATTTTCATTTTCCATTAAAACCTTAATTGCTATTAACACCAGCAGAGTAGTGGCCCAAACATCACAAAAGCAACTCCTGCCCCTCTCCTGATGTGTTCCTTTGCCAAGGCAGCAACGTGGTGGGGAATGTGGCTGGGGAGAGACTGCAATCAGAAAAGGGAAATGCTTGCTCCATGACCTCTTCATGGCTCTGTTAGCCCCGAACACAGGAAGCTTTTCAGTGGGTGAAAGCATCTTCTTGCCATCTGTGCCTCACAGAGTGTCTCAGAGAGGGAATGAGGCCGTGGTACAAGATTACTGATACCCAAAGTAAAGGTACTGGGACATGGGAGCCAACTGTCCCTGCTTCATGTCCAAAACATTATTTGACAAGGCTTCAGGCTTCATTTTGGAAAAATTCCAGCTACTGGCCACATTTATACTTTCCTTAATTTTACACCAGGAGCACATCTTCCCTCAGCACGTGTGGCACTTGGAAAACAAGGAGAGTGTTGATCATTATTATCTGAAGAGCCTGGGAGTTCCCAGCACAGATCAGGCTCTCTTTCTGGATCCTGAACACACATCCCAGGAAATCTGCCTCCATCCCAAGCGTTTTACAGTCCCATCAAAACTCAACGGCTGGATGCAGACAGGGCAAAGAAGACAAGGCAGTATGAGCAAGAAGTAATAAGAGGAGCAGAGATTATGCAACCTGTACATGCTGAGGTTGCCTTTATATTCTAATTTAAATTTATCTAATTCATCTATTTTTATATTTATATAGCCACAGAAGAGAATGGGATTTTGATGACTTGGATCCTACTGGGGGCGGAGGTGAGGTGGGGGGAGCCCTTTTTAGGAACTGAAGCAAGAAGTCTACAACTATTTGTTTGATCCTGTTTGCCTCTTCAGCCAGACCAATGTCCTGCTGTATATCTTGTGGAATTAAGGTTTATTCCAGCCAGATTTAGTGATGTTCCAGCATAGGGGATGGTTAAACTGCATCTAAATGGAAGCACACAGCACGGATTATTGGTTTTTTTCCCCACTTGCTTATCTTCTCTTTGTCAAGAAATACATTCAGGTGGCAAGTGTGCTGGATCTGTTTTGTTGGTAGAGCTCTCAAAAGCAATTAATTTAATGCCATTAACTACGGTTTGACCTGAATTTCCTCAGTTTCTAGTCCCCTGGCTCCCTCTCCCCCTAGAAGCAGTATTTCAAACTCCTTCCTTAACCTGCTAATGCTTAACCTGAAGGGAGTGAATAAAACATCTAGGTGAATAGCAGCCACAGGATATTTATGTGCAGAATGATAAACAGAGAACAGATCTTAATAGCACATTTCAGAATCTGTCCTGAGCCAGATGAGTTCCTGGGGTTCAGCATGAAAGTCAGTAGGTATTGGTTGCCTGGTTTCTTTGAAGGCCTAAGCGCGAACCTTCGCCTTGTGTGAAGAAGTGAAATTTTCCAAGTGAGATGTGTCTCTGGCATGTTCCCTGACAGCACAGGTTACACTGAGAGCAGCGTTTTGTAGCCTAAATAAAAGTGAATGGAGCTGGAGATTTGTTTTTCCAAATTTACTCCAGTCATGAGTCACAGAAGGTCTCCAAACCATACACCAATTTCATACCTGGAGCCTGAGTTGGTAAACTCAGAAGCTGTTTTAACATTGACTTAGTAGGGTTGTACCTCTGAGCATCCCTCTCTAAGTTGCTGTATCTCATATGTGGGAGGTCTTCTGTCTGTTTGGGGTTTTTTTGTTGGATTGCTGTGAAGTCTTTGAGAGATTTGTGAGGCTGAGGGATGTAACAGAATTGCTTCTGGCACTAGGACTGACTAATCAAGTCCTAGAAAAAATGCGATAAGTGTTCTCTGATGGCAAAAAATAAATAGTGTTTGTTATTAAGAAGGCTGGCTTGTTTGTCATGCCAAAGACCTGAGGCAACAGCGAAGATAGTTACTGGGTTGGGCCTTCTCTTTTTGCTGTCACTGGGAGAAGCTACAGTCAGTTACAGTTGGGCAGGTTTAAGAACATCACTTTCTGTGTTTGTCCCATGTTGTTTGAGAGCTTCCTTTGCAACCAGGGAGACTTGAGATGACAAATGCAGAATCCTAACCCGATGAGCCCAGGAAATGCACTGGATGTTTGAACCCCTGTGGAAGTGATTTTTAGTAATGGGAGCGTTTTGCGTTTAGCTGCAACTTGGCACTCGCTTTCCTTTACCTTTCCTTTATCATTCTCACAAAGAATGAGAAGACAAATGGTCTTGTCTTAGATGGCTGAATCTGCAGCAAGTGACGTTCTCTCTGGCTTCAGTGGTACTTCAGTTGCTGGCCTCAGCATCATGCACTGGCTGCCTCCTGAAGCCATTTTCAGCAGCAAGCACTATTTAAGGTGTCCCCTATTTTGTTGTATGGCACGGTGTCTCAATTTATTGTAGCTCATATTTTACGTTGCATCTGAACAGGGAAGGTCTAAAACCAGACACAAATATTTTCTGGGGAAGGAGAATACACAGTTCTAGCTTGTTTAAGAAAGCTTGGTACAGCCAGCTAAGCCCAGGACTGAAAACCAGGCAGTCCCTGCTCTCCTGTTGCATTAATGGGTCTGAAAACTTAGAACTTTACACATCAAGCCTGTTCAAGAACTAACCCAATGTAAACTATTCCACTGCCACTCCAGCACGGGTATTTGTCACCAAATCTCCTACTATGAACATCGCAACAGACTCCAGTCAGTGCACCCTGGATGCTTAGGGGCTTATCAGTTCTAGTACTCGTTATAATGGAGATGATGGGATGAAGAGGAGTAAAAATGATAACCAGGGCTGAAATGACCATTTGAATACTTGAATCTTTCCAGCAGATCCTGTTTTACTTGCTTGAATTGGTTCCTGTCAAAGGGAGCTCCTCATGTACTCGAAAGGAATTGGTGTACATGGCTTTGCAAAACGTTATGCTGTGGTTTTCGACAGAAAAGTGTATAGCAAGGGGAAAAAAAAGCAGAGATTTTGCCATCCTCCTTGCTGCTGTTTTATGTTTATGCCATTTATTTGTATTGTGACTACACTGCAAAATCCAAGCTTTGGCTTTGGTCCTGGCTGTGCAGTTTGCCCTGGGAGCCAGAGAACGGGACCAGACCCAGATGGGTAAAGATATAAGCTCCAGACAGCCTCAGAGACTCACTGCTGACCTGTTGGACAGACAAACTTCCTGTTTTGTAGTGTAATTGAGGTAGCAGAAAGGGTTAAACCATGGCAAATTTTGCAAGTGAACAGCGTTAGCTTGTTTGTTTTATGTAGTCATGAATGCGTGTGTGTACGTATTCACTATGTATGATGATTAAAATATATTTCCCTGTTTAGGAGTATCAGATGCCTGCGGAATATTATCCACTGGAACTTGATCACCACATTCATCCTGAGGAACGTGATGTGGTTTCTGCTTCAAATGATAGATCACAACATACACGAAAGCAATGAAGTAAGTGCTGGGAGGTAGCAGGTCTCTGTCAGGTAGTTTGGGGACCGGCAGTGATGCTGAATTTGTTAGAAATATTATGAAGGGCACCTATCCACACCCTCAGAGTGACTTTTGTGTCATTTCAATAAGATGAAGAAAATGAGCTTAGATTTACNAAAAATCCCATTTTCTTCATTGACCGTAGAGACTTTCCCCATTTATGTACTGTGAGACACGGTATTATGAGAGACACTAAATTTGGTGTTTCTTGAACATTTACGTCAGAGCACCTTGCAGTGATGTGCAGTCGGGGAAGGACAGCATTCATTCCAGAGGGCAATATTTCCACCAGCAGAGTACAGAAATAATTGATTGGGCCGTTGAGGCTCTGAGTCAGTTACTTTGACGACAGTGGGCACTTTGCTGTCTGTGGGACTCCCAAGAAAATAAGAAATAGGACCTGAAACAGTACAATTTTTGCTTCATGATGTCTTTGGGTTAAAAAAAGAAGAAAAAAAAAAGTTCCATTTTTCTGCTTCACCATTTTCCCTTCTTCACTGTGCTGTCCTCTGCGCTATGGGCTGCATTCAGCAGCAAGTCCCTGTCACTGAAAGGGGTGGCTCCTTCCTTCATGGACCCAAACGCTTCACTCCAACTCTTGCTGCTTATTTTGCGCTGACTCTGGTCCTTTTCTTGATCCTTCAGAGAGGATTGAACCCTTGGAGGCTGAACTCACTAAACTGGTGGAAAACTGACCTAGCCAACAAAAAACCAAGGAAGAGTTTTCTGCTGGTGTAGTGATCGATGTCAGCTTTCTGATGGGTGATTGAGAGTCAGGGCCAGTTCAAGGACCACCCTGTTTAGTCACCCAGCAGCCCAAATAATAGAAAGATTTTGGAGTGAGTTAAAAGCATCCACTGTGAAAGAAAAAGCTTTTTTTCTCGATTTTCTGTGGGGAATAGTTCTTTTCGATAGTCCCTTGGCAAAAGTTTTTACTGTCCTCATTCCCATTGTAATATTCTTATAGTGGAATATTCTCCTTTTAGGGTTGTCCCCTGATACTTACCTCCATAATCAAGAAAAAAAAACAGTGTGCTACAAGCACACATGCACACACGTGCACACACCCCCCCTTCAAATTCTTTCTTTTTGGAAAGCAAGTGGACTAAAGTGCGTGTAGATTATGGGCTGGATCCATCACTGATCCCAGTCAGCGGGGCTCCAGTCGCGTAGGAACCGGTCCTGTAGAAATTGAAAACCACCTCGGGGGCCTGGATATCCGTTCATTTTACTGTCAGCTGGGTCCTCATCATCCTTGGTTAACTTTTCCAATTACAAGATTTGATGTCTGAACTTTAATCCTATACTTTGCGAAAGCAAATAGAAACGTCATTGGTACCTAGATAAAGAAGTGTAAGATTCTCAGGTTTTGGGGACGTCTATTCATAGCTCTCTATTATTATGCAATCAGATGCTCCTTTGAGAAGATGTAGCTTGTATTAACTCACTGTTTGTTTTGCCTACGTTTCTGACATTTTTAGGCTACAGAAGATGGTGGTATATGAGCTTTAGTGTTGACAATTTCATGCTGCATGATTTACTCTCTTGAAAATACTGCAAGTCTTAATACAAATGATCACAATTATTTAGGAAAAAACAGGGTTTTTTTCTGAGTCAGGCACTCAGGAGCTTTTTAAAATGCGGCCACAAAGCACCGAGGAAAATACAAACCTGTAAATATAAGAATAGATCCTCACATGCCTCAGTTGTCATTAACTCATCTTTTCTCTGCAGAACACTGCAGCCTTTTTGGGAAAGAGCTTCATACAAGCTTAGTGATAACTTTGTTATGGTCTTATTGTGGTATAAGTCAGAGTTAAATAACACCACCAGAATCAATGGGAGCAACATCGTTTATGCCAGCTAACGATGTGATCTCTTCTGTGCTGAGCAGTGGAGATTAAATAATGAATGCAGTTACTGAAGCATCAAAGACCCAATGTGGGAACATTTTGCATGAAGTTGTAGTGCTTATGTTAATAAATCAAGAAGGGGAATTGCTGAAGATAACTGGTGCCTGATGGTGGGTACATGTGGGGATGAAGAATCCTTGGTCAAGTAAATGAAAAGGTATAAATTAATGAGTTCTGCTAATTGGGTTTATTATTTAATAAAAATAAATCCATAATTCCAGAAGGAATTGCTCAAAATTCATTTTATCCTGGTTTCCTATGGAAATGATGCAGAGGGAGATCTCACCACCATCATGTGTATTTGTCTCTATCTGTCCCAGTGCCTTCCCAACCCACTGCCCAGTTCCACTCAGTTGTGAGACAGGAACAACAGGTTCAGATATAATGATTTTTTTACAATTCTTATGCAAATGAGCAACTGTGGAGAGGACAAAAACCATGTAGGGGTTGCAGCTGAGAAAAGGAGTGGAACAAGAGTCTAGACATTATATCAGAGAATTTACATGAGAATGAGGCTACAGGGAAAGATTTAATTCATGCTTATACCTTTGAAAAATCAAAGAGTCTGTGGAAACCTGGTCTTATGAGTTTGGGGTGTCAGGCAGGAATGGAGTCAAAATACTTGTTTGGAGTTAGACAAAAATAGAGAGGTTTTTTTGGTTTGTGTTTTTATTTTCCTTTGCTCAGTCCAGAGGAGGAAAAAAAATTTCATTGGTTTAAACAAAACTGTGAAAACAAAATATCAAAATATTTCATCTCCTCAGTTGCTCTGTTTTTTAATCCTATTTTACCGATGAAGCCAAACTAAATTTCAAATCTTCATGAAATAATACAGGAATGAAAGATTTGACACATCCAATAGATTTCTTTTGTTGATTTCAGGTCAATAAACAGAAGGGACCACAACTTGTGAATGGGCTATAGTTTTGTAACTGTGTTTCTTGTCCAATAAATTCTTAGTCCACAGAATTTTGCAGGGTTTGATAGTGCATCTGCTGCTCTGTTGACTGCCTAGAGATCATCAATGCCTCATGAAGTCTGAAATAAAATTAACTGAGGGTCAAAAGTTTCAAATACTTTAGTAGAGTTAATTGAAAGGCTGGAGAATGGTGAGACCCAAATGACATCAATGATACCAGCTAACGTAGGTAATTAATGTCATGCTTCGGGGAATATGCTGAATGTCTGCTTGGTCAGAAAGAAATTTTCCCAGACTTCTGTGTGGAAATTACCATCAGCACTTACTTGTGATTTATTGATGTGATGTTACCACCTGCCTCTCTGTAGCTAATTGTGTATTCCGCAGATGTGCTCTCACTGCACAGCCATTAGGAGAAGATGCCTTTACTGACACAAAATTCCCGTTGAAGTTATGGCAAAAGGCAGAGGTGATGTGTGTAGTGATGTGATTTACGCACTGAGGCACTAATGGCAGAAATAGAGAGGGTGAAGTAGCTGATAAATGCGTATCTTTAAAGTGAAATATCTTTTTTTTTTTTTTCTAAATGTCAGTCGTGCTTCCTCTCTTCAGTGGAATTGAAGGAAGACTGTGACATCAACTTCTATCTTATATTTTCTTGGAATTGCTCAGCGGGTGGGTTGTACTGCCTAAAAGATGCTTAGACTCTTATGTTGTCTTTGGATACGACCCTAGGCTATGGCTGTACCTCTCTGGAAGATCATCTGTAGTCAAATGACCTGCTTCCTCTTGTCTTCTTTCCACTTGGCTGCTTCTTAAACAGCTCGCAGACTGCTGGTGTGGACGTGCCTTGTGGCATGTTAACTTTCCAGCCATGTTCAGATACAGGAGATCCTGCATGTTGTGGTCAAAGCCAAGCAGAAAGTCACAGACACAGCTGTGAGTTGCCTCTGGGACCTAAGATATTCTGATTCCCAGTCACGGGTACAAATCTGCGTCCCCTGAATGAATTCTACCATTGATTTTTAAGGGAAAAAAAAACAGATACCGAATTTTTTTAACATTCCCACCATGATTTTTAAATGTTCTTTTCTGTTTGCTTTCTTCCAGCCCTGGTGTCGATGTATTACCACTGTCTACAATTATTTTGTGGTGACCAACTTCTTTTGGATGTTTGTGGAAGGCTGTTACTTACACACCGCTATAGTGATGACTTATTCCACAGATAAGCTGCGGAAATGGGTCTTTCTCTTCATAGGATGGTGTAAGTGCCTTGTGTGTTTTAAATGGTGTTATGTGGTACCTGGCATTAAAATTATAAAGACAAGAGCGGGAAGAATAATATTCAAAAATCCCACTGTGGTGAAATCTGTCATTCAAATCTAGCTTTGTCAGAACAACATGAGATCAGGTTTGGCTTTTCACTGCAGTGATGACACAAAGCTAAGAGCTTTTTGCTGGATTTATCTTCCTCGTGGACATCCTCAGGCAGCCGATGTTAAGCATAGAAAGAGAACTCCGAGGCTCAGGATTTTGGGAATGCAGCAGTTCATACCATGTCCCTTTCACTTTGATCAGCAAAGCAGCGATCACAACCCCAGATACACTAGGGCTCTACTTCGCATGGAACAGAAAAGGCACTGTCCATGCCCTGTGGACCACTCAGTCTCCAGAGACAGACAAGAAACTTCTAAGTGAGCAGCTGAGTAGAAGAGAAGCTTAATTAATAATGCCACCCTCACAGCTGCCTTTTGGACTGCTGAGGGGCTTGTTCCTAGAAAACGGCCCTTGATGGAGCCACATGTCAACTTTGTACTATTCTGGTGGCTACTCAAAGACAACAAAATAGCTCATTGCATGCCATTCCTTGGGCCAGAGTGAAGGCTGCTCCTTTTCCCTATCTGCATCCATGTAAGCTGGTCCACCAGCACAGGCAGGGAACTGACTGTTGGAGTAGCAGACCTGCTGAAAAGGATGTAGGGCTTGCAGTGGATGCAGGCTGAGTATGAGGCATCAGTGCCTTCTCATCATGAATAAAGTAAAACACATACTCTGTGGCCAGAAGATTGAGGGAAGTCACTAATACTTTCTATTCAGCTTTGGTAAGGCTGTCTTCGAAATACTGTGGTCAGTTTTGGGTCTCTTAGATTGAAGGGGATGTGAAAAAAATGGAGATTATCCAGTAGAAATTTCTCAACATGATCAGGTATCTAGACAACATGACATGTGAAGTGAGGCTGAAGGAGCTGAGCTTATTTAATCTGGCAAAGAGGAAACTAAGGAGGGATCTCTTAAGTACCAAGAATGATTCTTGGTAAATTCTTCTTGGAAGAAGCCAAATTCTTCTTGATAGTAGCAGATATTATAAGAAGGGTCAATGACCACAAATTGCAGACTGGGAGGTTCCAGTTGAACATTAAGAAAACAGAACATTTACCAAAAAGGTAGTGTAGCACTAAACAGATGATGCAGAAGCTATGGAGTCTCTGGCCCTGGAGGTATTGAAAATTCAGCAAGGCTAAGCCCTGGCTGTGAGCAAGTGTTGATAGCTCTGCTTTGAGCAGGATATTGGACTGGAAACCTTCAGAGGTCCTTTCCAACCAATATATCCGTGATTTGAACTTGGCCAGGAGAGGTTTGGCAAGACAAGCATCATGTGGACAGCTTGTTTGCTTGAATGTAAAATCTGAGGTCAAACAGAACTTGTGAATTTGAAAGTTCTTTTCTGTTGAAAGAAGCAAGGTGGAAAAAAGCAGCAAATATTTCACTTTCTGGAAGTAGAATGACATTTTGTTCAGAAATGCCTCTTGTTCTCAGAATTGAGCAGAAGTAATTGAATTGCAGTTCTGAAGGCAGAAACAGCCTTTAAAACAAAATATGTTGTTCAATCCAAAATCAAATGTGAGGGAAGAGTTGTAGAAAGAAGAAAATGTTTATATGAGGAATTGATTCAAATGTTTTTTTCAATATTTCTCCATTCTGCCACCAAACTGGAAAAATCAGCTGCTCACACAGCTCTCATAGACCCATTGACTGCTTTGGTTCCTGGTATTTTCCCCCTCTACCTCTCTCAGAGCACTCTGGGTCTCTTGATTACTAATGTAGGAGTGGTGAGAACTGAATATATCTTTCCTCTTACCCTTCTGGGTGCTTTCTGGCTCTACTTTGCCTTTCCACACACAATCTTTTGCCAATCATTCTCAAATCCCTGTTTTTCACTTCACAAGAAAAAGTTAAATGTTCTCACAGAATCATAGAATGATTTGGGTTGGAAGGGACCTTAAAGATCATCAAGTTCCAACCCCCCCCCACCCCCACCATGGGCAAGGAATTGCCCAGACCAGGTTGCTCAAAGACCCATCCAGCCTGGCCTTGAGAACCTCCAGGAATAAGGCATCCACAGTTTCTCTGGGCAATCTGCGCCAGTGTCTCACCACCCTCACAGTGAAAAATTTCTTCCTGAGATCTAGTCTAAATCTACTGCCTTTGAGTTTGAAGCCATTACCCCTCATTCTAGCACTACGTGCCCTTGTAAAAAGTCCCTCTCCAGCTTTCTTGTAGGCCACCTTCAGATACTGGAAGGCTGGTATAAGGTCTCCCTGGAACCTTCTCTTCTCCAGGATGAACAAGCCCAGCTCTATCAGCCTGTCTTTATAGGAGAGATGCACCAGCCCTCTGATCACCTTCCTGACATTAGCAATTCAGTCCCTTCCCTACCATGTTGTGGTTATTACTACTCTGCTTCATCTCTTTAAAGTTTCCATTTTCCACAGAAGAGGCAACAAATAGGAGGTTAAAAGGCAGTGTTAGATACCAGGCTGTGCTGACTCCTACCTGAGGATTTAAGTCGTGTTGACTCATTAATTCACCTTAGAGTGGCAGTGATTTCAGAGGGACTTGAACCTGGAGGCTTGAACGAGGGAGGGAGTTGGAGAGGTTTGTCTTGTTGTTTGACTTTGTCTGAGGTGACAGGTTAAAGGTAGAGGGGAAATGGCAAGAGGAAACTCTTCTCCTCCAATTTTGACATCAGTCCAGTCTTTTCCTGGGGAATGCCTGGGTGAAAAAGTTCCTGTTTCCCCCAGGAGGTCTGTGTCAAAAGGCCAGATCTATTTACTCTTCCTCACTTCCACTTTCCTTCTCCAAAGAATCTCAGTCAAACCAGCTGGACTCTGAAGGCCTAACACAAGACGAGCACAAGGGCAAGGCTCTGGGCATGAGGCTGGTATAACACCAGAATCAGAAAGCAGAGTGTATGGCACTACTGGGATATTAAGTGTACGAATACACCTCATCTACTGCAAAATTGCACGCCCAAGAAGCACTGCTGTAGCGCCTTCAGGGTATAATGGAGAAAGCAAATCCTGTAAAGTGAAGTGCATGACCTTGATAAGAGCTCACGTGCAGACATAGAACACACTGCATGTCATACGTAGAAGGAGATATAGAAAGTTAAGAGTAGCTTGATTGTTTAGAAAGAGCAAGCAATGAATGAATTCTGACATTGCAAGATATCGAGAGATTCTTCCTCATGGTCCCATTTCACAGGGAAGACTCAACTAATCAAATGTTGAAAATTTTGAAAACAGGCTTCATCCAAAGACTCTAATAAGTTTATGAGCCTCTTGAAGCCTGGGAAAATGTAAATCTACATACCTACCTCCAAGTGATGTCTCTAAGGTTTTGCCTTATCAACTCAGGAAAACTAAAAGGGACCAAAATTGCCTGTAGGCCAGCCAATGTTTACTTAATCACTTACATAGAAATACAGGTGTTTATCTGTGTTTGTTAATAATTTTGTTAGCTTTTCTTACTGACACTAGAGTTTTCTCTTTTTGTGATGATCCTTTTTGTATATAAAAATAAAGAGGTCTTAGCAATTTTGATGTCTCAAGTATACCAAGATAGGACCACTTGTATTTAGAGTCTTCCAGTTCCTTAACCAAGAGTCTCCTCACACAAATCTGAATCTACATCTGTATCATCCAGCCGTGCGTAGGTTGTGATTAACTCCTGACTTTTTTTTTTGCTGTTGCAGGTATTCCTTGCCCAATCATCATTGCCTGGGCCATTGGCAAACTATATTATGAAAATGAACAGTAAGTGACATTAACATTTGTGTTTATGTGGCTTTCTAAATAAATTAATAAATGCCTCCAGGCTGAACTTGTAATCTAGAAATAATCCTGATTGATGTGAAAGAGGAAAGATCACATCATTTCCATCCAAATCCAGATCATCTCACATTTCAGAGCACTACTTGAGTCAACTCCCAAAAATACCTTTCCCAAATACCCTTGTTGAAACCCCGAAGCTCTCATTTGATAATTTTATACATGATTTACAATCAGGGTAATCTCCTTCAATGGGAATTTTGCTTGAGTAAGACCTTGGTAAAAACTGCAGTTGAGTGCTAAAGGATTTAGCTGTCTGGATGTGCAGAATTCAGTTGACAGCATGCCAAGAATAGTCTTATGGCTGTAATTTTTGCATTTCTGTTTCTGGCTTTTCCAGTTGGAAGCAGCTAGTGCATGAAATTGAAAAATATGGGAGATAGTGGCATCTGTGTTTTGGGAGTTTTTCCCTCAAACATCGATATTGGTCAGATATAGCCCAGCTGGTACATTTTCACTAGTGTTTGGATCAGTGGCTATTCTCTGTTACAGATCTTCCTAAACTTAAAAAAATAATACTCTTTTCTCCATTAATCTGTTTTTCATATGGCCATACTATTTGTCTGTCCGTAGTGCATCTGATTAAATGTAAGTGTCCACCTTGTAGGTGTCTGCCTCTGCCCTAATACGTGGTCTCTTGTGATCAGCAGCGATCAGTCAAAACAGTAAATGCAGTCTGGGGTGTATTCCATTGCATCTGGAAGGAGATGTCTGAAGTAGGTTGGATGAATTAGACTTACCTTCGTTATTTCTTCTGACTATAAGGGAGATGGATAGGATGACTGGCTGAACTTTGGGCGCTCATGCTGTAGGCATGAGAGGAATTCTGTCATGCACTACTAAGTTCCTCTTCTCTGCTTCCCACAAACTTTTGAACCATCGACCTGTCTCTCTACTGTAGCTTTAATGATGACTTTGAAGGTGATAACCCAGGGGTTACACTTATTGACAAGCAAACAGACACCCTTTCACTCGGGGAGTTTTGTGCGATTCCATCTCTACCTACAATAATCATACAGGAGAATTCATTCTGTAGTCTCACAATGCCAAGTAAAACTTCTGTTGGAACCTGTTCCTTCGGTATCCGGGTCAATCAGCCCTGGGTGATTTCCCCAATTTCTCTGTTCACAGACCTTCTTTTTCTCTGGATGGGTCAAGGATCACAACATTCTGGGTCTGCCTCATGGCCACATTCCTTCTAGTCATTGTCATGCACAAGCTGGGGCAGCATGGCAGCTTCTCATTGAGCTGAAGTAGGGCTTTCAGCCCTGGAACTAGAGCTGAGGGAACTAGTCATCTTAAACAGCACAAAACAAAATAACCAAAACTGAGGCAAAACACCAAGGGCTTTAATACTGGTGATTCACACTGAACATTCCTGTTGCGAGTTCAGCACCAAGGTCTGAACATCTTGAAATCACTCCCAAAAGAAATAATGGAAGATGGGACCCCCAGTAGATGGATACCACAACAACTGGGATTCCACTGCACACAAGGTGGATAGATGAAGAAACCACTGCGTCATCTGCACCACCGCCTCCTTTCACCACCATTGTATACCCACAAAGTGATTGTGAAAGAATCTCCCCTTGATGTGTCATGGATATGAAGAAAGACATGACATGTTTACATAGGTATGAGTGCCACCTTTCACCAGCGAAGGTGTAACTGGCCCAGATCCTGCACAACGGAAGAACGGGGGATACAAAATACAGGCAGCAGGGCAAGAAAGACAAAGTGATCCCATTTGATACACAGGATATGCAGGCTGTTCCTGTTGAAGCTCTAGGCTCAAGCTCTCTGCCTTGGGTGGATTTATCAAGTGGAGCTTGTGCATTTAATTCCATGTCATGGACAAACCCATACACTAACCCATAGCATCATCTGCTGCACATGCTTACTGATCAATGAGGTGCCAGGTTACTCTTGATCAACCCAGACAATTAAACCTAAGGTCTTGTGATGTTTTCACCTTTTTGACTTTAATGTGCTGGTGTTTGCCTTGGAGTGAAACTACTGCACATCGTGGCTGCTCCAAATGTGTTGGGCATTGAGAAAGTGCAGAAGTTGGCTTCTGCCCACCACAGCGTGAGGTGTGGAGCCTCAGTGTTGTGCTTGCCCATCGTCAGTGGTGGGACATATACTTTTCATTATGTACTTCGCTTGAGAAGTCAAGACTGGATGGTTCAGTAGAGCCTTTCCTTTCATCGAGCCTTTAATTTGAATTCTGTGAGTGTGTGCAAATATAGACAGATGAGATAAAACTAATCCCTGGCTTTGAGAAACAATTGCTTCCAGTATACTGGAGCATGTGTCACGTAAGGAGAGACTGAGAGGGTTGGGAGTGTTTAGCCTGGACAGGAGAAGGCTCGGGGGGATCTTATCAATGCTTATAATTATCTTATAGGAGGGTATGAGGAAGGCTGAGCCAGACACTTCTCAGTGGTGTCCAGTGATAGGACAAGAGGCAGTGGCACAACCTGAAGCACATGAAATTCCATCTGAAAATCAGGAAAGATCTTTTAACTGTGAGGGTGGACACTAGAAGGGGTTGTCCAGAGAAATTATGGAGTCCTTATCCTTGGAGCTACTCAAAGGCCAGCTGGGCACAGAGCTCTGAGCAGTCTTCTTCGGCTGACTCTGCTTTGAGCAGGAGACTGGACCAGACCATCTCCGGAGGTCCCTGCCAGCCTCAGCTCTTTTGTGAGAGTGGGCTGATCTTCACAGCCAGCTTAGCTGTTCTGCTCCATTTATCTTGACCACAGGGGAAATTGTGTGTTATACCTCCATGAGGTTAGACCTAACAAACTGGACCCATGCAGAGAACATGTACTTTCCTGCAGCTTCCAAGACTGTTTGAGTATTGAGTGGACAGCCCAAAATGGGAAACTTCTCTTCTTCAGCTGGTTATGCATTTGGTCTGGAACTTAAGTTGTTTGGAAGTTGAACTGGAGTTCAGATTATGTCACTCTTTTGCATGGGAGTGTGAAATAGTCACAATAGTCCTTCACACAGGAAGAACGTTAAGAAAATGCTTCAACCAGCTTCCTAATGTTTTCATTTTTATTCTTGCTAGGGCCCATGTTGTGCATATTGAGGCTATGTACTGTGGCAAACATCCTGTCTGGCGTTTAGCAGATCTTTAGCAAAATCTGACAGCTCTGAAAAAAGTGCTGTTAAGTCTCAGTAAAAAAAGCACACAAATTATCAAGAGCTACTGTACTTTCACTGATGGACAGTTGGTAAGATGAAGAACATTAGTAATATCTAATTAACAGTACTGATAAAACCAGTGTTGGTTTTTGTTATAAAAAGAACTATCAGAGAACCATGAAGAATATTAATTAGCGCTATTGAATAGAAGGGTGTTTACATATCTGAGTCTAATCAGAAATGTCTTCCTAATTTGTCCTCTTCAGTATTCAGGGAGTGTTTGTTTATTTTTTCAGAGGTTAAAAAGAAAAAAGCAAAAGGCTTTTTTTTTTTTCCACACAGATGGAATTAAGCTTGTGATGTGCCAATTAATGTTCAGTGGCGTGGGTTTCTCTTTTTGGTTTGAAAGAAATGTGCAGCCCTGATTTTATTGCAGAAGTAGTGGCTCGTGTTGGATTTAAAGCAAGAGTTAAGGTGACAGGCTGAAAAGTTTGCAATATTTCAGCTGAAGTCCCCGTTTGAACAGTTAGACTGTAAATGTGAAATAACAGCTGATCAAATGCAAACGTACGTAATGCCACTGGAGTATCTGTCCTCTCAACCCTCATTCACCTGATTCAATGGGTGTATTAGAAATGTTTAGATTGCAATGTAACAGTTCTCATTTAGAGCCTAATGAGATTAACACCTTCCTAGAAAAGCTGCTCTTCTTTATTTTTCTCCACTAACTCCTGTAGTATCCTGGTCCCACGGAGATCCCTGTGTTGAAGCCTTCCTTGGGCAGCAACCTTGTTCCCTCAAATTGTGTGGAAGTGTGTTTGTACACATGATGCTTCAGCCAATGCAGTCTTGGTCTAATACTGGCCTTCAGAGAATATATGTCAGCATTTCACTCTTCAATATGGTCTTACGGTTTAAGCAGTATTCAAATTCCAAAGAGCAATGAGCAGCCTTTGCCCTGGAACATCATTTGTGCTCTACCAGCTCTATTCCAAATCCTCTGCTGGCTTTTTCTAGCCCGCTAAGTGCTGCCACGTGCCTCAGTCTGTTCTTTATTAGTCCCTCTGCTAGATTCCTCTGCTAGAACAGCCAGCTTCCCAGAAACTTCTAATAGCTCTTAGTTCTCTGGGTTTCAGGCAATATATAATAGTTCTCCCAAAATACCTTTCAAAAACCTCTCTCAAATCCAGGTCTTGCAAGTTCTGGAGAGTTGTGTTTCCTGCTTTGGCATATCTTTCAATTCATTTTTCTTCATATCTTTCCATCTCCATAAAAAGCAAAACCATGAGCACCCAAAAATCAGTTTCCTTCATTTGAGGCTGCTGTGGGGATTCTTCTTGGATGATAACTCAGCTGCAGGAAGTACCTTTTTCCAAGTCCTGCTCTCATCAACAAATTTGGGAAGATTGGTTGCAAAATTGTCAATTTACACTAATTTGCAGCCAGTGCACCAGGGAATAACAGATATATTTTCTATTCTTAAAATGTTTAAAGCACTCTCATTTATTTGGAACTTAAAAAACGTAGACATTGAATCAAGAAGAGGCAAAGAATTGTGTGATACTGAATTGTATTCCTAGGTATCTGCTGGGCGTCTCAACATTTCCACACATCTAGTTCAGTAAGAAGATTTTGCAATAAAGTAAAAGAAGAAAGGTTTGGGGGCCATTATGTGATTCAAAATAATTCCATTTAAACCGTAACTTTCCTATCTCAGTTTATTTGCCTTGGACTCATGAGATTGTTTTCTGACAGACAACCTCTTCAAGGCAACAAGTAATATTTCATGAATGCTTGTAAAAGGGCAAATCTGCACCAGTCTCCATGGCCTTCTTGGCTCTGGGATTACCCTTATTTTCAAGTCCCCAGTGGCACCAACCTTTTCTTTTGTCACAAGGGACAGGGAAGACATTTTTTTTTGCTCTGTGGACTTCTTACGTGGTGTCCACAAAGGGGAGAAAAACCTCTCAGACCTTTCAACTCCAAAATCTGCTTCCTGAGGTACCTAGGGGAAAAGGGCCTAAACTTTAAGGCATTATGGTAGCAAAGTTGCCTTTACTTGATGGAACCAGGATCTATAATATTAAATTAGCTGCACCTGGAATCGTTCCTGAGGCTGGAGTCCAAACAACATGGAATAGTTCATATCCATATTATCATACCCTCTTGGCCTCCAAATCAGAGTAGGTACAGTTTGTAGACTGTTAGGAATGTCCTTTGGCTCATGCTAGCTCCAGATTTGTTCCTCAGAAACAGTTTGGGAGTTGACAATTATCTGGCTCGGGCCAAAACTGCAACAAGGAAAATGTAATGGCGTAAATGATTGAGTCCAGTCCTAATCCCAGTTTCTTAATCATTTACTGACATAAATATAACTGATTTATTACTGTCAGTTAAGAGAGCGAAGCAAACATCGGTGGTGGGTCACTGTGAAAACAAAGGCTTAGTCTGTTGTATAACAACAGCAGGGAGATAAACACTTGTAATTAGTGTAATTGGCGGAAGTGAGAGTCAAGACAGCACTCAGTCACAGATGACCCATCCAAGCTCTCTGCTAGTTTGAGGTCCTTCACTTAACCTGTGCTTTCACTTAACCTAAGTTCATTTCCTTTTGGTGATGTTGGATCAGGTGTTTGCTAGCTTCAAATGATGGCTCTGTACTGTACTGCTGGTTACCTTATTCATCCAGTGCCTTATTTAGGCAGCATTACCACCATCTTGAGATATTTGGTAGTAACAGTCCTCACTTTATAGAACTGAAGGATTGCTGGACTCTGCAATAGATAACAGATTTTTTCTCCTTAGGTAGAATATGTTTTGTCTCTTTTTGAGAGCCAGCAGGACACCTCTTCTGCACCCTCCTTACAGCAGATTCTCACATTTCCTGGAAATATTTATGTGGCAATAGCTGTAACATAGTGGGAACATGAATGGTCTAATTGGAGGGGAAAACGGGGCTCAGGTCTGTGTCCAGACAAAAAGTGGCTTTGTAGCAGAAAACTCAATCACTTACCAATTATATATATGATTAAAGAACTCGTGGAACAAGGGAACATCTCTCTGTGGTGGCCTTGATGTTAAAATCTAAAAGAAGTACACTCCCTTTTATAAATTATTTTCCTCTTTGTTTTGTTTCTTACAGATGCTGGTTTGGGAAAGAGCCAGGAAAATACATTGACTACATATATCAAGGGCCAGTGATTCTTGTTCTTCTGGTAAGCATGTATGTGGGTGGAAGGACACTGCCATCTACCACTGAGGGATATTTTGATAGGCATTTGTGATGTTCCACATCTACTTTTATGTAGAATAAAGCCAACAAGGTCAAACTTCTTCAGCTGTTCTCTGAAGTTGGCACAATAGCGAACACTGCAAGACAGAATTGCAGTGATCTGTTTATGGCTGTTTCCTTGGCCTTAGGCCCTTCTTTCTTCCTCCCTCTGTAAGGCTGCAATGTTTTGATATGTGAGAAGGAAAAATGTTCAGAAACAGAAGGTACATTACAATATCTGCTCATCCACTTGAGGCTCTTGAGAACTAGGGCAATTCCATTGTGCACATTGATTAGAAAAAATGTAATAATCGTGGTAAGGAATTGCTTCTCCTTGTAGCCATCAGTATCTTCTTCCTCCCCATCGTTGTTGTGTATTTCGTTGTTAGCTTTTCTGTTTCTAAGTTTCCTTTTCAGTGCCACCTACAGTTCACAGGCTGTTTATGTGTTTACCCAACACTGTCTCCTGTGCCAAAGAACAGTAGGAGGAAGCTCATTCATAAACCGTTTTGAACCTTCAACTAAAATTCAGTGTTGCCTTCTCAGAAAATATTGGGTGTGGATGGAAAAGATCAATGCTATTAGAAAGGACAATTCTGAAAAACCCAATTCTACTCTTCCACTCCTTTGCAGTAAAAGCCAGGTAGGAAGAAGGCAGATGTCCTAACAGAGAATTCACAGGGCTCAGTGGGATCCCCTGTTTTAGGGATGCATATAGCTGTCACTTATGCCACTCCAACACCCACAGAGAAGGTGCCAATGCTCCATAATAGGCAGCCACTGACAGCTTTTTCAGGGCTAAGAAGCCTTGTGCTCTCACCTTGTCAGTGCTGTGACTTTCATGTGATCCCTCATGAGAAAAGCTTCTCTGTTGCCTAGGAAGCCAGCTACTAAACTGAATGTTTCCTAACCTGAAATCAGGAGAGTTAATTTCTGTGTTAATTGTTAAGATGCAGCAAACAGATCATACCTCTTTCAGTCACAGGTAATGAGTTAGATTTGAACTAATGAAGAATGTAAATGATCAGCTGAAGTTCATGTTTTATCAAAGAACATAGAGAACAATGTTGTGAGAGAGAGCTGTCCCAGTGTACCTCTGGAAACATAAAGAGATACGAATGATACTAGGAGAAATTAGTTACTTCCAAAAGAGGGCTCCCACTGAAAGCTAAAGTTCTAAAAACTCCATCAAATTACAGTTCCTGTCTGCAGGCGAGCACTCAGCCTGTGCCAGTTAGAACTGGTTCCACCCACTTCAGAGCCAAGGGCCCGGTGTACAGCTCAGCTGAGTTTTGGTTACCTGTTAGATGAAGGTAGCATCATTACCTGTTCAAGAGGCATCATTATTCCAGCCAGGGCAATGCGATTCAAGTGCTCTTGTCGGTAAATATTCTTAGTCCCAGGGGGCTAAAACCTGCTTCTGAAGATGCCAAGTCTCTTTAAAAGAAAGGAGGATTTTGTCCGACAAAAATTAATTTCCACTGGGTTTGAATTTTCATTTCCTTGCCTCTACATATTGAACTGCTGCAGCACAAGCTAGCAAAACACCAAGAAACAGGTCATTCAGAAGCTCTGAGCTTCACTGGGAATAGCAGACTGGCCAAAAATAAAGCCCTTTGATCATGGTAGCAGTCCTCAAGTACTTTCTTAAACGGTATTATTCTTGTATTACATCACAGGGTACAAAAACTTCAAACAATGTGGTAGAGAGATTTGTTTGATTGCTTTCCTACTTGTCTTCAGAAAACACTTGAACAGTTTTCAGACCAGGGAAACAATTTCAGAAACAATTTCACGGCAGAGGAAATTGGGCATAAATGCTGATCCTGAATATTGGGTGAGAAACCTGTATTTTTATTGACAAAAACTGTGAGGGAGAAAATGTAGGTAATCACCCTTCTTTGTTTCATTCCTGAATGGATTTTGGTTTGAACGTATCCCAGTAGAGATCTAACCATCCAGTACATTGGATGCTTCGAAATTCAATTTCTGATAGTACTAGAAAAATGAACTCTCTTTAGTATTTTCTCTTCAAATTAGTGTTTTGGTTTTTGTTTTTTTTTTTTTTTTATTTATTTCCGGTATCTTCCCTCAGAATGGCATAACCAAGTTTTAATCATGCATCCTTCTCTGAAGGGCAAGAAGGGGCAAACCATTGGAAGTACATGCCAGGGAACTGAATTTCAGTCGGATTTTATTAAGAGATCTACATTTCTTATGTGCAATTTTAAATTTATATCCCTGTCGTAGAACTGATGAACCATGAAAACACAGCAAGATCAGATGATGAACCTCAGAAAATAGGCATTGGAGGCAGTTCACTGAGCTGCTTTTTTTTTCTCAGTAACTACTGTTATGGACTGACCCCAGCTATGAACTGCAATATATCTCACAGCTAAAATTGTATTAAATTTTTTTTTTTTTTTTTTTTTTTGAACAGGCAGATCAAATATTCAGGTTTTTTCAAACCTTATATTAAGCTTTAATAGATTTTTTTTTCCCCCTCGTGCTTGAGAACTGAACAGTTTTCTAACCTCTGCTTTTTGGATCTCGTTGAAAATAATTCACCACAATCAATTAACTGCTGGCATAAGTGGGTGTATGAGCTGATAGGAAGACCTGGAGTTCACTCCTGTCTCTGCCTTCATCAGTTATTTAGTTTTTGAACGAGACAGATTGCTGCTCTAGTTCTCAGTTTCCCCAGCTATAAAGCAAGCTTAATGATACTTATCTTCCTTTGTAAATGCTTTGAGATTCCTGGATGGCAAGTGCTGTAGAAGAGTTAAGTGTCCTTGAGAAGATGGCTCATCCTTACTGCAGTGGGGAATTTTGCTCAGGACACAGCTGACACACATGATGAAGTGGTCTTTATGATGTGCTGATCCATAATGGTCTAGGATTTTTGTGGTGGCAAGATCAAACTTTGCCCAAGTACTCAAGCTGTGACCACGAAAATGGAATTTTATAGCAGCATCCTTCTCTCCCTTTTATTTTCTTTTTCATTCTCAGTAATGCCAAACAATTTTTCTTTCCTTTCTTCAGTACCACTGGGAACCGAGGTGAAGTTTTCAGGGAGCTAGCTAGTGTAATTCCAACATTTCTTTTGTGAATGAAAATACCCAGAGCTTATAACTCTTTGTGGAAAGTTAAGATGGCTCTACTTCCCCATTGTGTTACCTTTATGTTACGTGATTTCATGTGCCATGCTATTGCCTCGTCACTTAGCGTTGTGAGTCCCTATGCAACTCTTTGCAATCAGCCTTTATTTTTGCTATCCTGAGTAGCTTAATGTCACTAAAAATGTCACCCAGGTCTTCATTCCCTTTTACAGATCACTAAGGTCTATGTAAAACAAGGCAGATCTACCAGCAGCCCTTCTTTCTTGTATTTCTATGCATAATGCTCTTCTCTCCAAACCTCTAACAACAACATTTCTGTTAGAGCCTTTGGAGAAACAATTTTAATTCCTTTCAGAAACTTGGGTAAACTCTTGGTTGGATGTCTCTCTTTGGAGGAAGACTCTTTCTTGAGTCTTCTCTTGTGCTTCTTACTGTTAACACGTGGCAACTTGAACCTGCCCAGCCTGGGGAGCTGCCAGGTGGACCGTTCACTGCGCAACGCCCAAGTTTTAGGCTGTCATGTCATCTTGGTCATTTTCAGTGTGCTGGTGTGATGAGTTGGGTGTCAGGGACTATCACTCCCTCCAGGCAAGAACTCTCTGTGTGCCATTGTTGTTTTTACAAGGATATGTGGTTACTGGTGTTGCAACATTCAGCGTGTTCCTTCCTTGCCAGGTGAAATAGTTGGAGTGAAGCCCTGTTGGGTCAAATGTGACTAGAGACCCCATGCTAGCTGACTTGACTGGTCACCTCAGGGACCAGCAGTGTGTTTCTTTAACAAAGCTTTGTGAATGCAACATGTTTCAGGAGAGGCAGAAGGACCAGCAGAATAGTAAGAGGACCGTAGGTGGGGTTGTAAGATTGGAAAAGAGGCTGTGGAAGCGCTCATGCGTGATGCAGGGCTCTGGTGAGGAAAGGGCATGATCCCAACGAGAACTGAAGTTGTGTTTGAACTTGGGTTTAGGTGACAGCGTGAGCAAAGTCAAGGGTTGGTGTGCTGGTGTGTAACACAGGCATCAGGTAAGGAAGGTGTCTGTTCATTTACCACTCTTTCCCTTCCCCACCAAAACATGGTTTCATCACATACAATCTTCAGGATGTGGATAATCCTGCTCTGCTTGCCCGGAGAGTCGGTCTCTCACTGCTGCTTTAGGGACCCTCTTCTACAGTCTCCCTCATCCTCACCATCTACCACATTATGCCTTGCCTGGCAGACTATTTATTTGAGGTCAGGATGACAGTATATAATGCTCCAGCTAAAATGATTGCCCTGATGCCAATTTGGTTGGCTTAATCCTGGAGTGGAATTTATCACATTGCATAAAAAATGCAAAATCTAAATAAAATAATATTTACATTTCCTGGGAGTGAACAGGAGCAAGCTTTCTAGGAAGCACAGAACTACGAGCTTTCTGTGAAGCTTAAAATAGGAAGCCCAGCAGAAATGAGCAAAATAAATGCTAGTTGCCCATTACACTCTCAAAAGAGAAATAAAAGAGTTTAGTGACTTCTCATTCAAGATCCCAAGCTTAAGGAAAACTGCAAAGAAGCTTTCACAGTCAGCATTCCCTCTTTTGGGCATCTTGGAATATTTTGGCTATTTCATCTCACTAAGAGAGATAAATTTCCTTTCAAATGGAACTTGGGTTTTCTGGCTGAAATCTTTTACTGAAAAGTTTCTTTTGGTTCAAAAGAGCTTCCAGGTTTGTGTGTTCAGATTATAATTTATCAGTGCCAAAAAAAAAGTGGTCCAAATGCTTTTTGAATCACTGGCTTGTAACTCCATTTTGAGCTCTGAATTTTCAGCTCAATTTAGAAATAGAAAAGTTAAACTTCCAAAGCCCTGACAAGGTATGAAAGCTACTTCTTTCCCATCTGTAGTTGGAGAGGGTCTTATTCCAGCAATCCTTACTACATCATAAACGAAAGAAAGAGAATATGAAATAAGATGTTTGATTCTGTCTGTGAGACCTCATCTTTGGATTAATTTTATCTGTCAATAAATATCAAGGGAAAAAACCTTAGTTCTGTGTTCCATTATGAAGCAGAAAACATGTATAAACAGAAATGAATAAAAATATCAAGTGAGATTAAAGATAAATAAAAAGGATGCACTGCCTGTCATCATTACTTCTCTTAAACGTACATTCGTCAGTCTCTATTTATGGAACTGATGTGTGGGTTTTGTTAGAGCTGTCCAATTCTGAGATAAATTTATTTGCTGACACAGAGCTCCAATAATAACAAGAAAGTCCTTGACAAATAGTTGTGTACTTTGCTAGATACAGTACAGAAGCTCTTTTCTAGGAAAACTCACTTTGCAGTAGTAAGATCTTTTTTCCTTTGAAACGCTACTTATTTTATATATATATATATATGTATATATATAAGGAATAAACTCCAGAAGCTTCATCTTCTTCTTTCCTTTTAAATCAGAATCAATCTGGTAGTCATTAGAACTGTATGGATTCTCTCCAGCTGAGCAAATAGCTCCACTTTCATTTCAAAGACTTCAGCTGTTGCAGGCTGGGTGCAGCAGCCTGTTCCATGTTTGCTTCCCAGACTGTGTCTTCCATCCTGAAGGATCTCAAGCTGTCAACCATATGAGCAGTGATACCAGCCCCAATGTGGACGAATGGACAGTAAACGTCTTCAGACTAGAGCTCTTGGAGTGCTGCTAAAAGATCCTACTGAGCCAAGTGTCTTTCTGAAGTGGAGTGTTCTTTTAAAAGAAATCATGAAAATTGAACACACTGAAATGTGTTTCTAGGAGGCAAAACCAGAAACAAGTATCTTGATGTTGCCATATTTGTGGCTTTTGCCTTGGAATTTTTTCCTTGCTAATCCATGCCTTTGAGAGGTTATCCTATTCAAGTCTTAAAGATCTCCCAGAGAAACCTTAAAAGAGGCAAAAGGGAACCCTTGATGTTGGTGCTTCAAAACATTTTTTAATCTTCAGTGTAGTATAATGTCACAGACCCTCAGCCACATTCATTCAGTTGAAGCTCAGGTGGGATACCCCTAGACAATCAGAACATCATCGGAAGTTTGCTGTGGACAACTGCTTCAAGTCCAAGCACTGTTTTTCCAAAACCAGTCATTTAAAATACATCAAATGAACCACTGGTGAAAGATTCCTGTTCCTCTCCACTGACTATAAATAGAACCTGGGATAACCAGCTGCCTAGAAGTAATCTAAAATTAAAATATGCCAATCCAACTCGCCTCCTTACGCTTTTACCCTTCTTATCCTCACTGTGTGGTGGAATGGCTTTATAGGCAAGGCCAAGTCACTTCAATTTTCGCTCTTAGATAGCTAATCTAGAAGAATTAGTTATTCTGTTTCCTGAAGCAGCCTATGGGGTAAAGCCAGTAGCAGAAGCCTTTGCGTGTAACAAGCCAAAGGCTGCACTCGTGTCCTGTCTTGGTGCAGTGACAGCTGTGGAAAGTAGCCCTGTGAGAAAGTGGAAAACAAAGCCTTGAAAGAGCTGCATACATTATTCATAGCCTCTAAAGCCAGAAGGGGATGCGAATGATGTTTCTAACCTTACTTTATGCATAAAAAAAGCCATAGGATTTTCCTGACTTGATGTTCCTCTTTGCGATGAATCTCTAATGCCTGTCTCAGAAAGTCCTCCAGAGTTGCCTTGTTGGTGAAAGCTGGGACTTGGTACTTGGGCTTTGTCATTGAGCATTTGTCCTCACACTCTTTACACATCAGGGTATGCATGGTGATCAGATGACCAGGTGTGACATTTGTCCTTAGGTGACTACCAGGGCTTTCATGGGCATTTTAAATTAATTTATTAAATGTTCATAAAGTGTAATTGTGTGAGTAAGCACAAGGTCTGGGCTTCAGAGCAGTTTAAACTTGGGACCCTCCCTAAGAATCCGGAGGAGTCTGGATCCACGTTTGCTATTTACAGAGCAGCCATTCACGAGGATGAAGATAAGCAGTGAAATTCCCAGGTCTGAGTTTGTTTCTGCAGTTAGGTAAGGTAGCGTTTGTGTTTTGGAGCCTTGGATGAGCAAGTGGAACAGATTTTCTGTAAATTAGAAGTGGCAAATGGGTTCAGGTAGCCAACCATTAGCCAAAGAAGTCTTCTTCTAGTCCTTCATGCTTTTCCAAAAATCAGCATAACTCTGTACTCACAGCTGTTCCATTGGGAAATGTTAAGACTATCAAGATAGGCTTTATTTAATCTAACTCAGAGGAGAAGCCTGGAGAAGAGAAGACTGAGAGGGGTTCTCATCAATGCATGTAAAGATCTAAAGGGTGGCTGTCAGAGGATGGGGCCAAACTCTTTTCAGTGTTGCTCAGCAACAGGGTAAGGGGCAACAGGCATGAACTGAAACACAGGAAATTCCGTCTCAGGATAAGGAAAAACTTCTTTACTTTGAGGATGCCAGGGCACCAGAACAGGTTGCCCAGAGAGGTTGTGGAGTCTTCTTCTCTGGAGATACTCGAAACCCACCTGGACACATTCCTTTCCAGCCTGCTCTAGGTAGACCTGCTTTGGCATGGGGTTGGACTAGATGATCCATAGAGGTCCCTTCCAACCCCTGTCATTCCATGGTTCTGTGGTGCTACCCAGCACAGTGAGATTCAACTAAGACAATCAGAATTAACGTTGCCAACCAGTTGAGCAAGCCAGCTGTCACTGGGGATCAGTGAAAACATACATGAAAATCTAGGTGAGAAGTATTAATACATCCTTTCTGTATGTCATCATTTCTGCAACCCTTGGATGGGGGAAATTAGGCAAAAGAGTGGGTGAATGAAAAACTGATTTATATGGAATACGGGTATATTTCTACTAAGTATCTCCTAAACTTTTCAGCTAGCAATTCTCCTCCTGGACCAATGAATCACACTTCTGCAGTTTAATTTCAGAGAAGATCCCTAATTTTTTCTGATGCAGCCTGTGGCAATGTGAATTTCAAGTTCCCTGCTGTCACATCAAAGTAGGACTCATGAAACTTGAAATGCTTTATCCTGTCCATTTCATCATGTTAATCCCATGTGAATAGTTTCTTGGAACTGGCCCTTGCCTAAGAGTCTACAATTCCATCTGGCACCTTCCATTGTGATTGCAAAAGTGTCAAGTTTTGGATTGGTGCCTCGTTTGCATCCTTGATAGAAGAAACCCAAACTTGGCTCTGAGCTAACAATGAACCTCAAGATTTGGTAGCAGAATTTGAGGCAGAAGTTTTCTTTGTATGGGTGAAGGACACCCTCATCCCCCTCAGCAGACACTGCCTGAGCATATCTCTTTCTGGTATTGAGGAATGGTGCAACCACCAAAGTGAGGAGTTTAAGATTCAAGTCAAACCAGTGATACAGAGCAGTTTTTGTCTCTGATAAATAAAGTGAGAACGAGTTGACCTCAAGCACTTAGATATGACAAAGACAGTTCTAGCAAGAACAAGTACACAAACTGCACTGGTTTGTTTATTTCTTATACTCCCTGGGGCCCTGCTCTGCTAAGAAAATAATTTCAAAAAAAATGCCACATGTTAACTCCTACAGCAGCATTTTTGTATGTCACATAATAAATGCTTAATGTACATAATTCCCAACGCTGCCGGTGTCTGTTCAGGTGCTTATTGCACCATTTGTTATGAAGCATGTTACAGTAACGGCAGGGAATGGGTGTGATGGATGCCAAGGTACTGTAATCATTGAAATATAGCACATGGCATAGTGTGGGGGAAGGGGAAAGAGCATATTTTGAGAAGACTTTTGAATTGGCAGCTCGGCCGCAGGGTTCATAAATAGTTGGAAGTCAATCGCAGAATTACTCCATTCATAGACTGCAAAAAGCCAGGATCCCTGGGACTGTGGAAATGCGCGTGAGAGAAGTATCTTCTCACAAGCTTAGGTTGTGACCTCCGCAACGCCCAGATAACAGTTGTGTACATCTGACCACGTACATCACCGACAAGTTTGAGACAGACCAGGATGTTGTAAGCTACCCTACTTGCTGTGTTGAAAACAACTCAAAGCCTGCTCCTAGGTGCCAAATCCTTCTGCTGGTCACAGATCAGAATCTTCGTTTCAGGTTTTTATTTTCCTTTCCTGTGTACACTGAGAGAAAACTTAACGTAAGAAAGTTGCTGGCAGATGCTACAACGGTAATTAGAGCAAATCTCAATTCTCAGTGGTGAGGCTGTAACAGAAATAATTACCTAGCTCAGCAGATTAAACAGGGGAATGGTAAATCCATCATCTCACCTTTAAAGACCATGGAAAAACAATGGGCATTTTTTCAGGTATGATTCATCTGCTCAACTTTAACTGTCTCTTGTGGAGTGCAATCTACAGCCTCCACTGAAGAGGGAGGGAGTCCAGTGTGACTAGCTCATGTTCAGATCTCTGCAATGCAGTCTTGTATTTCAGGTCTGGGGAGTCCTGCATAACCATACCACCTCATGTGGAACGGGAGGATGGTTTCAAATGCCTGCCAGATCAGCTCAGCACAGTGCTGCCAAATACTCCACAGATGAGCCGAGCCAGAGACAGATCCAAAAAGCCAAATAAATCCCACCCTTAGTTCCTTGTGGCACCAGGGAAAGGAGTAAAAGGGAGTGAAAATAAGTTTCTTGCTGGAACCATTAATTTTTAACTCCATTTTCATGGCTGTTTTGAGAACATTAATAGCTGTTGGATATTTTCAGAACTATCTGGTATTTCTAGTAAAATTCTGAGTTTGTTGCAATCAATGGTAAAACTAAGAGGCTGTTCTCAATCAGATTGGAACTGCAAAATGAGCCTTTAAAGGTGTAATCACATCCTTTAAGGCAGTGTTTGACTGACAGGTCTTTTTTTTTCCCCTCTTTCTTCCTTCTTTTCCAGATAAATTTTGTATTTCTGTTTAACATAGTTCGTATTTTAATGACAAAACTGAGAGCTTCAACCACTTCAGAAACGATACAGTACAGGTAAGTCATATACATATGCATATTAAGATCCTGTAAGGATCACACTAATATCCTAGCAGAGCCAGGAGTAAAAGAACAGAGCCTGGGCCAAAACATTCATGTCAAATCTGTAATCAATAGCAGTGTCATTACTAATGATTGCTGTGCACACATGGGTATTTCCAGTAGGGTTTAATGTTCTTTTGGAAGTGCAGGGTGAGGGAATGAAGGGTGCTTGTGCCCTCTCCCTGCAGCTGGTACCAGCACTCGTGTAACCCACTCAGCGGGTTGCATCACAGAACTGATCCTTAACTAATAATTACCTTTATTCAGGTGGCTTCTCAGGTGGATCAGCTTTCTGAGCTGGCTGACTGTGCAACCTCACAAGCGCTAGTACGGTAGAGAGGAGAAGGCAGGAGTGTTTATCCCAGGACAACAGAAGGAAGGTGGCCTGGCATGTTTTGGCAGCAGCGTGGACTTACATCAGCCTAAACAGTCCAAAAGCAAATTCTAGGAGATCAGGAGAGGTTGACTGCCCTTCTCCTCTTACCATGTGCAGTATCTTGCAAGACGTTTGGAGCATTTATGGACAGACAATGCCTCACGCTGGGAAATAGCACAGTTTTTGTGCACTAAGATTGGCTGCAATCCTCCAAATCATTTCTAGATAAAATCTCAGTGTATCAAGCTGAGGTTTGAATCTTGATGTCCTCAAATAAGCCTGTTCTTGACTTTGAAGGCAGTTTTGCTGCATTAACAGAATTGTGTTGTTTTGCCTCATTCCTTCCTTTAACACCTGTCTGAGGCTTGGGGACAAATGTAAAGTTAATGCAGTGGTCCGATTTTCTTGTTTAGACTCTCCTCTGCACATTTCCTGAGAAATGAAGGGGAAAAACACCCCCTTTTTCATGCTCAGGTCTTATGCCATAAATCTAAAACTACTATGAGAAAACCCTGATTCAAATCTCAGTACATTTTTATCCCTTCTGTAGTTTGCAGGCAGCATTAGAGATATTACATTCCGAGGCAATCTAAAGTAACTGCCTCCATCCTTGAACAGAGGACAGTGATTTTATCCCCACTAGAAGCTCTGTGAGGGAATCTTCTTTTCCCCAGCCTAAACAGAAAGCCATATAATTCTGGTAAAGCCTGGGGCAAGCCTTGCTGCTCTAAAGCTGAGTACTCCAAATGTTTGTTAAGCAGGTATTAATGTGTTTGTTAAGAATGCCACTCTGTCCTGACACTGGCAATGTTTCTGTGCTCCCCTACCTGCCTGCCTGCCTTTACCTGCCTCTTAAGGAATTATACAGAGATTTATACAGACTTAGCAAAATTACAGACTTAGCAAAATCACAGCCTTCTGTGTTTGTACAGTATCTAGCACAACAAGGTGCCGTTCTGCAGCTGACATTCTAAGACATTATTACAGCACCAATAATAAAGCTTAGTCCTAAATAATTCTGCTCACTTTCACTTGTGCTTCGTTATGCCCACCTGCTTGTTTATTATTTATAAGACAGCCCCAAGAAATTGTGTTGGGTCTACAGGTGGCATAGAGAGAGAGAGAAAGCATTTACACTCCAGACAGACCATAGAGCAGGTCTCATGGGCACATTGTTCCTGCCCTGGTCAGCAGTTAAATTATGCACTTACCACATCACCCTGAGGTACAAGAAATCACTCACTGAACCTGCAGAGAGTCTCAAGGCTTCAGCCTAACACAATCCACGTTGACAGGATGAAGAGAAAGAGAGAAGGGTATAATAGAGGTTCCTATTTATACTCTGGAGTTCAAGGTGTGGGGACAAATAGCTTTCCCAAAATACATTTCTCCAAGTGGTCAGGCACTGGTCAGAAAGTGTTAACGAGCAAACTCACCTGTGGCTTCCCAACCCAGAGTGGAGGCTGACACTTTCCCCCTGCCAAACCCTATCCAGCCTTTCAGACTTGCAGTCAGGCTCCCTCTTAAATAACCTTTTCTGAGCCCTACGAAACCCAAGTTCTTCATTGCCTGAGGACTCCAGGAGCCTCCACTGAGGGTTACATGATAAGCTGGTCATGAACCTTGGACCTGTTCCTATGCAGGTGGGCTGAGAAGTGTCTAAAACTTGGATGTTCTCCTGGGGAAAAAACTCAGATTATTCCAGTGCAAATACAGGCTTCCACTGCTCTCCTCAGCAAGTGCTCTAGCAGCGTGTCCCGAGAGTGCCGGTCTACAGCAGTTCAGATAACACAGTTGTTCTTTCTTGTGTTAACATGTGTTTTCTATTTCCTGCCCGCAGGAAGGCAGTCAAGGCCACGTTAGTTCTTCTGCCTCTGCTAGGCATCACCTATATGCTTTTCTTCGTCAACCCTGGTGAGGATGACATTTCCCAAATCGTCTTCATCTATTTCAATTCCTTCCTGCAGTCCTTTCAGGTAAGAGAGCAAGTTTGTAGCTGGTATCAGGTACTGTTGAAAGGATTCTCAATGCTTTTCAAGCCAAGAAACTTGTGGCAATGAAGTCCCTGACAGAAATATTAGTTGAAAATAGCTCTGCTTTGCTCATGTTTATGTAACAGGTATATAAGTATGTCATATGGAGTGGAGATCTCCGCTCAGGTGTATACTGGAGGGATTTGTCTCCCCTAACATCAGCGCCGTGTTTAGTCTATAGCTACAGCTCCTCGCTGGAGCTCCATCTGAAGTCAATGGAGAGAGAGATGATGTTTCATTGTAGCCTGAGAGAGGATGATGAATCACCCTCCCAAGGCACCTCTCTCTTCACCGAGCAGACAGTGAGCTGAGACTTAGAGGAGGTTTTGCTAAAACAAAGGGAAACATCTCCTACCTGTTGGGCTCACTTGATAAAGACATTAGCTGTGTTGCCTGGCCTCTCACTCCAGCTCTCCTGCAATGGTGCATGCACTCAGCCATCAGACCATAGCAGCTGAGAACTCCTACCCTATCTCTCTTTCCTCCCTCTCCTGAATTTAATAGGAGTTCTGCCAGGATGTAAAAGGCAGTGTGGAATGTGAGTAATTGCCCCAGCTTTCTGGATTTGGCACAAAAGCAAAAGTGACTGAAGACCTTGAATGGTGATTAGCCCCACATTGCTGCTTCAGTGTGTCCTACAGCTTTGCCTCTGCTTAAAGACCTTCTTGAACTAGGGTGGAACTATGGTTGACATTAATGTTTTACTTCTGATACCTGCAGGAAAAAGCACGCTAATATCAATATAAATAAACAGCAAACACGCTGTCAAGCCAAATCTAGGGTTATGGTTTACAAAAGTTTTTATTTTTGGATAACTGTTTTTACTGATTGCATATTTAACTTGGCAACACAGAGCATCTCACCAGAAATCACAACTGAATATCCCAAATGAAAAATGTCCCTTTTAATCTATGAAGCAAGGAACTTTAGCCTTTAGCAGTGAAACAATCTACATTATTCATTCTCTGAAATTAATTGTATTTTTTATCTGCTGATTCTCTAAGTCTCAAAAAATGCCACACTGCTTATTTTATTGTTAGTATTGTGAAGGCATGTGTAAGAAAGCAAGCACAGGGAATCTCTCCTTTATGGTGACAATAATTACAGTCCATTGCTGAAAGCAAAATGGGTAGAGTTCCATTTGCAGGTTTAGAGATGGAAGCGTCATCATGTTGTCGTCTGAGCCTCCCTTATAGTCATTGCAATCTTTGCAGTCATTACAGGGGTCTAGTCACTGCTGTCAGTAAATTCTACAGGGCGATTCAGCTCAGGTGATTGTAAGCAACCTGATGATACACTTGCCCAAGCAAGACCATCTGAGGCCATTTAACGTCCCTGTAAGTGTCCAAAACATCCACAAAAAGCTGGCAGGCGCAACATAGCTCCTGTGAGAGGTCTGTGCCATTCTGGGGAGGCATCTGGAAGCTCTAGATATGCTTCAGCACAGCTGAAGTGGGAATCCTCTCTATCAGTGGAAAGGCTGTCTAGATTCTAGCTCTCATCTCTCACCTGTGAACTGCAAGGCACTGGGCCTTTCCTCAGGCAGTTGTAGGGTAAAGATTTCATCTCTCTAGAAGTGGGTGATCTCAACGAGATTGTATTTTTGCTCAGGATGATCCCTGAATAAATTTCCCAATACTTCATGGTAAAATGCTTACCTAGTAATTGACTGCTTCTTATTCTTTCTAGGGTTTCTTTGTGTCAGTATTTTACTGCTTCTTGAATGGTGAGGTAAGTAGTGTCTCCTGCTGTCTATGTAATTAACTCTTGGGAGGTGGAACCTACTTGAATGCTGGATTACAATGCGATATTTTCACACGGGGTCTTAGTCTTATCAGTCTGTTGCACTTGTAGATGTTTCTGTTAATGTGTATCTGAGTTTCCCAGCCCTCATTTTCAGCTGTCCTTTGTTCACAAAGCTTTACCAAGTTCAGGTGATTCCCTGGGAGGTCAGGGCAGAGGAAAAGAAGCTTTCTCAGACAGTAAAATTTTTGTTCTTTTGTTTAAGACTACTTTAGAGTTTCTCATTAATTACAAATGTGGTTTCTGGACATACATGAGCATTACTTCTGAGCCGTGCTCCTGTTAAGGATATGCTGCAGATGACCCATTTTTTATAATGGGCTTGACCTGCTGTTTGAGTGAGGTTTTTCTCTGTGGGTATCTATCTCTGAGTGATCGATACCTATCACGTTCAGAAAAGAGGGCTGGGGATAGGGTCGGTGGTGTTCCTCAGAATAAATTTTAGGTACTGCTACTCAAGCAAGAAATATTTCACTAATATCCCTCAGTGTCTGACTTACAACATATGTAGTGATTTATATCTTTTCTCGTGCTTGCACTACCAATGTTTCATTTACCTGCATTTAAGCGTGTCGTCTTTGTCCAGTTAAAATTTGGGGCTCTGCAGAAATTAATTCCACGCCTTAATTACTGCTGCTGTATTCATTTATGTTGTGTACATGCTGCTGCTTAATTTTGTTGTGGGCTCCCCGTGTGGCACCATGAGAAAAAAACAAACAGACCTGTCTTCTCACCCAGCTCCTCTGCAATGTTTTCCTGTACTTCAGACAATTAAGAGTTTTAAAGTTTTTTCTAAAGTTTTTTAATAAGTTTTTATTTTAAAGGGTTTTTTTTCTTTTCTTCACTTCCCTTCTTCCTCATCAATTCTGAGGTTGTCTTAACAAGAAGCAACACTGCGTTTTCAGGTTAGGCACATGCCACTTTCATATGCTGGCAGCAGAGTGTTCTCAGTTCTCTTTCCAACTTTCCTTCTATAAATCCTGGCTACTCCATTTGCCTCTTAATAAACGGGGAAGGCTTCACCTCCCTAAAAAGTACAGGCACCTTAACTGTGGGACTACAGTTACCTCAAAACCTTGCCATGTATCTGAGTTGCTCATGACCATGCTTTGTTTTTGTGACCCACTGTGCTGCACAGTCTGATGAGGTTAAAGGAGCCAGAAGTCCTGCAAGTCCCTTCAGTTGTACTTGTCGTATTCACCAGGTTTACACTGTTAATACAGAAGAAAAGTCTTCTATGTGGGCAGCAGGCTTTTTTTCTTTCTTCCTTTTTTGTTGGGTTTTTTGTTTGTTTTTTTTTTTTTGGCTGGTGCCACAGTGAACATTACTGGGCTTCTTGAAAGGCAGGATGATTCACCTCATGTACTTCTTCCATGCTTTGGTAGCAATCTGCTAGCAGATCTGGAATGTTTGCCATAACTGTTTTCTCCAGCTATGTCATGTTACTATTACAGTTTCAACAGGACTTTCAAGGTTAAGACACCCAACTGGGCTGATCTTGGTGATCTTTACTCATTTCCCTAAACATAGATATCTAGTGCCACTTGAGAGACTGTAGAGTATCTGAGGCATCCACATGGGTCTACCAGATCTGATACAGGACCTATAGAAGATTCCTGCTGGGAAGTGGGAGGCCAAGTGGAGGCCAAGAAGATACAGTGGGGCTTCTCAAATGACACAAGCGCTCTATGTCACTAATTCAAGCCAGTCAATCCAATCTTTTTGTTTTCAGCTCAGCCTACAGTAGACACCTCTGTTTGCTCACCTGAACAACTCTAGTTTTCACTGACAGTATGGACTGTAATGCATGGCCAGGCATTTGCTGATAATGTGGATGCCTACAAATAGCTGAATTTGTGAGCAAAATCTTCCCCGTAGCCGTATGTTTACATCTGATGTGCAACTTCCACTTGACTGGCTAAACCATGCCAACTCCCTACCTACTTCTTTGAGATGTGGCATACATCTAAACCCCACAAATACGGCAGCATTGCCTACTTCAAAACTGTGAAAAGACATTGGACTCATCTTAAAATACTGTGGGAATTTTTTTGAAGTATCAATAAGGATGGAATTTCCTGCTCTGTTCTGCCTTTAGCTCTTCACAACTTAGAAACGAATAGTGAATTCAGTGAATCTTCAGAGCTTTCTGTGTTTGTCATCATATTGTCCTGAAAAAAAATTTCTCTTAGAGTATATAAAAGCTCT
This sequence comes from Nycticryphes semicollaris, assembly GCA_013400055.1. Lineage (NCBI taxonomy): Eukaryota > Metazoa > Chordata > Aves > Charadriiformes > Rostratulidae > Nycticryphes > Nycticryphes semicollaris. The sequence goes on along the minus strand of VXBJ01000248.1, from coordinate 251,194 downwards.
CCTTGTGATAGTGCAAAAGCTCACAATAATGCTGTGTCTTGGTCCTTGTGGAGTGAAAGGCCTGTACAGGCTGCGTTGCCCAACTGAGGCGTATATCTTGCACAGCAAAAGTGTCTTTTCTTATTGTAAACTTCTACATCTACACAGTGAAAGTAATACTGATTTACTGCCCGGTTAGATTTATAGTACATTGTTTTCCTCAATTATCTGCTATGACAAAGCCTGTATCTCTTCGTGAATGCAAACAACATTATAGCAGAAGTAGAGAAGAAGTACTGAAACACCATTCTCCTGACATCAGTTGCTCTCAGAGAAGCATCCTTACTAGAAGTGGTGATGGAGGAAACGCCTCTCAGTCAATGAGGTACCAGCATTCTTAGTGAGATCCATGGCAGATTTTGCTCTAAATGAGGAAAACAGCCTGGAAGTAGTAGCCTTGCAGTAGCCTGAAATATTTATAAATATCAGTGAAGTTTATTGAATTATTATCTCTTCATCAAGTGTGATATTCCTATCGCTGTGGTAGATGGGCTGATCTCAGAAGTTTTTAAATAATTCAGATTTTCCAGTTATGAGGGAGTTGGGTTCTTTAAATTCTCTAACAGGTTATTAATCTCACACAGTGCCAGGCCTTTCTCTTAATGATGACACAAGCAAAATGTCTAGAAAACCCAATAATTTAAAGCATCAGTAGTGCTGTGATCTCAGATGTATCTCTACCATTTCAAATTTGAGACGGATGCCACTAGGTCCTTACAAACTTCTAGTAACTGTCTGTAACTGAGCTCAAACAATATGGTTATCAAGGTTTCTGTCTTTTTGTCAGCGTTCTGTCTGTGAAGTTTGCCAAAAGAAAGAGAAAATAGTATTCTCTCTGTAACATCTTGTAGCCTACCTTGATTTAAACAAGCATGTCCTTATGACTTAGAGTGTTTATCTTCCTATGAGCAATTTTACCCCAGATCAGAGGGGTCACACAACTGTGTTGTTTGAATAGATCGGATGTTCTAGTGGAGAAGGCAGCACCTCAAGCACTCTGACTCAACATGGCACCCTGGTGATAAAAGATATCACCATAAAAGATCTTGGCCCTGATTTTGCAGTAATTTGGTCTGACGGTTCAGCAGTGGAATGACTGAAGGGGAGAAGTAAAGCTCTTAAATTGTATTCCATGCAAAGACTTTCAAATGGGACAAGTTTATTTCCTTATGCTTTGGAGCAGTCATTTGAGCTAGGGAAAATAAACATCTTCCTTTCTGTCACTTCCACAACAAAGAATGTTTCACACAGCTTGGACTAGCTTTGTTGGCTACAGTGAGAATTAATCCAGTGGGTTTAGTCTTGAGAGAGTGTGTATCATTTGGGCCCTTTTACTGGAGATACGATCCTTCAGATTTTGAACATGAATGTCTTTCCAAGCCAGCACCTTATACACAAGTTATTCCAGTGAACCTAAGGAGAAGAAAGAGTTTTGACTCAAAGTTGACAAGTTTTTATGTTTTATTGCTTGTGAAAAGTTCTGAAGCTGTTTTGAACAAACTGCATATGCCATGGAGGGACACGAGAGGCCATTGGCACTTGACTCATTAATTTGTCTAGAGACTTCATGGAGAAAAAGTTGTATTTTTAGGACGCAGAGAAAATCAACTTGCACTAGAGGGCAAAAATATGCAAATCTCATTTAATCTGAGTGGTAAAGAGCATCTCTGGTCTTCCAAGAAAATTGAGGATGAGAGGTTTCTGAGAATTTTAAATGCTATGAAAAATAGCATAATGAAAAAATATGTATGCATTTACATTGGAAGCCACTTAAAGAATTAATGTAGGTTGTGAACTTCTTTTTTCAATGAGTACAAAAATCAAGATGGTCCTCAAAATATTTTCTATCAACTCACAGATTACAAAACTGAATTTATTTACATGTAAAACTGGATTTATAAAGAGGCATTTAAGATGGAGTTTTTTGGAACAAGGATAGATACAATGGCTTGAAACTGTGTATTTCCCCAAAACTCCTGTTGGACAATTTTTATTGCAGTTGACTAAAAAATCTTTAGTTTTTTAGGTTGATGAAATTTATTGTACCTAGATCAGTTTGCTTATAACAAGGTAATAATGTGTAATGAGGGATATGCTCTTATGGTATCTCATTGTTACGTAAGTTTGGATAAGAGTATAGATGCAAAGAAACAACTTAATCTTGTTCAGCCTCTATAGTACAAGATGACAAATTCAATCCAGTAACTGAACTTGATAGCATGTATTTAATTAAAGCCTATCTTTCAAAAGGGTGCCCAGTGTGCGATTCATCTCACTTGGTAACTCTGATTTTTTTCTGACAATGATCTTGAGAAATGAATGTTGGATAAAGACATTGCTGTCTTACCCAGGTCTCGGGCAGACCTGAAAATTAAAACATTTCAGAGAAGTTTATAGTTCTTTAGGCATATGTAGAGTTACCTTATAATTGTTTGTGTGATATGAAACCCAGGAAAAATACTGATTATAGTTTCATACCAAAAAAGGCTCACTGTTACGAATCTGATGAAGACAGTGAGCAACTGTGGCTTTTCAAAGGAGAGCTTCAAGGGAACACAACAGTAGGACTTTCCCTTCCAATCCCTGATATTCTGTGATTCTGTGACATTCACTAGTGCAGTAATCCCTCTTTGCTGATGTCTAGCTACACAGCTCACTTAGGGGCCCTTCACACTTTTGTCTCCAGGGTCTTCTTTCAGTTCTTTAGTATACACCTTCTGCTCACAGACAGATGGGTGCAGCACTCACAGCACTTCTGTTCTCTCTTTGACTGATTCCAGGCAAAGCATCTTTAAAGGAAGATGGATCTTCCCTCCAGTTCCCTTTCTAGTGTGGTGTCTACTTTCTCAGCTGGGTGTCCTTGCTAGCCATGGGTTTCTCCTGAGAGAAAATAAAATATTTCAGAGAGAGAGAAATAATCCATTTATAGTGTTTCATATTCCAAATGTATCTTCCTGTCTTATTCTTATATCTTTGGTCTTATGGCTGTTGTTTGTTGGAGTCTGGAGGGGAGGAGGTGAGATCTCAGATGCTGCAGCATCCCCCAGGAAAGAAAATAAAATATTTCCAGCCAGCTACAGGTAAACCTCCAAAGGAATAAGAACTTCACTGATAGGGCTGGCTCCACTCCTGTTACTTAAACAAAGACATGATGGAAACAAGAGTATAATGGAGGAAGGATCTCTGCTTCCAGAGAACACCTATCCTTGTTATTAGGTCGTTCATGTCATTTCCAACAACCACCAGTGCTGATCCCTCAGAGTTCTGTGGTCCTTGGAAACCTTACCAACCATAATGGGAGATTAACACAGCTGTACCATAACAGGATGCTTGTGAATAAAGGTGACTGTGTGTGAGAATTACCCAAGTCTAAAAAGTGATAGTGCTGGAAGGGCTAGGCCGTGAAGAGCAGTCTCTACTATCAAACTGAATGAAGGAAACAAGGGAAATCCTGATTAAAAAGGGTGAACAAATCATCGTGAGGTTGTTTAAGCACTAGAAGAGAGGCCTAGAGGTGTTTTGAGATCTTTGTCCTTTGATTTACTCAAAATGGCTGGATAAGGCCCTGAAATAATTTCAAAGCTGGATAAAATTTCTATGCTGGACTTGCTTTGAACGTGACATTGGACCAGAGGCCTTCTGATGTCACTTCTTACCTTAGTTATTCTATAATTCATGAGCCCTATGTTCATAATAAGGTGGCTGTCCTTCATTTCTAACCATGTCCTGGAGGGATATGTAACTAACAAGGCCTATGCCTGAAATCATCCTGCAAAACATGAATTCTTAGCTCAAACAGGCCTCGTATTCTATTATTATCTGGTCAATATCAATAATCAGCAATGAATTAACATTTAAAATGGGAAACAATTTGCTGACCTTGAGAGAAACCATAACCAGAGAGGAATAGAACAGGTTACTTCCTTAGATGGCACTGTAAATTATTCTCACAAGTAGGTGCATGGCAAGGATAAATATGTTTAATTTTTTTGTGTTGACCCTGTACCCGGGCACCATCTGTCTCTCAAAATCTATTAAGCTCAAAGTGGCTTACTTTGATCTGATCATCTTAGGAGGCTATTCATTATAATTGCCAGCTATGAATCACCATCTAAATGGTTAGTCATCCACCTGCCCATCAACCTAAGCAGACTTCACATTAATCATCCTGAACCCAAAGGGCATGCATTAAGCTTTCCTTCAAATCACTGAATAAATATAAATATGGGGGTGGACTAGAGGGCTGAAGTTTAATTCCATCTCCCATGATTGCTTTCTGAGCAGAGGTGCCCAACAGTGTGTATTCTACTCCTAAATGCCCCTGGAGGATGCCTAGTCAATACAGAGCCAACTGAAGGGATCAAACCTTCCCTTTGGGACCACCAGGCAGCAATTCGTTGCGGGACTGCAGTCTCCTCTCAGTACCCATCTCCCACACGCAGGCGTGTTCTGGTAGAGGGTCACCTTTGTTGCTGTGACTCCAGTAGGTCTCTTCAGACTGGGGTCTTGCCAGAGAGAGAAAAATGTCAAGTCCAGGCACGGTGAAAGGTAGCAACTGCTTTGAGGATCCTTCCCCACTCCATCTTCTTTTTCTGGAGTGTGACTCCAGAGCGCTCCACAACAAAATCACAGAAGATTGAGGTGGGCTGGTTGCATTGGTGGACTCCCTGTCCAGTGGTTAGTTCTGGTCCTTTGTGGCCCAGGAGAAAGGAGCAGCGTTTGCTTCCACCCCAAAATGTGTGGTAAATCTTTATCACCAGTCAAAATTGTTCTAGCTTCTTGAGTAGTTATATATGATAACAGAATTGCACTGTTGTGATCTTAGAAATAAAACTTCCCCATCCCAGTCTGGCAGGTGCTGCAAAATTACCCACTTGTCACCAGGTTGTATGAAATGGCTGCCAAAGACTCTGAGAACAAAAATGAATTGCAGACTTGGTAAACTGGCTAATTTTTTTAGGGAGAAAAAGAAACCTTAAAATATTCCATAAAGTAGTGGTGTGGTGTAGGCTATTTGGGAAGAAAAAAAAACCTTCCACCTGAGTTTCATTTTTGAGCCTCGTGGATTGTTTTGACTAAGTCCCTTTCCTGCCTTAGGAAGATTAAATACTGATAACAGCATCTTTATGGATGATATTTGGGTCAGTTATTGTCTAATGGTAATATGACCACCTTTGGCCTGAGAGGTTGACTCTACTGGCAGCCTTGAAAAGCCATACCAACAGGTTGAGAGGTGGCTGTAGGACATACATACAGCTGCTCAGTGATGTACTTTAAGACTCAGTCTTGTCTCCCGGAGAGTGTTAGCATTCCTTATTTGCAGATCCCCAGGTCTGTCAGTCCAGTAGTCTCTGTGCTTAGGCCCTTCTGTTTCTTTGCTTCCATTCAGGTCTGCACTTAAGCCTTCCAAGGGCCTGGAGGTGCTTGACCCCTAGGCTTGCTCACAGCGTTTATTATTAAATACAGCATTTACTGCCCTTTCTCTATATATAAGGGACACTAAGCCTTTGGAAAACACTCAAGGTGTCATGTAAGGCATCACCTATTGCTAGTTTAAGTTCTGTTGTGTAACGGACAGGATTTATCCCCTCACATTATACATCAAATATATACACATATGCGGTTGAGCCAATTACCCTCAGCTTCATTTAAAGGCAATGATTCACCACCGTGAGGATAGTTTTTAATTGACCTATTTTAGTTATCTCTTTTTGATGAACTGTTGCAAATACCTTATGACCTTTCCTGTGTCCCTGCTGGACACAGGGAAAGGCCAGGGCTTCTGAAGAAGCTTCATGGAAGTGTCCTACACTGCAATCACACAGAGTCAGACCAGTGGCTGGAAATTTAACCTCTGTACACCCAGTTCCCTTTCTCTGATCTGGACATTGCTTCAAAGTCCCTCCTGCTCATCTGTAGCTTACAACAACATTGAATATATCTTCATCAACTCTTCCACAACTTGCACTGCCATTCCTAACCAAAGATGTTTAAAGTCCAGATTTGTTCTCCAGTTACCTCCAACTGCAGTACAAGCATCTGAAACATGGCACAAAAGTGCTTAAGTGTAGCTGGAGCTTGATGAATTCGTCACTGAAACATATTTTCATAGAGCAAAAATTAGTCTGTCTCTAAGGCCATTGAGATCCATATAAGCCTTTTTTATTTATTTCATTTTCCTTTGGTTACGGTTTTCTGGGAGCAAAAAGTTGCCTATGAGCAAAACAAGAACTTAATTAGGGTTATGTAATCACAGACTACTGAATCTCATGATTATTGTATAGCCAGAGAGAACCTGTTCCCCCGCTTTGGATTTATCCCCTCACACCACTTTCATGTGAGAGATGTTCTCTGGAAACGGGGTTCAGCAGCATCCCAATAGTCTTACTTCCAGCTTCCATTACCGTGACAGCTCATTTAATCCTACTCTCATCAAACCTTTCATTTTTATCTACATTACTACTGTTTTATTTTAGTGTTACGTCAAGAAACCCCAAGTGAATGGGCCCCCTTGTTCAAAGCCCTGTGTAAATGGATCAAGCTTTCTTCCTCTCTGCAAACAGGACATGACATTTCTTCCCAAAAACTGATTTTTAATGTCACTAAAGGCTCTTTGTTCAGGTCATTTCTAATTGATGGCTGAAAGAAATTAGCCAGCGGCCACTCTCTAGCCTTACTTAATTGCTATTACTTATAGCAATACAAAATTGATGTATTTTATCAAAAACAAGCCTTCTCTGCGTGTTTCCATCCATCTCTCCATCCCTGCAATTCCTTTTGTTGGTGTCGCTCTTCTGAGGAGAAGTTTTTTAATGATTTTTATGATCAGATGTGCGTCTTGGTGATTGTCAGATGTAATCTGAAAGACTGAGAACTCCTCGGTTAAGTGATCCAATCAAGGAAAGGAAAACTTCCACCCACTGACTTCTCTCCATCCCATCACCTGAATTCTTTCCCTTGACTGCTCTAAAGCAATCCTGCCGAGAGCGCTGCCCACACTCTGCAGGCACAAATATCCTGGTAAATCTGATTTGACCACATGTTCAGAAACTGTGATTATTCGCAGTAGGCATAGTGCAAAGAGCTGAAAAGGGGAATTTTCAGAGGGTAACTGTTGCAAGAAAAAGACAGACCAAGGGTCAATACAGAGAGCTGAGCTCTCTGCTGAGCAGCATGGATGAGCTTTGTCATCTCAAGCAAGAGAAGTTGCATAGAGGTGAAGCTGATAATTTGTATTCCCCAGACTCCTTGTTAAGCTTGAACCATTGATGACAGCCTGTACTCATCTTTGGGCTATTACAGGCAAGTGCTGTTAATTTCAGGTCATGGATGTCCTAATGCTGAGTGAAGGACGTGGTACTGACTCTACAAACACTTAAGGAATAGGCGTAGATGCTCTCATGGAGGTTAACACCCAGGTTTGAAGTTGCTATTTTGCTTTATCTTTCTCTATTACTCCTTTGCTGTGTAATAGCTTTTATGGTGCCTTTTTTAACATGCTATTATAGCAGTTATAGCTGGCTTTCTTTTTTGCTTCCTGACCTAAAGTTAAGCTACCATTTGTTTCTGAGTTCAGCTGTAAGAGAAGAATTTGAGCTTAACCTTTTCTGCTTGCGCTCTGGTTGCATCCTAATTGCAGTGAATTACTCTGTCATTAAGAAATGCTTTACACTCACACCTCTAAGTGCAGTCTGTTTCCATGTGCCCAGTCCATTAGAAAAGGCTCCAGCTGTATAAGAAGACAGCACCTTTAGTACTACTTTTTATCCTCTCTCAAAGCTTGTAAGCGAACCGTATCATAAAAGCCATTCGGCCAACTGCTTGTTTAGACTCACGTCTTTACCTCCAGGTGACTATTTTTGACTTGATTGGTTTGAAGCATAAAAGATAAATCTAATCTGGCTTCGGTGGCTGAGTAAGTATGTGTTCACACAAGTTGCTTACAAACACAAAACGCCCACCAGGTGACAGCCCCTGTTCGTGAGCCAATGAAATGCCACTGTACCTGGGATACTTGAATTCACAGGACTGCCGGTCCGCTCTGAACAACCCCTTTGGCAAGACTGTGCTGTACACAGAGATTTATTCTCTGCTTTTGCACTAGTGATGGAGAAATTCACCACTTTGAAGGACTTAAGTGAGTCACAGGCTCCCTGTGCAAGGGTGAATTTCACTGCAGCAGACAGGGGAAAAAAACTTTTGCTAACAATATCTCAGCATCTGGTGACATCTGGAGAGAACGGAGCATTTGAGAGGCAACATTCCGCTGCAGAGCAAGTCCCATGTTCTTTATGGGACAATTTCAGGACACTGGTTACCCCTCTGTTACATGTGACTGATTCATTTGCCTTAGGTGCCCAACATTTGGCTAAGCTAGTTTTATACTAGGAGGAAGATGGAGCAAGGACTTATTCATTCCACATATTGAAGTCACGTCCTTAGGGCGAGATCATCTTTCTTTCTGCATTATCTATATTGAAAACATAAATAATTGGCCAAGACTAGGTAGCAAGCTTTCAGATGAGACTGATCCTCTCCCTTGCATATACTCTGGCATGTGTATTTGCCTTTGGAGGTGTATTATATGTGCCCTTAAATCCAGAATCAGAAATGAGTATCCCTTAGCTAATCCAGATAGAACCATGATAGGTTTGCTAACTTTGGGCATCCTGGAAGAGGCAGGACTTGGACACATCTTCTTTCCACTGTTTCCTGTGTTTTAACATGAGGGTTCAGTGCAGCAGCGAGGTCAGTTTGATAACACAGGGAAAGTCAGCCGTCCAGGCTGCCTTCTACTCTATGCAGTTGAGTCAGCCCGTTGTGACCCTGGCTTTTTCATACAACTATCTAGTTTAACTCATTTTGTAAACTGACCAAACCCCGTCTTGAAACTAGTAGAGGCATGTTGTACCTACTACTTCATAATGAGAGGCTCTTCCAGAAATTCCCTGCACTGTTGTTTAACCACATTATTCTCATTCTCATCACAAATTTATCCATGATGATCGTGCTCCTCTTGGCAGTCTTTTAACTTCAATCCTTCTTTTACTTGGATGTTCGCTCTTCCCCTTCCCCGTGCAAGCAGTCCTATCCCCCCATACCCTTTATTTTTCTAGGGTCTGCCCACCTGTTAAGTGTAAACCCTATTATTTTAAAATGAAACAAATCATTGATTCAAAATCAAAAGAAAGAAACCCAGTGTGGCACTTAGCATAAACATCTGCATCTACTTGTCTTAAGTGTCAGATAAAGCAATGCAAATGACACAGTCAAGAGAAAAACAAACGAAGGAAGTGATCCTCAGGTCTGTTTTCCCCGATTTGTGCCTTCTGGAAGGGCTCTGATAGAAAAGGTAGATTTTCAGTTTCAGGATTCCACTGGAATGAAAAAAAATAAATTTCTATGTTTGTTTGGTTGTTTTTTTGTTTTGTTTCTTTTTTTTCCATTTTTGCAAAACTGTTTTCCAAGTTGATACTCACAAACCTGGAATGGGGTGTGTTTCTTTGACAAGCTGGTGATGAGAAGGCATTGTAGGTGCCAGACCATTACAGTGAAGAGTTTCTTAAATGGGAGAACTGAAACTATCTAAGAGAAGGAGAGCAGATCTCCCCTTCCTATGTCCTCCTTATGAACTGTTGTGTGTTTTAACTGTCAGGCCATCATTCCTGTTCATCTAGGACATCTAATACTGACAGTGTGTGGTTTGGGTAGGAAATACCTCTGCTGCTAGAGCTCATCAGCTCATTTGAGCACCTCTTAGACAACATATCATCTGATCTGAAGTGTGGTTGGTGAGCAAGTGTTCCTCATGTTTTGAGTAGAATTCCAGGTGCACCTGAAGACAGGCCCAAAGGTTGTGCACCTTTGGGCAATTTCTTTCAACACCATCTTCCCTGCAATCCCAGTGGTGATTACAGACACATCCAGGATGACTTTGACCTACCTCAAGTGCTGATAGGTGAGAAGCTGTCTCAGCATGGGTTTCACACAGACTATGCAAGCTCATCCCAGGTCTTGTATGGTTGCCATGGCAGCTGATCCATGTTGAGGTCTACTCTACAACAACATCACTCCTATTAATACCCAGTCTTTAGCCTGCTGGTGGTAAAATGATGGTAAGAGCACTCTTTTACTTTTGAGGGATGCAGTGGAGTTAAGTACATTAAAGGCTGAAAAACATTCAGAGTAAGATATTGGTATTGTCTGTATTTAGCTAAATTTATAATCCAGTCTTCTAAAGCAGAGCTAATTGTCTAGATTCCCTTTATATGAAAAGAAATAGGTATTTTTCATCTGACCATAGTATCTAGCCTACTTTGGACATCTGTTTTTGGAGGAGATGAATTGTACCCTTTGACCATACTGACTGCTTCTTTCTTGGCCAGGAAAAGAACTATTGGTCAGTAGCTGAGTTGAAATTGCTACATTACAATATTTATAACCCCACCTTCTAAACAAATGTGGTTTCGTCAAGGGAAGCCCTCACTTGATATAGAGGTTAAATATAAAAATGCTCTAATTTGAAAGTTGACTGTATTTTAGGTTGGCAGCAGAATGTCAACATCCTTTCCAAGTTCCATGAGTATAACTACCCATTGACTGTCTACGAATTTGAGCTCAGATTCATCTCACCTGATTTTGTAGGCTTACCTTGCTGCCTAGCACAGGGGTCTGAATTGTTCTCGTCTCTACAGTAAGCAGAGATCAACAAGAATATCCAGAAATTGGTCCAAATGTTTCATTTCACCTTCTGACTTCGAGTCTCCTATACCAATGATTTGGTAGTCTATGTGAGGAGTATCTCAGGCTTTCCTTCCCATTGTGTCTGAGGCCAGGGTTCCTACCACCTGTCTTTCTCCTGCTTATATACGTCCTATTTGAGCTAGAGCTCCTGGGCTCGCTCTCTGGTTCACGCAGCAAAGTATGCACTTAAAATTCAAGATTCATCTGGCCTATTTGTAAACATCTGCTTGAGGACAACCTTCTGTTGACTGTAGAGTAGCTCTCCACTGCCTGTGCAAGGTGCCTACGGGGATTAGCTCAGCACGTTTGTGTTGTAGACACCAATGTTGAGGTAGATGTTCTGTGATTCTCTTTCATATACAAGAGACGAGGAGCAACTACAGGGACTGTGATAGGTCTCTCCAAGACCTCCATCAGTTGCCTCCGTCTTGAGAGATTGATTCAATTGCATAAGATTAGGCATTTATTGCCATTTGAAATGCTCTGGGGTACTTAAGACATCAGATATGAGACATGAGATATGTGAAATCCATGCTTTTCCCAGGGTGTAGTACCCTGGGCGATATCCAATGAGCTAGATGCCCATGTTTATGCAGCTGAATCAAGCCCTTGGTGTTTCACTGTCTTGACACGCATCATCATTTGTCTCACACCTGTATGGTGTCCCTCTACAGAGGACACCTCAGTAATTTAAGTGTTTGTGTTATTTCTTTTCTTTCTTTTTTTTTTTTTCTTTTTTCTTACCCAGGTCCGTTCTGCTGCCAGGAAAAGGTGGCACCGCTGGCAAGACCATCACTCCCTCCGAGTGCGTGTGGCACGTGCCATGTCGATCCCCACGTCTCCGACACGGATCAGCTTCCACAGCATCAAACAGACCGCAGCCGTGTGACCTGCCCCACACATACACGCACCACATGGTGGCCTTCAGGGTTCTTCTCTCTTCACTCTCCCCAAGACCCTTTCTTCAGACTTTCTTCCTTTATTCTGCACTGCTCTCTTTTGCAATGAGGTGCCCATCTTATTTTTTGTGGACTCTCATCTCCCATGGTCGTGATGCTGCTTTGAGGCAACGCGGCAAAAGCTCTTCGAGTAGGCGGTGGTGAAACAGATTCAAAGAAGGAAGAGATTGAACACTGACTGCACTTTGTGGAAGTTCACAAAACAAAGTCTGAAACAGCAGGCTGGCAGGAACAATCAGGTTTTTTCCTCCTTTTTTTTTGTTTTTGGGGTTTTTTTTCATTTGGTGTTGTGGTGAACAAAGACTATTTTTGACACACTGCCCATCTCACCCTGTACATTGATTCCCAATGATTTCATCAGTTTGATGTATAGGTAGCCCGTCTTTTTGTTGTTTCTTTGTAAAAAGTTCTTCTCGGCGGAACTGTCCATTTGAGAACAAGCGGCAGCAAGAAAAAGAGCATCTGAAAGGTGGTGTGACAAATCTGAATTTTTCTGCCTTCTCCATTTCTCCCTTTGAGAGACTGGGAGTTTGCCAGGGCATCGCTGGACTGTTCACCAGAGGGCACTTTGCCTTGCGAGAACCATGTTCTGGTCATACACAAAATTCGGAAACGGACAGCAGTATCTCTAGATAGCTCTATAAAATATCCTTATTCCTCTTAGCCCCCCACGCTTTCAACACAGTGTAAGTAGCCTTTGGGAAGTCTTTGGGTTTTTTGGTATTTTTTTTTTTTTTTTCAGCTAAGAGGATTGGGGTGGGGAAGGACAACAGAGCATGTTTTCTGGGTTTAAAAAAATATAAAAGGGAAGCACTGTAAAAATAATAACGGGAAGAGGATGTTTGCATCATGAGGGTAGTGCTACATGCTGCACAAAAATTATCTATTGAGCATTTTGAACTAGAGCAGTTGTATCTACTAGGCTTTTTATGTGATGTTCAGAAATACTGTATATTTTCAGTAATAAACACTACTCTGGGTTGGTTTCAATAAAACCTGGCATCGTTTTCTTTACTCTGGAAAGGAAGAGGACACCTGTCTTGAGAGTGTTTTTGTGTTTAAGATCAGGGAGAGAAATACTGTTTGGTAATGAGCCAATAAGAAGAACAATCACATTATGAAATCTGAGCAAGAGGGGATTTAGATGCAAGATGAATTGCCCGCTTTCTCAGCTCAGGGTGTTACACTGGATCCCTCTCTCTCTGCACTCCTCTCCAATCGCCTTTGCAACAGCAGAAGTTAAAAAAGCAAGTTGTGTAATATATTCTCCATCACCTGTATTTCACCAGTGCTGAAATAATTTGCTCTTTCCACTTTAGCATGCTTATCCTGAATTTTCTTCCTATGTTTTAGAGGACTTTCCAGCACAAGCTGGATTTAAATCTTCAGATTAAAACTGGTCTCTCTCTAGTTTTCAGGACTACACAGGACTGGAAAATATCTTTGAGGACACTGATGTTAAATCCCTTGCTTCTGGAGGTATCCTAACAGCTCGAGTGCACTCAACTTTGAGCAGATCGGCAATGCACAGCAAATTTAAATGAAAAAATTAAAATGTTGTAACTTTTCCCCCCTCCTAACTCTCATTTGGATTCATGAGCCTCAGTGAGTTAACTGAGGGAGGAGGGAGAAGGCAGATTTGAGATTCTGTTTAGTTAGACCCATCATCTCTGCCAAAGAGGAGGAGCAGGGAGGAGTCTGCAGAGCCTTCCACTTTGCAGAGCCGTGCACACTAGTGTGAGACACAGAAACACAGGTAAGACTGGAAACTTGCCTCCCTCTGCCCCTCGCTGCTGCCAGTGCCCCGAGTTCTGCAGAGCGATGCAAACCATCTTCCTGGTCGCTGGGAAGCAGGAGTGTCTGATGAGCGAGGGCTGTGTCGGTGCTTTATGCATTGCCTGCATCGCGATAGCGATGGGCAGCCTCCTGGCATTCTGTGTTTGAAGGGATAGATATGCCTACAGGTTAGAAACACCTGCTTTGAGTACCTCTGTGTCTGCTCTGTCTCAAGGCCAGTCTGGGATGAAAGATTTGCAATGCAGCAGAGGTTATTTTTGCTGCCAGGAGTGTATTTTTACAAGAGAGTGAAATCCTTATTCCAATTAGTGTATGTCCAAAGCAGAGATTTTTAGTCCTTCCAGCATTGGACCCAGTTTCCAGTCCACATGGTGGACATACAACATTAATGGGGTACTGCTTATGTTAATTTGAAGTGATTGCCATGCTAACACATACACTGTCTCTACTTGTTTTGCCGTGGAGGCTTTGTGGAATCTGTCATGCGTGAGGTACTGACAGCCAGAACCTGCTTTCTCTAGAGGCACTGTGGTGAAAATCAGGTTTGAATTTCTACCTTCAACCTACCCAGGAAGAGCACAAAAACTTATTTTGAGGGTGGCTTTTTTTTTTTTATCTTTATGTTCTCAGAGAGTGCAGAGCAAGGTAGAATGATGGAGATAGAAAGGTTTGTAACTCTGAACACAGTATGTCTAAAGGCCAGGATTTGATTAAAAAAAAATAAAAAAAAAAACAGAGTCTAGGTTGCATTGGGCAAAGTCCTAGGGAGTGACTGTCTTGTGGCATCTAATGGAAGGAATATCATTCACACCAGCTGAGAGTTTCCAATCTGAGGTTGGATACATGGGACACAATCCAAAGCTCTTCACTTTATATAGTTTTTTTGCACATGGCTGTCCTGTAGACAACCTATGACCAGTTTGTAGTCTGCCTAAGCTCTCAGTGGGCCCAAAACCCTCCTGGTCAGCAACTGTCCTGGAGCTCATGTCTGTCTCCTCTCTCAGGAGCCACAAGCTGAGGCACATGATCTGTGGGCTCTCTGCATTGGCAGGGTGGTCACCATCAGTCTATTTTCTAGACATGCACTTCAAGTCTCTGGAAGAACTCTTACTGGTGTCAGTAGACTTGGTGTCAGGCTCTTTGCCCCCTCAGTATCTCTTCCTGGTTCCTAATAAAGAGGTGATTCCTACCTTTCCTTTTCCTCCACATCAAGGACCAGGCAGTCCATAGGGCTATCAAGATCTCCTGATGAAAGCTGCCATAGAAGCTGTAAATGCTGTCCTGTAATGCCCTGTAAATGGAGAAAAGTACAATCTAGCAGGACTCACTTGATGTCATGTATCTCTTCACAAGTCTCAGCTGGACCTAGTTGCATCTGTGATCATTGGAGAACTGCTCAGTACAGTCAACGGAGTCCAAGGTACAAGCCGTCTGATCCTAAAGTAGGTATCTTCAATAAGGGAATTGCACCCAACACCCATTGTGTCCCTTAATCATCAATGCCACCTGAGTTACTGGTTTATGTAGAAACAGACACAGTGCAAAATTTGATAGCTTGCATCCCACACCAGTGACGTGGACTGGGGTACTGTAGATAGTAACCAATAAGGAGGGGGTAAGAAGTCCTTTTCATGCTCTTCACAATAACTAAGGAATCCAGGTACCAACTGGAATTGAGGAGTTGCCAGATCTGTCCAGCCCTGATCTAGACGCTGTTAGCCACACTTCTTTCTAGTCCCATGGTGCAGCTATAGAAAGAAGTTAGTCTTATCTGAACCTTGTGAACTGGACAACCCAACTTTGAAGGACTGTGGTGTAATCCATACACCTGACCTCAACTATCAGGACAAATCTGGCAGGTCTGAGTAGAAAGAAATTTGGCAGCTGAAGAAATGAACTAACGTCTCTGGCAATAGACACTCAACCACAGGATTTGCTTTCACAAGGTCCTTTGGAGCTTGAAGTTGTTGACCTCCCAGTAAACCACTGGAATATATCAATGCCAGGGCACTGACCTGGTACCAGTGTTTTCAGGACTATTTCTGGGATGCCCTGTTTTCACTCACAATAAATATTCACCGAACATTTAAGATCAATAAATGGATGAAGACATCTAAATTTGGTCTCTGTCTCAGTAAGTCAGGTGTCTTATATCCCGTTACTCTTGATGAATACCTAAGCAATTGTGCAGTGATGTCTGCAAAGATTCTTCAGTAGCCTTCAGGAGATATCTGCTTCAGGAGGAGCTCATGGCTTTGCCGAGGGCTTGATTCAGTTGCCTAAATATAGATTCTACTATAATTTCAGTTGCCCCAGGAGTCTCAGCTGCCTTCTAGTTGTCAGTCCAGAAAAGCAGCTCTATAGCCTGTGCAGATGTCCTGTCTCCTCTGAGCTCTTTCAAATGGAACTAGAGACTTAGGAATGCCTTGTACACTTGTGCGCTTACTCAACTACTTCTCTGAGCTTCCTCTAGGGACCAATTGAATTGGAGAGGGCCCAGTCCGCTAATCCAGGATCCTGAAAATAAGCCTCTGTTAGCTGCAGAGGGCAGGGAGACCTTTTCAGCCAAGGAAGCCAGGAGGGACCGACGGTTCTTTTCTTCCAGCAATGAGTTCAATGCAAAGTGCACTGAAAGCAGTAAGATTTGCACTGCCCAAAGAAATGAGGCTACGAGGTCTCTGCTTTCTCTGTATGATTCAAGGGTAAAAATATGATACTCTTTATTTTCTTAGTGTAAACAATTTGAAGAAGATAACAATAACCTTTTTGACTCTGCAAGTTCTCACCCAGAGGAGTTTGGAAGAAGTTCCCACTTCGCTTAATTGGTAGCAATGGTGATACTCTTGTCTCAGCTGCGCTGTGTAGTCCTGCTGGTGGAGAGCTGACTTCTGTCATCAAAAACATTTGTCACATCAAAGCTGGGGTGACAAAATGCTCCCTGTTCCTCAAACCACCTGCCAAGGTAGCTGCTGATGCCATTCCAAGACGTGACATGGGATCAGGTCACGGGGCTGGTCAGAACCAAATTAATTTTAATTAAACTGTGTGGAAATCATCCCAGGAGAAAAATACCTGGGAGCAAAACTGGTGAAAAGAACTTCTGTTTTCCCTGGGTAGCCCTTGATAAAAATGCTGCCTGAGCCAGAGGTGAGGCCATACACCCTCATCCCAAGAAGGCAAGAACTTCCAAACTTACATTGGCTCAGATAAATAAGCCTATGGCTGCCTGAGCACCTAGGCCACCCTGCAGAGACCACCCCAGATCACAGACCAAAACTCTGCCAGAACAAGAATCATAGAATCATAGAATCATCTGGGCCTCCAGCAACCTCCAAAGTTCATCTAGTCCGACCCCCCACAGTCAGCAGGGACACCCCCAACTAGACCAGGCTGCCCAGGGCCTCGTTGAGCTTCACCTTGAATGTCTTCAGGAAAGGGGCCTCAACCACCTCCCTGGGCAACTTGTTCCAGTGCTCCACTACCCTCATTGTAAAGAACTTAGTCCTAATATCCAATCTAAATCTGCTTTTCTTCAGTTTAAACCCATTGCCCCTCGTCCTGTCAGTACAGGCCTTTGTAAATAGGCTCTCCCCAGCCTTCCTGTAGGCTCCCCTCAGGTACTGGAAGGTTGCTATTAGGTGTCCCCGGAGCCTCCTCTTCTCCAGGCTGAACAACCCCAGCTCCCTCAGCCTGTCTTCGTAGCAAAGGTGCTCCAACCCCTTGATCACTTTTGTGGCCCTCCTCTGGACCCACTCCATCAGATCCATGTCCTTCCTATATTGGGAGCTCCAGACCTGCACACAGGACTCCAGGTGAGGTCTCACCAGAGCAGAGTGAAGTGGCAGAATCACTTCTCTGGACCTGCTGGCAACACATCGTTTGATGCAGCCCAGGATGTGATTGGCCTTCTGAGCTGCAAGTGCACCCTGCCTGCTCATGTCCAGCTTCTCATCCAGCACCAGCACCCCCAAGAAGGCAGGACCAGGAGCATAGGGGAAGCACTGGCCTAGGTGCACTTCTGAGCCGGCGTTCCTGGGTTTATGCAGGAAGATTCTCTCAAATTTGTCATTCAAACCTGTCTTCTTATCTTGTTTTCAGTTATACCTTCATAGACTGGAGTCGTGTCTCTGAGACAGCTGTCTCCTCCCTGCCTCCCACACCAGCCATGTACCCCATTGGTGTTTGACCTCCAATGACACTGTCCTTTTCCAAGGTTCAGGGCAGCTGTGAGTGATTTTCTTGCTGTCTTTTAATAGTGCCTTCATGATCTAATGATTATTCAGGGTACCTGTGAGCAGAGCTACTGAGATGATCCAGTGATGTCCTGAACAGCAAAGGGAGGTCCCTGGGCCCTCTCAGGAAGGTGACACCAACTGGCTGAGGAGCGACCTTGGGGAAAAGCACCTGGGGACTTTGGTGGATGCTGAAATGAACCCAAGCCAGCCATATGGCCTGGCAGCAAAGGTAGATGACAGCAGACTACGCTGTTTTGAGGGAAGTGATTATTCTCCTCTACTTCACACTCATTAGACCACATCTAGATGCTGTGCCAAGTTTGAGGCCCCCCCAGTTCAAGAAGACATTGATAAACTAGAGCAAGGTCAGCGGCAGGCCACCAAGATGGTCAGGTCTGGAGTGCTTGGCATGTGCAGAGAGGCTAGAGAAGCTGGTCCAGCATGGAGAAGATGAGAATCTAGATGGACCAAATAACAGCCTAACAGTACCTACCAGAAGGTTGCTGAGATGACAGACCCAGGCCTTTCACAGTAGTGTGTGGCAGGAGGAGAAGAGGCAGCAGCTATAAGCTGAAACAAGAACGGGCCAGATCAGATAGAAAGAGAAAGTTTTTCCTCAGGAAAACAGTCAAGCAATGGGACAGGTTGTCCAGTGAGGGTGTGTAGTCTCCATCTCCAGAGATACTTCAGTATCCAACTGGATAAATCCCTGAGCAACCTCCTCTGTGATCACAGCTGACCCTGCTGTGAGCAGGGGGCTTGGACCAGAGACCTCCTGAGGTCCTTCACAACCTGAATTATCCTATCATGCTAGAGGGAATATTGCCAGTCATTCCACGAACACTAGGAAAGAATGAACCTGAGCAGCTTTTAGCTGCTGTATTTTTTTCAGGTGCACCTCAGGGGTCTTGAAAATACACTCAAGCCCCTGTCTTCAAAAGAAGCTTCTTCCTTTGTTTTCTCCTGGCAGGGATGCAAAGATGAATAAATTCATGTCTCTCTAGGGAAAACTATCTCCTTTACATTGTGATGCCTTTTAAAACTCTATTTCCTTTTCAACAAAATAATCATTCGCAGCACAAATCAGGGATGATTCAGATGTAGATTTTTGGATCAGCAGGAAAAGTCTCAGCTATGCCAGGAAAATGGTTGTGGATATGATGGACTGAGAATGTCTGTGTAAGTGTGTGTATTTAGGTACTAGTGTATGCACATGTCTGATTGCAAGTGTGTAAGTGTGTGTGTCTGTGCCCGTGAAGAAAACTGGTCCAATTGCTTTTGATTTTAGCATATTACATACGAAGAAAACAAGGCTTCTTGGTTTCAGTAAACCATTGTGGAAATGAACATCCATGAACACTTAAGTACTTGAAACAGGAATCCTAAGAGCTCTTCCAGGAAAATGTTTGCAGTGCTGAGTGCTGCAGATAACACATGTGCCAACTGGCATGGGAGAGCGAGTGTAAGCTTACTTTGGATCTGGACTAATTGCTTCCTTCTGACACTATTTAAATCTTTCCACCCTCCTCCTTTGCAATAAATCCTTAGTCTCAGCTTGTAGTGAAGACAACACATTGCCTCATCCCGACTGTTCCCTGTGGGTGTCAGAGATGCTGCACTGCAGCTCCTTGGATGGAGGGATATCAACTGAGGGCTTGGGTTTGACAACTGAGGAATCGCTCTGGAGACTTATACCAGATGGCAAAATTCCATTTTAAATGTGCCATTTCATAGCCACCTCTGTCATCTTTTGCTTACAAGCAGAGGTTCAGCCCCTGGGAGTTGCCAGTAAAAATCCCATGCATCTGACACATTACAGATCAGTATCAACCATTCCACTGGAGCACATGTGGACAGTGCTGACCACCGGACCACAGCAGCACGACTTTCAAAGCTAAGGTGGCACAAGCAGAGAACACAAGGAAGATTTGCTGCTCTTAACAGTCACCTGGCAGACCTGGCAGCAGTCAGAGAATAAGGAAAAGAGGGAGATACAAGCCATAGAGCACCTGTGCACTGGAAGACGGGATGATGTGCCTCCAGGGCACAGAGGTCAGTACGGTTTAAGGACCAAAGGGAGAAAAAGGGAACCTGACTCCATGGTCAAGTGGAGGTCCAGTTTCAGGTGAATGAGCACCACAAATCAGCAGTGTCCGCTGGAGAACTCTTTACCCTGTGTGGGGAAAAGCTCAAGGGATTCCAAGGAGAGGCTATGCCAAGACTTTGCCTCAAAGTTCATTTCTTGCTAACCCTCTTCAGTGCAGCATCCTGAGATGAGCAAATATGCGAAAGAAGATTTTGGACATTTTAAAGCTTCACACCTGAACAGAAACTCAACTTATTGAAGCTCCCACATCTCTCCAGAAGATTTTCCCCATTCCTGCCAGAAGCAAGGTCCTCTTAACCTCTTTTCCATTACAAGTATCTTAGCACTGACTAACATGGTGATGCCTTGGAAGACTTTCTAAGCATTGTCTCATCACAAAGACGATCAGAAGGGTGGAGCATCTCTCCTATGAAGACAGGCTGAGAGAGTTGAGATTGTTCAGCCTGGAGAAGAGCAGGCCCTTCTTCTCTGTGTAGCCCCTTCCAGTACTTAAAGGAGGCCTACAGGAAAGATGAGGAGGAACTCTTCATCAGCGAGTGTAGCGATATGACAAGGGATAACAGATTTAAACTGAAAAAGGGGAGATTTAGATTAGACATAAAGAAGAAATTCTTTCCTGTGAGGGTGGTGAGACACTAGAACAGTTTACCCACAGAAGTTGTGGATGCCCCTTCCCTGGAAATGTTCAAGACTAGGCTGGATGGGTCTTTGAACAGTTCACTACAGTGGGAGGTGTCCCTGCCCATGGCAGAGGATTGGAACTAGATGATCTTTAAAGTCCCTTTCAACCCAAACCATTCTATGATTCTATGATTTAATAGATTAAGTCTTGCAGCAGGCTGATTTTGGGACAGCTTATCAGTTGGTTTGGGCTAAGGCAAATGGTCCTGTTCTCCTGTCTGCCCCTTGACTTGCAGAAAGCTTTCCCTAGGCGACTTTGCTGTCCCCAGCACTGGGAGTTGTGCTACAGTGTACACAAAGAGGGAGATGTGCATGGCACCTTGAAGGAAAGAGGAGTTTGCACCACATGAGGTCTGGGCTGGCTAGAGGACAAGACTAGCACAGCCCTGAACCCATGGTACATAGCACACAGCTATGACTTCCAGCAGTGCTCGTGACCTTAGAGAGAAACAGAGCACTTTGGGGATTACAGTACTCTGAGTTCCCCACCTAGAAAATAGCATTTCTCTACATGGAAAGGATATTGTAGCTTCACGAGTGTGAAGGTTTCACATAAATCCTTCAAATATTCATAGAATAGTTGACTTTATTCCCTTTCTCATTTAATCCCATAGAGCTGGAAGATAATAAGCATCTCAGGAGAAACTGTTGAGAAGAAATAGAGCATACCTATAAATTTTGGACTGATGGCAAAATGTGTATTTAAAACAAAAGCATGCATCCTCTGGATGGTCCTGTTGGACTTCCACATTGGCTTCTTAAGTTTCTCCACTTGCTAATTAGTGCAGTAGAAAGAAAACATTTCTGATTAGTATAATTACTGTAGAACTATACTATAGTGACCTTAAGCTATGAAAAGCCAAAGCTTTAAAAAAGAACTCATAAAACTTTAATGAGTTTCCCAGATGCTAACGAGCAAGCCAGCTTCCACAAGGAGCATCTGTGCTCAGCAGTCTCCAAAGGCTGTGAAACGAACCCTCTGACCCTTTTGACACGTCTTCCCTCTGAGCTCCTGGGCTGCAAGGGATCATGTCAAAGGCTGAACCAATTAATTGCACCCTGGATATTGGCATATGTCAAATGAGTGATTCAGTCGTCCAAGGTGGAAAAATGACAAATTATGAAGCTGCTGGCAAGGTCATAAGAAACAGCACTGGCACCCTGCAGGGATGCTTTCCTCAGGGTCTAGCAGTGTTGTGTTGATTATTGGCACAGGGGCTAATGAGCTGCTCTGACCAGGCTGAGCAGGGAATACTGGTTAACCTGGCTCATCCCAGTCCTGGGCAGCCACGTCCAGCCTGAAAACACATTTACACAGTAGAAATTTTGAATGTCCTTCAGCTGGCTTGCCTGCAATTTAATGGTTGACTCATTTTGACCTTGGGGATGCTCACTGATTGCTGACTTCCAGCTCAGCAGTTCAGTCAAGGGTTAACTGATCAGCTGCTGTGCCAACTGGTGGGTCCTGACATGTGAAATGATCACCTCTGGTGTCTTGAAACAGAGATGGCTTCTTCCTAGTGTGAGGGTGAGGCAGCATCTAAGCTGACTCAGGAGCAGCATGCAAACATGCAGGCCACAAGGTCAGCCCAATTGCTTCTTTGTGAGATCTGGTGATTGCCATGGCTTTATATCTCCCAGGGATCCCTTCAAGTCTCCTGGCCCAGCAACCAGACAGGGATTGGCCTCAATTCTTTAAATGTGTGTGGGTATTTCAGATGAGTCATCAAGTCTAATTAATAAAAGGATTAATAAAAGGATTGCAGAGCCTTCAGGGGGATAAAAAAAACCCCACCAAAAAAAACCAAAACACAAATCTAGTCATTGTATGCTGATTTGCCACAATATTAACATTGAAGTAAAAGTTGGAGTTCGCTTTGAACATCTAGTGCTGGCTTTTAGTGGGCTTCAACTTGTTTCCAGGTATTTATAGGAGCAAATGTGGTTTTTTGATCCTTCTGTTTACTTGAGAAGATATCTTATGGCCAAAGAGTGACTTACAGACCAAGAAATACCTGGCAATCAAATCAAGTGCTAGATTGGGAACAGGACCCCTATATTGTCTTTCTACCTCTCCTGTAGGCTTCTGGTGTCGCTGCAAGAAAGTTTCTTTTCTCATCTGCCTGTATTAGTTTCTCCTTGCATTTGTCCAGCTTGAGCACTTGCACTGGAAAGCTCTTTGGGGTACAGACTTCACTCAGTGGATGCCCATACAGCATCTAGCACCCAACACAGTGTGGACTCTTTTTTCAACATGCAATGAACAACAACAAAAATAATATTAATTTGAGAGGTTTGAAGTTCAATCTGGATCTGAAAGCTAATGTACAATACTGTGTCAGTATTGTCCATCTGTGATTTAGCACAGTCATCAGAGGTGTGAGCTGTGTACATTGTACTAAAAACAAGCCTCTGTTAGAGGGGGCTGGCTGGCAAACACACCCTCATCCAAATATAATATACATTTTTCCATGCTAGGAAGAGTGTTCTAAGCATGCAGATAGACACCTAATGGGATTTTCAAACATTTCCACATAGGCTGAGTATTTCATTCCCATTGATTTCTGGTGGCATTGAGTGCAGATCATAGTTCATTCACCTTGTAAATGCCTTTATAGGTTCTGCTGCATTTTTCAGAGTATACATACTTTTTTGAAACATATCTGACAGGTCACCTGCAAACATCTCTTGAACTGGATGGGAAAGCTCCACTAGACCTCAGCAGGCTTTGGCTGGACACATCTGCATCCCAGTGAACAAAAGAAGACACAACGGCCAGCAGTGCCCAGCTTCTGAATGCAACCACTGGTGCCGAGACCACCACGCACTGCAGAAAGCTCCATGGCCTCATCGATGCGAAAGAATTCATCTCAGCCACCAATCAGGTTCTTCTCTGTTTTAATAATTTAAATTTGACCCGCTGAGAGCTCTAAAGGCACAGATCAAGCTTTTGAACCCAAAAAAAGAGCAAGTGAGAAGAACAGCATTGTTCTTTTTCCTGAAGCCATTTTGTATTTCTTTGATGGTGTTGTATATGAAAATGCAAAGAGGAAAAATTTCTGTTATTTTTCACTTTCTCTATTTAATTTAGGTGAATAGCCTTTATTTTTCTTTAGATTTTTTTTTTTGTAGGCAATGTTTCCGTTTAGGGGGAGTAAGTATGTTCAAATGGTACCATTTATATAGTCAGCTCCATCATCAAATCAGTTTAGGTCACTGAACCAGAACAACATGACATTTTTCCAATAGATAGCAAATTCATGGCTGTTTCCCACACAGGAATTTCACAGGAACTGAAGCTATTTGCAAAACTAGGTTAAATGAGGCAGTAATTTTGACTGAAATAAAACAGGCGGTTCAAAATGCCGTTGCTGATGACTAAGAACAACATCTCAAATTTAAAAAAAAAAAAAATTATCCATTTTGTTTAAAAAAAAAAAAAGATTTTAAAACCAAACCCTACATCAAATCACAGAAAGTTTTCCCCCGGTGCTTCCTTCTGTTTTTTCTGATTTGTAGGTCAGCAGAGAAGGCTGAGATTATCTCTGCAAATGTCTACAAACTCTATTCCTACCAAGAACGCCTTGTAAACATGGGCTTGCAAAAATGGGAGATTCTTACTGGTCGTTCTTTTCTCCCTTACACCTCACAGAATAAGGTTGCTTAACACATCTCCAGGTTGATACGACTGCCACAAACTGCCAGTTCCCACCAGGACTCTTCTTGGTGGCTTCCTTTATGCAAGACTGGCAGCCTATGAAGCAAATATTTATCTATATCATTTCAATGACCACAGTTCCTATGTTTCCCCTCCAACGTACGCAGCCAGCACATAACAAAACACAGAATTATTTCAGGCTTCAAATTCTGCATCAACTTAGAACATATTGGCATAAAGGTGTTTTCCTGGCTTATACAGCTACCTACTAAGGGTGGTATCTTTTACTAGACCTATTCATTCCTCTGGAAAAGGTAAATGAGCTTTGGGCACATGAGTCCCTCAGCTTCACATGTAATAAAGCAAAGTTTTATTTGTCTGACAACTAAATTTCTTCAGAAAAAAAAAGCAAGGAATTTAACTTCTTTTAAAAATCTCTCTCCCTCTGTGTGTGCTACTTGGTATGTGGCACACTTTCCCTTTAAAACACTCAAGGTATTTTCTCCTGGGTTTTGCAGTCAGTTGTCATCTGGAGAACTGACAGTAGATTTCCCCATCAGAAAATGAAGACCATGCTAAGAGCACATCCTCCCCAAACCACACTGCAATTGGTGTTCACTGAAACTTTGAAAGCAAAATGTCCATCAAAGGCAAGGGAATGCTCAGAGAACTGGAAGGATTGGCTAAATGGATGGTAACCATTTAGCAGCTGCCCATTCCGTTGTACTGCTCAAAGCCCTCTTCTTTCCAAATGCATCACTTACAGGTCTCACAACCCTAATTCACTTCAACCCTTTACCCTACAAGTTATCTCCAGGTATTTTGGTGGTTGATTTTGGCCCCAGTTTGACCTGAGGTCACGGATGAGTCCTTGGGAGAAACTTGGGACACATTTTTGTCCCCTGCATGTGGTGATAATGCTGCCATGAGTTCTTCTAGGAGCCTCCAAATTCAATTCCAGCCAACGCAGCACCAACTCACTTTATCCTCAATTTCTATTTTTCCAGAAAATTTATGCTTATTTGTTGATCCTTGTGTGGCACTGTACTCTTCATTTCTCACATGCCTAACACCAGAACAGAGACAGCTAAGACTTCCTTTGCCAAGCCTACAGCAGCTCTGAGAGGCCTCCTCCAGGTGGTCACAGGAATGTGCCCATCATAAGGGCATGAGGGTTTTTTGGGAGTGCAAAGAATATGAACCCAACTGAATATGATGGTGCCAGAAGGATGTTCTCTGGGAACGTGAAGAAAATGAGCGAAAGCGAGAAGGATATGGGGAGAAAGAGTGATTGAACTGGTAGAGATTTCCAAGGAGTGGTCAATCCACAGGCTGGAGCAACAAGGACCAACATACTGGGTAAGATGATTTAGTGAGCCACCTGCCCAGAGGAGGGGAGAGATGGCTGATCTGAGGGAAGGCTTCTTGAGTCCAGGACAAGGGCTGGATATAGAAACAGTGCAGATGGCCTACTACCTAGTACATGCTGCAAAGACTAAATGGTTTGGAGGCATAGGAATCTGCACAGGAAATAGTCATGGGGTTGGAGTAGGAAAGTGCTGTTCTTGCACTGGTCCTGAGCTCCATCCTCTGTGTGCAAAGTTCACTGCCTGGGAGAAGTAGCACACAGCAAAGACACATGCTATAATCAACAAAGTTTGAAGGTTTTTGCTTCAGCTTTGCTGATTTTACTACAGCTACTCACTTTGCATGTTTTACACGCTCGCTGATAAAAATCTGTGACTAGCACTATGTGTCCACATCTGTGCTGTTCTCCGGGCTAACCTTCACCTCCTTAACTGCAGCTGGCTTTCTCATCCTCACTCTTTCTCTCCATTTGGTGTACACAGCCTTTTGAAGCATTTTTGCTTTGGTCAGCATCGACAAGTATCGGGAAGTTGCTTGCAAAGCAATAAAAAGAAAAAGTTGCATAAAAATATTGTATCAAAGTTGCCAACATCATAAATCTTCCAGGATGCATGTTGTTACCTCTCCTGCTGAACTTATAGAGTCAGAGACGCAAAATGAATCAGATCCAATCTGCCACCCCCTCCAACTCGCTGTGTGCCTCAGGATTGAAAGGAAAACCTCAAGCTTCTGCAGAACTAAAACTAATCGTGTGACTCCCTCAATAAATCAGCCTTCCCACACGTTCTGAAATGATATTAGCTTCTAGCCACAAGACATTTATGATTCATACGGGACAGGCTCCTTGCGAAATTATTACAAGCAGTCCCATCTGCAGCATAAAGCTGAAAGACTGTGCAGTCAAAGCCAATTAAAAAACAAATACATCAGACCTCCTGGTCCCTGTTGCAGCAAGGAAGGATCACATGCTCTTCGCTATCAATTACTCATCAGCACCATTTTGAGTGGTGTTATTTATTAGTTGTTCCTATCTGAATCAACAACCCA
Organism: Nycticryphes semicollaris; assembly: GCA_013400055.1. Lineage (NCBI taxonomy): Eukaryota > Metazoa > Chordata > Aves > Charadriiformes > Rostratulidae > Nycticryphes > Nycticryphes semicollaris. The sequence goes on along the minus strand of VXBJ01000248.1, from coordinate 224,560 downwards.
AACTATCAAACTGTCTCAGCTCTGCTATTTTACTGTTTACAGACAATTATTTTTTGTGTGTGTGACAGTGTCTGTATCCCCCCTCGAGTAAGCTATATATATCCCATCTGTGCCCATATTGAAATAAGAATCTTTGTCTTGCCAGGGCCAGATCAACATTTTGTCCCCGGAATCATGTGAAAGACTCACCTTAAAGATCATGCCGAACGTGTGTGGCTGTTGTCCTACAGAGGGCATTCCCTGCATGGGATTCAAAACAGGATCTCAAAAGGGTGGTGGTTTCCCAAGTATCTTTTTGTTGCTGTATGACAACACAGCAGGCTTCCTGGCTCACCTGTGTCCTAACCTAAGGAGAGATCTCAAATCCACTCCAGGAGCAGTGTACCAAGCACTGGTTCCTGCTCCTCTCCAAGGGCAGGCCAAGCTCACACTGCTCCATTGGGATCCACCTCTCTGAAGACACCTAAGTTGAGGTGTCAGTGTGCAGGTGTGTCCAAAGGGCAGGTGTCTCCACCCAGGCAGTGGAGGTCTCATCCATGCTGTGAGCACAGCCCAGAGAGTTGTTTATATTGTCCACACATAGTCGTTTGCCTTTGAGTGACCCCACCAGCTGCCACAGGCTGTATGAACAACATTCCCACCAGCTGTGAGAGGAGCTTGGAGGCTGGCTCAGACACCTGTGGGTTAAAAAGAGGTATCTCCTGAGCTAAACCTCAAAACCTGGTTGACAGACATGTCTAAACATCCCTGCTAAGTTCCCCCAGAGATGGCTCAGAGTGTCTGAGACATCCACATGGGGTGGCAGGGTGAGAAATAAAACCAGGGAGGGATCCAAAGGTGCTAACCACCAGCAGGTGCATCACTTGAGTGTAGCTCTTCCATATCACAAATACCATGTCGCATTATCATTTTATGCCAAGCCAAAGAAAACCGCTTTGTATTTACTTAACCTCTCCTGTACCTCTCGCTCTTCGTTTGCTGTTGAAGCGCTCTGATTATCCTGCATTAGTCACCCGCTTTTCTTCTCTCCATCATTTCCTAAATGAAGACTTTCATTTGTTTTGCCCTTTTGTTCCAGCATTGGACAGCACTAGGAAAAAGAGAGAGAAAGCCCATGAGGTTGTGTGTCTCTCTCTCTCTCTGCAGTGGAGACCACCACGCTTGCAGACTGAGACAGGGCTCTAACCAGGGCAAACCAGCTTGAGCTTCCTCTCATAGGGTGGTGGGGTAAGGAGAGGAGACAGCAGCAAAGAGTAGTGATTGCAAAGTAATGAAGGGACAGGCAAAGAGGAGCTCACTCTTGTGTCTTCTGTAATACAAGCAAGTGTCACACGCTTGGATCTCAGCCCTAAGGAGTGAGTGGTTGCAAGGAAGACAGAAAATGGCACTGTCTGGTGTCCACTGTCATCAAATTACTTCTCAGGAATGGAAGATAGTGTGTTTTTCTTTAGAGAAAACCAGAGGGAGGTAAGGACTTGAGTGTGGGGTTTTTTTGCTGTTTGCTTTCTGTGCTCTTTGTTTTTCTAATATCAATATGCTGAGAGGGGGGGAAAAAAAAAAGAAAAAAAAAAAGAATGAGAGCTATAAAATGGTTGTAACTTATACAAAGCGCCAAGGAAAACGTTCCAAAGTTACAGTGCAGTTTTCCATTATACAACTGCTGGCTTTGGCTGGAGAACTGAAGTAAGAAAACTGTGTAAAAAGCTACTCTGAGCCTGTTCTGACTCAGCTTTTGGGCTGAGATGTGTCATAAACTCTGGAGCAGGCAGATGCCTGGTAGACAAGTTAGAAAGGAGTGGGTTCTGTGAAGGTGGAAATGAGAGAAGCCAATGGTGTAATCTCCAGCAGTCCCAGGGCATGTCACCCCAGTGGGTTTAAGCAGCAGGTGGGTCCCACCTGCCCAGCCTCCTTTGGGGATATCAGCAAGGACATCACAGACATTTCTTCTTGGGTGACCCTTTGTACTCAATCCCACCATTCTTACATGGGAAAACAAGTTTGACATGTATCACTCTATCCCAGATATATCCCCCATGATGTTCCCATTTCCCCTACACCTACATATTCCTTGGGGTTCCCATTCCCTGCACTTCACCTGTTACCAGCCTGAAGTCCCCTCTCCAGGGTACGGGACTGTGCCCTTCTCTCCTTACCCCTCAGGAGCCAGCGAGGAATATTTTATTAGCAGCATCGTTACTGCCCCTCATTCACGGCTGAGAGTGAAGAACAATGTGAACAGCAGGACACTGCCACTGGAAAGCAACAATCTTCCCCCCAGACCTCTTGGCTTGTTCATTACCTCCCAGTCTCTAAATTAAATTCCAGAGACCATACTGCAAGCATTTTGAATATAATAATATAACGCTTTATTTACTTACATAGAGGCAGCACACATGTAATATCTTTTACATAAGAGATTCCCCCAGGGTAACCAGCCCACACTTCCCATTTTCCCATGTGTCACAGGTTTTGCAGATTTGCTACCTCTCCACCTCACTGTGTTTCTGGATGCTGCTATGATCTTCCTTCTGCTCAGGTAATATATTTTAATCCTTAGCCCCATGTGAAAAAATAAAATCACTCATGTCCCAGCTAAGTTACAGAAACCTCTGGTCTAGCAAGCTTTCTGCCTAAGTAGACTGGGGGATTTACCTGAGTGCAAATTCTTACAGCCTGGCTGCTGTTATTCAAGCCAGGCAGCCCCTACTCCATTCTGTATGGTCTATGGAGCCCAGGCTGCAGAAATAAGTGACTAACAGGCTCTGCTTGTGCAGAAAGCTTAAAAGCCATAGACCTCATCTGCAGACAGCGAGCTGCCCTCTGTCCATCCCTTCATTACTTGGCAATTATTCTGCTTTGCCACTGCTTCCTCTCCTTACGCTGCCAGCCTGACAGGTGATGCTCGAGCCAGCTTGTCTCGTTACAGCAAGGAGCCCACAGCTGTCTCAAGACACTGTTCATGACAACCTCCATACAACTTTGGTTTTCAGTTAATTTCTAGGCTTCTGTCATGTACAAGAATGTAAACAAAGCAGGATTTCACTTTATGATTTATCTACAGTCTTCTCTTACGCGTTTATTAGCTAACTCGAACACAGCCTGGATGAAGACTCATTACAGGCTCGTGTTATTCCAGCACAAATACACTGTAAGTAAAGAAAAATCCCCCTGGTCAAATTAGTGTTCAGATGAAAATTGAAAGGGAATTATTCAAGGTTTGATACAAATCAGTAAAAGCACAGACAGTGGCAGTTCAGAGTCAGACACCGTAAAGTTGAAAAAAGCCTCTTCTGTCTTTTTCACATCTGCATATTTTCCCCTCCCTGTTGCTGCCAGGTATCTGTAACTCTGTGGAGAAATCAGTGAGCTTAACTGACTCTTGGCCATACCATCTTGGTGGAAACTACTGTCTAACTTCATAGTAATGCAGGAAATATCCTCCAGCGAGTGCTCAGCTACCAGGTGAGAAAGATCCAGGATCTTCATGTCTCATTACTACAACTTTTCCAGATTTTTTTTCCCCCCTTCTGTCCTGATCAGGAATGTAATATTATATAGCTGTATATAATTGATCCATTACCAGGTTTTGCAGGTAATGACAGATGGCAGCAAGTGCATGTTTCCACCTCTTTGGGATTTTTTGTCTATTTCTAGCCCCAATAACTCTCTGAGATCTTTGTCTTTGCCTGCAGGTCTTTGCTTTGGTGGAGTCGATCAGAAAAAGGGATCAATAGAAACTCCATTCCTCACACGTCCATAGATCTCACCGTGACACAGAAAGTTTTGAATCTCCAAAGTGAAACAAGGAAAAGATCCATGAGACTGGACAGCAAAGCACAAGTTCTGGCTTATTGTTATGGGAAATGACCACCACCTTCCAAGGGCAAAGTGATACTTGCTTTGAATTCACAATTTCTTTTCAACTTCCTTCTTGACCATGACTATAGCAGCTAGTAACGAAACAGGCATTAATCGGACTGACATCTTTCATGGGGATTTTTTTTCCATTTTGTTGTTCCTAGCAGAGTGTGCATGTATGTATGCAGGTAACAGGGCATTATTTTTAAGAAATCTATAATCAATTCCATTTCCTTGTGACTGAAGGCAGCCTGTGCAGAAGGCGGTGAGGCTTCTGGAGGCCATTAGTTCATGAAGACAGTTCATCTCAGAGCTTTAAGCTAGTTCCCAGCAATGTTTGCTCTTCCTGAAAACTTTACTCTTTATTATGGGAAGTTCTTCTTTGCCAAAATCAACCACTGGATGAGGTCTCAGATGTTTTCCTGCAGTCCTTGTTCTTATCAGATATATGAGGGATCAGACACATGGGCCTTTTGAGGACCAGGTACAGATTACTATATTTCTAAGACAGCTTTTTGCAGATCTTTACTGTTTCTTTGTGGATGAACTAGAGCAAACCCCAGCAATTTAGAATCAAAATGAAGTAGCATTTGTCACTTTGTTTCCAATTACTGCAAATAATGGCATTGTCACTGATAACAATGACCTTCCTGTTATGCTAATTTTCTAGTTTGAACTGATTTAGCTTCAGTTCCCAGGCTGCAGATCTGCCTTTGCTCATTCTGCTTTGCTGGAGAGCCCTATACTATCAGAAATCTTTTGCAAGTGATTTTTTTTTTTTTAAATTCCTCATCAGCTCTTTCTCTACCCTCTTCCTCCAACCAAGATAAGCACACTCACCATCCAGGAGGGCATTCTGCTGAGCAGCTGTGGTTTTGGTTTTTTTAGAATGACAGAATTTCCTTGAATTCATTATATTGGCTTACTCTCTGTTCCTTCTAATGGTCACGTAGACCTCTCATGTGGACAACCACAATTTAGGCACCCAGGGTTCTCCCAGAACCAAGACCAGACCTTTTATCTTGCTTAGCACTCCCATCACATGCACTATTCCAAATCCACGTGTCTGATGGTATCGAGCACCTCAAAGGTTTAATCAACAGAATCAAGAATTGGGAGTTACTCAGAGTTACTGCAGGTATAACGGGGTCATGTGTCCTGCAGATATTGGAGGCAAAGGTGTTGGATAGGATTCATCTCAGCTCACGTGTGATGTGCACGATGTAGAAATCTGTCTTTGAGCTGCTCACTCAGTGCAGTGGAGAGGAATGGGCACTCTGAGTCCATGACTGACCTGTCCTTTTACAGAGTCCTTCCTTAGGCACATCGGACTCTACTGACTGTACCATTTTCTCTGATAAAGGGAGCCTCAGTGACAAGTGAGATGAATTCACCCTTTACGCCTCATCAACAGAAATGACCCGTTTTCTGAACCTGCTTAAATCCACTGGGATTATTTCACTGGTGTATCACTTTTCTTTTATATTAGTATAATGTAGTGATGAATCACATCTATTGTTTTTTATGGAGCTCCTTTTGATCCAGAGTGGCGTAAGTGGGAGGAGAAAACTACTGATGATATCATTATCCTTCTAGAGGAAAACATCTCCTGAATCAAACTGTCACTACAAATTTATTTAGCAAAGTTGAACACTGAAATTTTTATGTTACCCTCTGTATTACTGAAATTTCACACAAAGTAAACAGGAAAAAAAAAAAGTATATAAAAAATTCTATCCTCAAAGGAAAGACTAGGAGTAAAACAACATCTTACTAAATAAATAAATAAATAAATCTCAGGTACTCAAATACCTCATTATTTACTGTCTCTTTTTCATATCATTTCTACAAAAGCTGACAGCAGGAGTGCTGCTCTCCCCTGTAAATACACAGTTCCCTCTGTCTCTCCTTCCCAAAATACAGGTGTGTCCTGCCATAAGAGGTGATCCAGAGAATCAGAGACATACTCCTGGCTGACCAATATGACACAGGGCTTGTATGTGGACTTTCCAGGGAATCAGCCAGAGGCCATGAGGAATACTTTAGGAGGTCTTAAATGACAGAGAATGCCTATGTGCTGGCACACGAGTGAAACCCTTCAATTTGAACATTTCTTGGTACCATTCACAGTGTGAAATAGATCTGCACAAACTATAATGGGAGCTAAACTGGAAGTCCCTACTAGAGGCAAATGTCATTCTCACATTCTACTCTTCTCTTACATAGTTTTACTCCATCGTAATCCCAATGAATCATCCTGCTCTGTTTTATATCAACATACACCCAAAACATTACCTGAACACCTGCAGTACTAATTGCAAATCATAATGGTGTGATTAGGTTGTGGAATTAGGTCTAATTTTAAGACTCACTTTGCCCTTTTTCTGCACTTCAACCCCGTGGTTTGGGAATCCAAAGCAATGTTGTACACTTTTGATGATGTACCTCCTCCTGATCTGCATGTCTACATGTCCATCTACCTGAGGCACCAAAAAAACATGGTGCACGTAGACATCCTCTATAGGGGATGGATGGACAGAGGGAGAGTTCTGGCATAAGAAAATGTCAATCTTCCTGATGGCCTGACTAGTTGGCAACCTGTGCATGCGTACACTTTTGGTGTATGGATGGAGGGAAGTGATGGAGCTACTGGTCCTGGCTTCACCATCGTAAAGCCTGACTGAAGTACACAAGTCACACAATACTACCCGCCTGTAATCCTGCTCTGAACATCACAGCCATACTGCTGAAACTACACACAAAATGGCCCCACTGCAGAAATCCCTCTCTGCACAGTACCTTCTTCTGGACTTGGAAAGGCAAAGCATCACACAAGTCACCTTACCTTATTTACACCACTGTATTTTTGCCCAGAGTATTTTAAAACTGTGCTTTAGCAATTTAGGAGAGTCTGCTACACTGCAACTACTGCACTTACCAGTACCTGCTCTCCCAGAGAGAAGTTATTTGTGTGTGTCAGAAGGATGTAGGAGAGATGAGGCATCACTAAAGTGCTCATTATCTGGAGTAGTACTAATTGGGTGCAAACCAGGAAAAAAAATTAAAAAAAAAAAAAAAAGAGAAAAAAATAATAAACCAAACCAAACCACCAACCAGAAATAATTAAAACCCATTAAGATAATGCATTCCTGAAGACAAGACAGACCAAACCATAACGAGCAGGGAATGGGGTCACATCTTTCTTACATTCTGGTCACGCAAATCCGCAGAACTGTCACTGCTGGCCTCACCTCTCTCCCATCCCATCCTTCCCCACGGGGTGATAGGCTGTCAAACACAGGTTTTTCACCGGCAGGTCAGGTGGGTTATGAGTAAAAGCACAAGGTTACCATCCATCGGTTGAACCTTGCTGCTGGATCACCACGTTCAACCCCGTAATGGCAGCCAGCTCACCTCTGCAGCAGCCCGTGTAGCTGCTATAGCCAGCTCATTCGCTACCAACCACACTCTTTTTATGATCAACTGTTGCTTGAAAGGTTTCACTGGAAAACCTGCTTCTGTCAAGTCAGTGATCCCTACCACTCTGGTCGCTCGTTACCTTTGACAGTGAAATACTGCAGCCACAGCATCCAGCTCACGGCACGTGGGTAGAAAAGTCTCTTTTAGTTAACTGTCCTCTGTTCCTTCTGTGGTCATCAGGGAGCTAGTTAATATCATCAAGAGTCCAGATCATGACTTATCTCATCTTAAAGGAGGCACTGAATTAGGTTTTTAAGCCTCTATAAGTGTCTCTTTCTCTGTGTTTGCAACGAGGCAGCTGAGGGGGGCTGGTCCAGCTTTCCCCACCTAGCTGAGGTTGTCAGATAAATCACGCCTGATCTGTCTTTTTTGATGTGGCTGTGAACAGCCCACGTGAGACCTGCTGCACACACAGCTGAGGGTCCAAGAGACACTTCTTGAGAGCAAATCTGTCATAACAACAGCAACCACCACCACAACACAACCTAGTCTGAAACTGCATAGCTGTGACGAACCAGTAGTACATGCCAGAAAACTGTAAGTACCAGCAATTTGCTTGTACTGAAATTCTTTTCTGACTTCAGGCTACAATAAAGGGGGGAAATAGCTTTGAAGGCTTTTTTTTTTTTTTTTTTTCTGGTTCAAGGTCTTCTTAAATATTTTCTGTTCAACAGGGCTTCAGTACAGCCAGGAAACTGGTCCTGAAAACCCATATTCCCTGGAGCATCAACATAAGGTGGTCTAAAGGAAGAGAGCAAAAGTTCTCAGCAAAAAATCCCAACCTCTTTAGGTGTGACAGTAGGTGCAATTTAAAATCCATTACCCACCAATATATAAGCTGTGCTACTTCCAGCACTTTTTCCAACAAAAAGTTCATATCAAAGGCTGGCAGCTTGTCATAATGCTTTGATCTATGTTCAAATTGCCATTCTGAATTTAATATGAAATCATCAGCTGAGTCAAACCGAGAGACATTTCGCTGACTCCAGTGTTCAGCAGCCTTTCTGTCTGCTAGACATCCATCCAGAGAGGGAAGAACAAGGGAATGATCACGCTGGAGTCTATTTGGGATCTATGCTCTTGCGCTCTGCAGTAAACACTGACCTTATCTTTGTGTTTCAAATAGAAAAGTAAACCCACAATATAAGCACACACACACCCCCATCCTCTGAGACTGTTTCCTGACTCACATTTTAAATATAAGAGATAAACACCTTTGACAATGTAATCCTATCCAATGTGGCTGAAGGAGCTGTTTCTCAACTGATGAAGTCAGAGACAACATGTCTGAAATAAGATATTTGCCACCAACATCCAGTACAGGGAGACAGTACCACAGAGTTGCACCTTCTGACACTAGCAGCACTGCAACATCTGATGTTTGCATTTTCCATGACATTTTCTGTGTGGAGGAGGAAGCAGGAGCCTAGAATTAGCTTTGTGGAAGTGTTCCCTAAACATAGCTCAATGCATTCCCATGCACACCAGTCCTGAAATCAAATAGCCCTAGGGTTTGCAGGTCAAGCCGTTGGCAATCTCAGCAGAAGCATTCTGATTTCCATCAAATTACTCTAACTGGAGACTGACAAAACCAGCAAACCCACTGCCCACTCACAGTCGTCCATCACTGCTCAAGCTCTAATGCATTTTTGGAATAAATTAACTTTTGAGAAGCTTGCATACAAGCTCTAATACAGCATGGAAAAATCTGTTTGTTCTAACACCTTGCTCTGGTGTATAAAAATACATTGTTTAACTATTTGTTAACTTCCCGTATGAGTGGGAACAGAGAGGCTGTGCAAGGAAATTAGGGAAGGATTCTGTTGTTGTTTAGTCCTTTGAATAGCCCCGGTTGGGACACCAGCTACCCTGGCTGCAAAGCAGCAGCAAGAGCATGGTTGTTTCTATCTCTTTATCATTGAGTGTAGTGATTGGATGAGAGGTAATCGTTTTCAACTGAAAAAGGGTAGATTTAATTAGATATTATGAAGAATTGCTTTACTGTGAGGGTGATGAGACATCGGAAGAGGTTGCCCAGAGAAGTTGTGGATGCCCCATGCCTGGAGGGGATCAAGGCCAGTCTGGATGGGGCTTTGAGCAACCTGGTCTGGTGGGAGGTGTCCCTGCCCATGGCAGGGGGTAGGACTAGGTGATGTTTAAGGTTCCCAACCCATTCTATGGTTTCTGGAAACTGCAAGGGAAGGATGAGTCAAGATTCCCCTTGCAGGAATATTCGCATATTTTTTTACACTCAGCTTCCTCACAGATGTCCAGGAACCAATCCCAAGAAAAGCAGACAGAAGTCAGGGAAATGAGGAAGTCACTTATTAACATAAAAGACTGAGTTTTTCTTGATGCTTCATTACTAAGAAACAACAAAAACTTTTAGAGGGAAAGGTTTACTGGCTCCTCTCTGGTTTATACAACTAACAAATTGACACAACATCCATTTAGCTGTCTGGAGCAAGTACTAAAACATCAGAATGGAACATAAATTAGTCTGATGAGTCTCTAAAAGGAATCAAGGTTAAAGGACAAAAATGAATGCATTAAAGTGCTAAACACTAAGTGAAATCTGCAAAATGCTAAACACAAATTACAGATATGTACAGAAACCAGCCATTCCTCTGCATTCCTCTGTCCCATCAGAAATGCCTCAGTGACAGTAGAACACTGTCTATAAACATCCCTTTCCCAAGCTTCACTTGTTACACTTTTGAGTCCTTACCATTCAGAAGCTGTTTATTGCCCCTGTGAAATCCCCAGAGTAAAGCAGGACAGTCATGATTCCAGGGTCAGCCTGGTTTCATCCCAAAATGCTACAACTTTGTCGTCTCCTGATCCTCCACTCCAGATAGTACCTGGCTCTATGAAGATAGGAAATGCAAAGCTGAGAGGAGACATGTCCTTCCTAGGGTAGGTTATGGGGAGGGACAGCCTGTCTCTTTCTTAGCTCAATGGGCTATCCCTGATCTGCTTACAGCATGTTTGCAATGTCTCTGCTGACTGCCCCTGCTCCAGGAACTTTGACATCTCCCACTGCAGTTGCAAGCCCTCCTCTTAACCTAAGACCTTCTGCAGGTCAAGCTGGCTCCAGCTCTTCCTCTTTCTAGTGAACTATTTCCTTCTTCACATCCTCTAAGGCCTCCTGAGGAGTTCTCCAAGGAGTTTGCAATGTCAAAACACACTCATAAATCACTTATCTGCAGCTTTCCCAAGAACAAGCACACAGGCGCCGCCGTGTCCCTCTGAGTAATTTCCCACCATTCTATTTGAGAGACACGAAGCTGCTCAGTGGATTCTCAGACCCAAAAAAATTCCTTCAACTCTTTCTCATTGCATTACAGGGTGCACAAGTAGGTGTTTGCAAACAAGCCCAGCCAAACACTAAGCCTCACGCTCACCCCATCCTGACTTAAAGCAAGCATCAACGGGGAATTTGACAAGCTGTGCAATGTACTGTCTCATCCCATGTCTTGTCCAATCAGAAGCCAGTTTCCCCACTAAAAATGTCAACCCATTCCAGAAAAGGATGCTCAAAAATATCTCACTGCTTTACAGAATCTTAGGCTGTTCATAACTCATTTTAGCAAGTTGTTTTTTGGTTTTTTTTTTAAATTGTTTCAACATATTGACAGATCAGCTTTCCTTATAAAACTAAGTGATCAGTTGAGTAGTCAGCAGAACAAAGCAACATTTCTAAACTTGTCTTCCCAGTCTCCAGGGCCCGATGGTGGTTGGTAGGGAAGTGATACCTGACACCTACACAGCTGAATCCAGCTAATAATCTCCTGCAGGGCTACTGCTTTCTCACCCATTCCACCATTCCAGCAGCAGTACTACTGAATAACTCCAGGCCAAAATAAATCTCACTAAGAATTATGTCTGTCCTTCCCTGGACTTTTCAGTGTAGAGTGCCTTGAACACGATAAAGTAACATCAGGAGAGGAAGAGAGACTGATAAGAAGTCCATCTCTGACCTTGTGATTGCAATGAGTCTTTTATAATATGCAAGGGAGCCAATCGACACGGGGGAAGACAAGGAGGAAAGGGAGACCATATGTCTCACCTCCATGGCTGCCAGACACATTTCTGATTCATTACCAAACCTGGGTCTTATCCAAGATGCTCTCTGTTGTCACATTTCTGAACAAGACCTAGAGGGCACATCCTTGCACTGGCAGTCCCTGGTTGCATGCAAGATCCATGCTGACTCCACAGGCAGCAATAAAATGTTCTCGAGAAGTTCAGTTAAAAGAGATATGTGGCTTGGAGTTGCTCTGATAACAGAGTAACCTACTGAAAAACCAAAATCCTGCAGCCTGGAGGTAGTACTGTCAGATATAATTCTCAGAAATCTCATTGGTGTCTTTGTATTCATCCTTCCATTCACTAAATATATCCCAAATTTTAGCACAATAGGATGCCTAAGGCAGAACATGCACCCATCTGTATTTTTATCCTGGAAAAATGTACTTAGGCTTGAGATGGGATGTTAGAAAATGTCTGGTCTGTCACCCAGGTCCCCAGTCTCTTCCAAAAGCCAAATGACCTGGGGAAAGGTGAAAACCCACTCATCCATAATGATAAAAGTTGTCCCAGGATGCCCTGTCTGGTGTCTGGAGGAAACTCATGTCATTGAGCTGCACAGGAGAGACTCTTAAAGCTTTCAATGAGATAATCCCACCCCAGAATCCTTATGGTGAGGCAGAAGTTGGTGCATCTGCCACAGCTTCACTGAGGAATGGCTTCATCACCAGCTGTGATGCCCACACCTCAATTGCTTAGGGCAGCAGCTTTGCTTTCCCTCATTTGAGCTCCATGTCTCGGTACCAACATCTGCTCCATTGCCCCTCTGATTCCCTTGTTCATGCACGATGTCCATTGTTCTGAGCAGCCTCTTGGCATCCTGTCTGTATTGCTGCAAATACTGGAGTCTATAAGAAACCCCAAGGGTTTTTCCCTTACATTACTACAAATAAATACCTTCCTGAAGCCATTTCCATCTTACTCATCCTATCAGGTAATGAACTACATAGAAATCCCCCCTCTTCCACCTGGCTCTGCTTTTCCTCCCACTATATCCATGATATGACACAAACCTGTTCCAGAAACAGGTTCAGAGCTGGCTCTTGGGATCAATGCACAAAATCCAAGCAAAACCTACAAGGTGAAGCCAAACATCAGTGCACCCCATCTTTTTTTTTTTTTATCCACAGTGCTAAGCCAGGAGCCACAGATGCTCTTTAGCCAGTGAGAATATAAAGGAACAGACCTCCCTGACCACAAAAAGCTTTAAAACATGTGCTGAGCAAAGAAGTGTGTGGAAGCCTCATTGCCTGGACTGCAAGCTGAGGCTTTGTAGAGTCTGCTGGTGCAGCTAATAAGCTTCCTAAAAAACCCTGGATTTGCTTTAAGATGCTGCAGAGGGGTCCCTGAACTAGGCTGAACCCCTGTTAGGACAGCGAGTACTTCATAGACAAACATTGTCTAATATTAGCACTGGGAACCACAGAAGGACTGTCACGAGTAGAGTTCATTGGCCAGAGAAGAAGTACAAACAATATCTTTTATCAAACTAACTGGTGCATCTAGAGAAAGCAGACAAGTTGCTTGGCTACACAGGCTGGTTCTTCCCGAAGCAGATGCCTTCAACCTGCTGTTCAGCCGTCCAAAACTGAACATGATTTTGAGCAATCGCACAGATTGTAACCAATTGCTAAATCTGACAGAAAAACAGGGCTTCCTTGTTTTCCCAAGTTCATATGAAATTCAGGATGCTTGCCAGGGAAAAGAGTAGATACGTCTGTGAGTGTGATGTGTTGGAGTGACAGGGAAAAAGCAAAACGTTTCATGTTTATTTGTATCTGGGGTCAGTCTTGACTCAGAAGAAAGTCAACACAAACTTGGGCAAACAAACAAAAAGAAACCCAGGGTTTCTGGTGGCCTGGAATTGCCTGTGTCTGTAGGTGTTGAGAGAAGCTGTCATGTTCATTGGTCTCATTAGTCATTCAGAGGTTATGATGGCCCAGTGTCCTTGGCATACATCTGCAAAGCAGCATTGGGCTAGGAAACTTACAGTTTCCAGCACCTAAGGCTTGAATTTAATACCTTAGGGAGAGTTCATTGAAATCTAGATTAAATACTTCAGTCTTAGATTGAAACCATTTTTAGACTGAACTTTGTTTCACTGTGAAGTCTCCCACAATCTCTTAGCTTGAATATCTCCCTTAAGGGATATTTCATCAGCTTTGAAGCCAGCAAAGGAGAAAGGACAAAGAAAGAGCTCCCTATGGGGTTTTATCAGCAATGTCCATACAGTTCTGCACAAGTCTGAACTGCTAAGACATACCCAGACTAATGATGGGGGAAAAAAAAGCACACAGCTGGAGAGCTTAGCCCAGCCTACGTGTTTGTAGAGCCCTGAGAAGACCTTGGTTCATTAAAATGAGATCCATGCAAAGGGACACAATCCTTTGCTCCAAAACATCTGCATATCTCAGCTCCAGACCCAGAAAGACAGAGCCATGAAGGAGGATAAATCACCTTGGGAAGCAATGAGTCCATATGGTTCCTGGTACCTGAGCTCGCCTATTCAGACCTTGCTGGTCTCTTTCTTTTCTCCTCTGGAGATACAAAGTTTTTAGGGTTGTTCTGCCACCTTCCAGACTTCAACAGATTTCCCCCTCCCAGGAGATCCTAGAGAAAAATAAATCCACGTTCACCTGCCTGTACAAGGCCTGGAGACATCTTCTTGGCAGGCAAGAGAAAGTCCAAGAGTAAAAATGAATCCCTGATGTAATTCTTCAATTAATCACTTCATCTGCAATTAGGCTAAGAAAGGCTTATCAGCTATCTGGGTCAGACCTCCCAGTACCACTTCCATCTACCATGCTTCATCTTAATCAGATACAGAGCATGATAAGTGTTAGTCTCCAGTGGAGAGAACTCATTTCTATATGGTAATTAGAGATATCTGCATTAAAAATGCAGTTGTACTTCCTCTGATGAGCTTATTGCTTCAAGTGACTCAATTCCAGTGAACCCAGCAATACCTAATGTGTTCATTAGTTGCCATGATGATTTTTCAGAGCTGTGACTATGCATGAAGCTCTTCTGTCTGACCATTTCCATCGTGTTTATCGCCCATGTGAAAGCATGGGAGAACAGTGAACATGGCCACAGCATTGCAGGACTAGAGAGAGTTCCAAAGTGTGGAACAGGTTTATTTCTACCACACAGTCACATGGTGGTGGGATCAGAGCTGTGCTCTACCAAGCATCACGGGAAGAAATTCTTTACTGGGAAGGTGGTGAGACACTCAAACAGGTTGTCCAGAGAAGCTGCGGGTGCCCAATCACTAGAGGTGCTCAGGGCCAGGCTGGATGGGGCTTTGAGCAACCTGGTCTGGTGGGAGGTGTCCCTGCCCATGGCAGGGGGTTGGAACTCAATGATCTTTAAGGAAAACTCCAACTCAAATCATTCTATAATTCTATCATCACACAGAAAAGCCAAACAAGGAGAGCCTTGAGACCAGGAGATCACAAACCAGCATCTGGCACAGTGCAATAGGTGGATAAATGAGGTGGCATTGGATGGGAAAATTTTAAAGATACAGCAATTCATTATATAAAACCTCTTCAAGGGGAAAAAAATAATGTTTCATGAGGTCAGTAACGTACCCAATGCCACTCAGGTCATCACACCATCAGGACTGTGGATCTAGGAATAGTATATTTTAAGTTTCTGGTAGACTCCTTGTGGAACTGATCTCTCCACAATTCCAGAATTGCTTTAGAGAACTGGAGACAATTTTTACAAAGACCAACTTTAAGGCTCTTGTGGAAGGGAGTTTGCCCGCTATCTGCCTCTCTCTATAGGGTCCTATGCTCAAGAGAACAGAGCAGGTGAGGGAAGTAGCTTGTACATGACCCTCCCTTCTCAGCAACATAGAAGTCAGGGGACTGGAGCTGCTGGTCCAAACTCTGATAGCTCTAATTCAGAGGAGAAGACAGGAGATCCTGTATGCACCTGTCCTTGTTTGAGGTAATACAAACCAATTTTCTGTTTTATAATTTTATTTTTTAGCTGGGCCTTTTCTAACTAACCAAACTCTGAAATTAACAGCATATTGTTCAGAAAGCTGTTCACTCTCACAGTGACAAGACCTGATTACACCAAGGAATATCGTGCAGGGTCTCTTGCTTATGCTTATTGCTAGAACAACAAAGGTCAGGTAATTTTGTAGTTGCCCTGTCAGAAGTGAAAAAGCATAGAGGTGTCACACCTGTAGGGAGGAGCAGACGGGACAGGTGACCCAAAACTGACCAACTGGGGTATTCCATCTCATCCACATCATGCTCAGTATAAAAGCTGAGGGATCAAAGGGTCAGCTCTTCCTTTGATGGCTGATGTCTGAGGAGGACCCTGCCTGTTCGTCTGCCTTTGATCCCAATCCGAGCATTCCTGACTCCAGAGCTGGAATCCAGCTCCTTTCCATCACCGAGTCCAGGCCGGGGCTTTTCCCAATGCCAGCTGGTGACGTGATAGTCATCCTGGGAGCTTGATATGGTTTTGTATATATTGTATCTGTTTCATTATTTTCTTCCTTTTGTTTTTGTTTTAATTTTAGTATTAATAATTCATTAGTCTACTTCATTCTAAACTTGTAAATCTCCTTATCCTATTCCTCTCCTTTCTTTTTTGGGGGGAGGAAGGGCCATCTATCAGTTTGGGTTTGGTAATTTTGGCTGAAACCACGGCAGCACCTGTGGCATCTCTCATCCAAGAGAGATTCCATTCGAAGATATTAACAACTGAAGAGCATGCCTCCTTTCTCCCCAGTCTCCTGAGCTTTTATACTTTTGTCAAGGTCAAAGCAATTAAACTTTACCCTTCTGACATGACCAACTGCTTTGAAGCCCAGGAGAGGAGCAAGCTGACAAGATGGATTGTGATTTCAAAGGCAGGATGCTGGGGTGAGACCAAAGAAGAAACACTCAAATGCCATTTCTACAAATGAAGAATGGTGGGGAGTGTTCAGCAGAATTCAGAATATATGCTGGTAGATGTCCAACCCTTGCTTACTGCAGAAGCATGTATGAAAACTGGTGAATTCTACTTTTATTGCTTACTTCTAGTGACCATTATTTCAATCAGCACAGCATAGACTGAACTGGAGACTTCCAGCACATGGATCTATGAAAGCTGAGCATCTATGGTACCTTCTCTGGAAGGTTTAAGTTCAAGACTATAACCGTCTACGGAGTAAGGTAACAGAACAGCTCAACCAACGTTGCCCTAGAGGTGGGTTCACCTCACCTGAGTGCAGTGGACTAAATGTATGTGGTTCACCTTCTGAGCCTGCGCAGGTCTACGATCCATCTCCCTAAACATAAGTTTCAGGTATTGTACTTCCTCAGAGGAAAGTGATTATCCCTCACCAAGGTCTACATCCCTTGCCATGGTGCTCCCAGCTGGACCTTGCAAATGTTCTAACACTACAAATAGTAAAAACACACTAGAAAGTTGCAGAAGTTTAATACATCACCCATGCTCACAGACTCTTCAAAGGATAATGCAGAAGCCTTCCTCAAGTAACTCCATCCTCTGTCTTCTTCTCTATCACTTCTTAATATCTTAGTTTGTCATCAAAATCTTCCATTTGCCTAAAACCACATCTGTCACAACTGGGTTAATTCTGTAGCAGTGGATCTCATTTATATGCAACAAATGATGTACTACTATTTTTAAATAATGTTACTCTGTTTTCTTCCTAACATTTTTTTTCCTACTACTGTCAGGCAGCTATTATTGTAACAGTTGTTTAAAGTAAGAATAAGAAGGACTGATAAATGGAAGAAAACCTGTGAAATGGTACCCTGCCAAAACCAAAATTGGGAGGAAGTTCTCCCTTTCTCCCAAACTCAAAAGTTCCTCGCATACTGCCAAGCCACTACTCTAAAGGGTTTGGTGGAACACTGTTGCTGGTTTCCCCTGCTGTAGGGGAGACCCTGGCCAGAAATAAAAAAAAAAAAATAAAATAAAAAATAAGAAAAAAGACTTTCCAGAGTCAGGTACCAGAAAGTAGTTGTGTCATTGACTTCTGGACAACTGTGGTATGTGTCTGAGCATTGAGTGACTTCTCTAGACTCTCCTTTGAGGAGCCACTACAAGGAGCTTCACATTTGTGCTCTAAGTATTTCATTCCCATCCTGACCTCTCATTAAGGAATAGAGGCCACAGACAGGGAAACATTAGTGACAAACATGAGATGGAAAAGGACCCAGGGTGCTGTTTTGGGAGTCACCCCTCACCACAGATCACCGGCAAAGTGTGTTGGAACCTTGCCCCTTTCTTCTAAATTGAGCACCTAAGTCCTGCCAAAATTTCTTCAGTCATCCATCCCTTGAGATATGAATGATCTTTTAAGACAAAACATGAAAATTTTCTCTGAAAGCAGGTGGTTAATGTTTTGCCCTTCTCCTACATGAGTGTTATCTTAACTTCCCCTTTTAGCACCTAGTTCTAAAAGTATACTCACTACTTTTTTTTTCCCCTGAATCAGAGAAAATTATTTATTAAATGAAGTAGGTCCCTAACAAATCACCACATTAAATAATTTCTTCTAATTATAAAATGGGCTGTTCGCTGGGGAGAACAGCACATACACTTTTAACTGGAGACTTCTACAACCTGCACACGACAGTAAATATCTCCATAATTCAGACACCTTCACTCTTTCAACTCTTTCCATACGCTTGTGAGCTGGAGTGATTGACCCTCTCTGCAGACATCACTGCCAGGATAGACACAGCCTTGGCAACCAGCTGAAGTTGTCAATTGGCTCCTGTTGTGTTCACTGTCTGGGGATCTTGCAGACAAAACCTGCCAAAGTTAACAGTTTTCTGCCTTATCATAATGCCAAGATTCTGCGAGGCTTTCGTGAAAGCGAAGTTTTGCCTTCCATCCTTCTCCCTTCCTTTACTATGTGGCGTAACTACTTCACGCTCTGGGAATTCAACGACTCCTCCTGAGATTTTTTTTTTACTCTTTGGAAGTGGTAAAATCCTAGTAAATGGTGCACTCACTGTCACAAGATGTGCATCTTCTCTGATGTCAAGGCCACGAAGCTTCAACTGCTTTTGCCAGAGGACAGTCATGAAGTGGAAGTTTCCAGGTGTTTATACAATAATTGCACTGTGATTTCCTGACGTTAATTACAAATGCATCTGTTAAATTTGCGCATTACACTTCTAAATTTGAATGTGACTCCTAGGCATTCAGAGAGGACAATTCCTAAGCAGGGTTTTATCAAGTCCTCACACGAGATTCTTGAAACTGAGCCTGTGCAGACCAATGGATGCGGAGGAAAAGTGATCGCAAATAATCTGGGTTTGGTTGTTTGGGGACAGGGTTCAAAGGTTATGTCTTTCTCTGGTTTATGCAACTGCCATGGGTGATGGCAAGGCTGGCAGGATGACTGTAATTTCTAGAATGACTGGGTGTAAAACTTGATAAAAAGCTGACTGATTAGAGGCACTTCCCAACTAATGACCATCAATTAATGCTAATCTCCAATGGCTGTCAAAGAAAATAATGGATTGCTGCTGGCTGCACTGTGCTGTCTGCACAGATTAAATGCCTTTCCTCTCTGTGTTCCTGAATAAAGCAAAGAGTGAAGGGTATCGGAGCAAAATTCAGACACAAGGGTGGTGAATCTGAAGCATCCTATTTGTGTTTAGCATGAGATGCTGTGCCACCTGGTCCCACCACTTGCTTACCTTCTGGCAATTCACCTACCACGGTCTTCCCAAATCACTGATTACCATGGAAAAAATGTCTCAGTGACACCTTCTTCCCTGTTGCATGTAACATTGGCTATGACATTGTCATCTCCTGAGATGGTGGGCTTCAGATGTGCTCTTGGCTACTTTTCTCAGTAAATCTCAGATTCCCATCAGACATTCACAGGACAACCAAATGCCTTTCAGGGGCATGGCTCTGGCACAGCAGAACAGGTCTCTACTAGATAAAAGAACAGAGAGTCATCTGTTTCATGGCTCCTCTTCATCCTCTCTGAAAGAAAGGCAAAGCTACAAGTAAAAAATTCTACCAGCCCTTAGGGCAGGCAACAGCAGGACCCTTCTGAGAAGGGACCACAGTAAAGTTAACTACTTGGCACCAGTCATGCAGGGTTGGCACTGCTGGAATGTCTCAGAGGTGGTTACAGTGGCTCCCTGCAGACCCTTAAGTGTCCTGCAGACACTGGCAGGAGACTCCAACCTCCAATACCCACTTCGAGGGCACAGACCAAGTCTTCCAGGAGCTGCCTTCCTCACCTGGATTTACTATAGGTGAAGCTTTCCATGAATGGGCTTTAGTTTTCATGCTGTCTGTGCCACCTGCCCAGCTGAGCCACGTTTTGGGGAGCCAGCTTGGTCCAGGATCAGTTATCAGCTTCTGGGGAAAAAACAAATATGCTATTCCCAACTGGGATCAGAGGAAATTTCAGTGTATGGGCTAAGACTAATTAGGAATGTTCCTAGCAAGGAACATCATGAACATCAGCTGTACTCATCATCTTTTTTGAAGCGTGGATGATGAACCCACAAAGTTTAACAAACAGCCTTTTTTTTTTTTTCCATACAGACTGGCTGGTACATACCATCTGAAATGAGAAGGACAGAGCTGAATAGGGATCTACTTCCGAGAGAGTCTTAGGTATATAAGGGAGCCCAGATGGAATGTAGTAACTCAGAAGAGCTGATACGCCACATAATTGGGAGCTTCCTAATTTAATTTTTTTTAATACCACGGAAATATTTTTTTCAAGGTCCTTGTTACTAAGGTCTCCCTGCTGATCACACATCCCCCTGGCAGCCAGAAATAAGAATGGGGAAAAGCTTAATGTTTCCCCACCATCACCCCAAAACCAGGGACAACTAGCTCCTCTAAAAAGATTGGTACTGCACACCCCTCCCTGTGTTTTCAGCCTACTAATTATCAGCATTTTTCTCCCCATCAGCTTATAAAAAACACATTCATTACCATTTGACTCAGCTCTTGTCACAGGGAGTTAGTACATGAATTGCAGCCCAAGCCAACGCTGGAAAAGTAAGTGTTGGCAAGGTCATGCTCCCCTCCCACACTCTCGCAATTACTGGGGGTCAAATAAAGAAATAGAAGTTGGTTGTTGCAAACATGGTCAGATGTGACTTGCAAATGCAGAAACAAAGATGTGCGTGAGGCTTCTGTGCAAAATGTCCAATGCACAAAGGCCAGAACAGCTGGAAGGAGGAAAATTCTGTTGAAAGTTAAGTATCTCACAAGTAGCTGTCTCCATCCGAGTTAGGCACCTTCAGACCTTCTGAAGTCAGAAGGGATCTTGTCAATTTGGTCAACGGGTCCTGAGGCACGGTCCAGACACGTGCTTTGGCATGAGCCAAGACGAGCCAGATGAATCATTAATGTGAAAGTGACTATTTTCTCTCTTGATGGCAAAGGAGTCTGCAGTAATTAACTCAGCTGTAAGCTTTGTTAGGATGGACAGCTGCTTCTTATCTCGTGGCTTTATTTTGCTATTGTCTTGATTTTTCCTCACTATCTTCTTGATCACTTCCTTCCTCTATGCAGTGTGACTTAACGCTTCTGCTGTTCCTCTGTTCCTGAAAACTTCAGTTATTCTGTCTCACTCATTACTACCCTGCTTGAAATCACATTATGGGGAATTTCAAGTTTCTTTCAAAGTAAAAAAACAAAATCATGGAAATGCCTTTTTATTTATTTTTAAAATCTTTTTTAACAGTTTTTGTGATTCTAGTAAGCAGTTTCACTTAAGGTTTTAAGCTTTGGCTTTTTCAACCAGTATCTCTAAGGAACAGCTGACATGAGCCCAAGTCTGACTGATTTCACAGATCCTGTTATTTTTTTTTTCTTTTATCCAAAGCAAAGATAAAGTTTTCCATCTACTGATAAAAAAAAACATGCTGAGATGTTCCAAATCCTGACAAGAATTTTCACTCCTGACTGATGTTTGTCTCAAAAAGAGGCCGAAGTGTACAAGTTACCAAAAGAGTCAGTTTGTCAAACTCTTGCCACAACCAATGCCCTCACTTGGGTCATCTGGTGATTCTTCAGGAAAATGCTCTTCTCTGCACCTCTGTCAGTGAGCAGAGAGGTCTCCTGAGTGGGTCTGTGAAAATGACCACTTGTGAGGACATTTGGATCACACAGCAGTAATTATATTTTGTACATGCACATCAGAGCAACATGTATAATTTTAGTCATATCAAAGACTTAAATGAGGTGTCTAAATGTTGGTATGTGCTGCCTTTTGTGCAGTCTTGAGGTATTCAAGATTCCCACACAGAGAACAGAGATGAGAGACATGGCCATTGAAGACCTGTGCTTCCCTGGAGCAAAAATTGTAACCTGCAGGGGCAGAGCATCTCAAAAGACATTATATATTTATATTCAATCCACTGAGCCAACACCACACTATCTTCCTACCTCAGCCTCGCAAACACCAATGAGACCCTTTGCAGACCAAGGTTAGGACTTGGTCTTACGTTCATTTGGTGGTCTAGATATCTAATGTAAGCTAGATGTCCAGGGTACCTGGATATTCACTGGATAGAAAAAGGATGTTCTAGAGGACATCTCAGCCTACCTATCTTTGTGTATTATCTTGGGGTGGGCTAAGCTTTATCTTTTATTGACAACAGAGGGACCCTAACGACTACTTAGAGCCAAGACTGCCTCAGAAGTCAGAAGTTTGCTCGGGTGATCTGTATGCTGATGTGCTGCTCTGTGTGAGCAAAGTTATTGGGGTCTGCTCTCTAGCAAGATGAAGCAGACCTGGAAGGAGGAGCCAGGGCAGCAAGGAGAAGGAATACGGAAGCAGAACCTGGAAACAGTCTACAAGCACATGGCTGGAATTGTGCCACTTCTGTGGATTGTTGCTGGATAAATAGCCCTTTTTGTTTCTACTTTGAAGAAGCAAAGCTGGATAAACACTTCACTTTGCAAACGCAGCCTGAAATCTGCTCCACTAAACCAACACAGCCCAGCATCCCTCACCAACAGAAACTTTAAGATCTCATTACCAAGCAAAGTGTGTGGCACCTGATTGCCAGTCTGTTTGCTTTCAATTGCCTTTCATTGCCCAGCCTGTGATACACCCGTGACCATTTGCTTCACAGGAAGAATTCTTTCTGGTATTTAATCTAAATCTCCTTTCTTCCAATTTAAAGCCATTACCCCTTGTCCTGTCACAACACTTCCTGACAAAAGGTGCCTCTCCAACAATCCTGTAGCTCCCTTCAGATATTGGAAGGCTGCTGTAAGGTCTTCCTGGAGCCTTTTCCAGGCTGAACAACCCCAGCTTTCTCAGCCTATCTTCATAGCAGAGGTGCTCCATCCCTCTGATCATCTTCGTGGCCCTCTGCTGGACCCATTCCAACACGGCCACGTCCTTTCTATGGACCGTACCAGCCACTTTCTTGCAAATAAAAATCACACACTGAGATGCCATAGAGGCTGGTGAGCTTGTCTTCATCATGAGCAACAACAGGAAAAAAAAAAAGAAAGGAGCTACACTGCATGACAGACCACACCACAGGTTCAGAAGGCCAGGATTCATTATGAAAGCAGCTTCTTTTGGTGGACAGGTTGAGGTGGCTTTAGAAAGAATGCGACATAAATTCTGCTTCCTCCTGAAATAAACACCAGGATTTATTGACCGGGGAGGCTGGAGCTTCTCTATCACTGGAAGCTTTTAAGCAGTTGTTAGACACCCCAGAATGATGCAATCAATTAATTTCACACACAAAGGGTTTAAAGATGGGTTAATTTGTATAGAGATATCTTCATGCAAAATCCTGGAGGCAAAAGAAATGTAGTGGCACTTCTTCCAGTGCAGGATTGTGCCAAGATAACATAAAAGAGCAGGAAGCTCCCAGCCAGGATGAGCCACTGATTTCTATTTAGCCATTCAGAAAGAACTGGTCACTAGCAAAGATATAAAACTGTATATTAAAATAATTATAGAGTGAATTAAAGCACTGTAGGTGTAGTAGAACAGGACACCTAGGGGTAGGACCTGGGTGTCATGCCTTCTCCCCTGCACACACCTAGGGAAGTGGATGTAAACCTGGGTTTAACTTCCACTTTACAACACAGAGGAAAACTGCTTCCTTACTCTGAGCCTTGGTTTCCTCACTCTTGAAAGTGGAGAAGCTGCAGCAGACCTTCACTTCCTAATCCTCTGCCAGGGAGAAGCAAAAGTGGGGCTTCCCTGCAAGGGCTTCAAAGGAAGATTCAAAGCTGACTGTGGACAGCAGTGGTTTGTGGTACCACCACTTGTAAAGCTACCTAAGAAAGGCTAAGCAGAGGGCAAGCAAGCAGGGATGTTTCCCCAGGCTACAGTGATCTGCAATGCCTGGATACTGGAGAGCTCTGGTTGGTACAATGGCAGAATCTTACTCTCCTGGGCCACTGTCCTCTACAAGCAGATCAAACACAACTACTGAACCAATTCTCCCTGCAAGCACGGCACAACCACAGGCAGATTCAGCTCTTGCTGTGATGTCTCCAGGGGCTGATCCCTGGGTAAGAAAAGAAAAAAGGTGCCTGTATTTTTGTGTCTGGAGACTCCTACCCAAGGAGGATCCTCTTTAGTCTTTGGTACCATGCTGGGTGCAGGAGTGGGGTTGGCACTTTGCAGAGCAGACACCTGAGCAAACAGAGGCTACTAGAAGCACAGCACAGGCACCCACACAAGTTACCATGACAGAAGAGCTCTGACCTAAGCAGATTTGGAGGACTAGAAGATCAGAATCTATCTTCTGACTAAGTATATACTTCAAGATCAGCAGAGAGAACCTAGTCCCACTCCAGTGGAAGCCAGAATTAAACTTCTCATTGACTTCAACAGCAGAACAACAAAGCACTGGCACTTCAAATGTTTATTTTATGGTGCTTATCCTCTTAAGAAGCACCACCTTTCAACATAGGAACCTTTCACTGATCTGCTAACAGCCTTTTGCTCTCCAGGGACATAGCCCAAATTTATAAAATCACAGCACTTCATCTACACAGGCAGAGAGGAGACTGAGAGCTTCCCACCACACAGAAGGAGCTCTGGAGAAGCAACAGGGGCTTTAGCTTCCAACAAAGGTGTTGGGTTCGTGTTGAAATTCCTCACTTTTTCAGCTCTGTGGCACAAACCACTAACTCAGCCCAGCCCTCAGATCAGATGAGTGCTTGGGTTCACACTAAATGAGGCTTATTATCACACTAGTAGTATTTGCATCAGTTGGGGAACTGCAGGAATCCTCAGAACCCAGAGCAGAGTGGGTAAGGAGCACCCATTCTCACTGTTTTTAAAGCTAGAGCAACCCTAGGAGTGCAATAGCAATTTTCAGGGACTTAAAACTAGAAATTTGAGGCATTCAAAAGTCATCTGGACAGGGTCCCAGGCAACATTCTCTAGGCAGCTCTGCTTGACAGAGGCTTAGACCAGATGTCCTTCAGAAGTCCCTTCCAACCTCAACTATTCTGTGATTCTGTGATATCTCTTTAAATACAGCAACATTGCTATCTGTTGAACTTCAGTCAAAACAAGAGGCAGGTGATTACTCAGAGCTTCACTTTGAGGTACATTTCCATATGCTTCATTCTACTGGAGAACAAATTTAATATCAGAGAAAACACCCCACATACACAAATTAAGTCTACTTATGACCTATAAAACAAACGAAAAAAGAGGTACAAAGCCAAATCTTGCTCTGAATTCCCATCACAGCCCAGAGCAAAACAAGACTGCAGGGAAACAAGACATAGGCATCAAGCATGTGCTCAGCTACAACGCTGGCTTTCAGGGCTTCACTTAAAAGAGGGGGAAGAAATATCCTTGGTACTCACACCCTCACAGAGAGATGACTACTCACCACTGCAGAATGATGCTGCTGTGCTCCAGCTACCCAAAGGAGCAGCTTCAAGTACAGAGAAACAGCTCCTGTACTTCACCTCTTTAAGAGAAAATGTTTTCTTTACAAGCTGAACTCGGTGATCGTTGCCACTGGTTATATCATCTGCCATTACTGAGAAGAGTGTGGCTCCAACACCTGTGTGACCCCCCTGCAAGTAGTTGCAGGCAAATCACTCTTCAGCCTCACCTGAGCTGGCTAGAGAAGCCCAAATCTCTCAACTGCTCTGCAGGCTTCCCAAGGTCCCTCTGAAACAGTGTTGTTTATCAGGCACTTAATTTGGTGTCAACTGCTGATTTCCTCAGAGTGATTGTCATTACCTAAGTCATAGGATCTTAGGATCACAAGACAGCTCAGACTGAAAGAGACCTCAGGAAGTCTACAGCCCATCCTCCTGCTCTCAGCAGGCTCACCTATGAGGGCAAAGCAGGTCACTCAGGGCTTTATCCATCTGGGTCTTGAAAATCTGCAGGGGTGGACCTGCGCAACCTCGCTGGGTCTCTTCCTCTCCCTTGAAGATCATGAACATGCTGGACTGCATGGGATGTGGTGGCAACTCTTGGTGCACTCTTCTTATCACCAGCTGCTGGTCAGCCACTAAGCCACAGATCCATACCCTTGCCTTATGATAGCCGAGGGTATGGATCTTGGCCTCATGCTGCAGATCAATACTAAAAAAAACATTTATTTCTCTTTTTGTTGCTAGATGGTAACAGGTCTTTTGCCCTATTCTGATGCTTGCAAACAAGCTGATTCCAAGAGCTTTGAATTAACTGTGTAGAGAATGAAATCACGTGTTCAAAGATCATCGCCACTGAGGTTAGTTTCACAACCACTCTGCTTTTGCAAAAAATTGGTGTTGAATGTCCACATTCTGTTAATTTTGAAAGCCGGTGCTTGCTCGGCATTTTGCTTCAAATAAAGGATGTGGCTTGCTCCAGAGAAAATGGGGAGAGCATGAGACGTGTGGAGGTATTTCTAATGCTATGCAGAGCTACAGCTGCCTGACAGCATGTCATAGCCCACATTGACTGAGCGGCTAACAAGGAAACAGGGCTTTTTTCATTCCCAGCCCTGTTTTCTGACCTTTAAAGCATCCTCTCCTTTGAAGTAGCATATAAAATGCAAGAACCAGGAGGCCATTCATTTTATCCACCTCTAAAAGTAGTGTAAGAAAGCAAGACAGCAAACCCTGAAATGTCAAAAATCTCTTCTTCTCTGAGTAGGCACCCAATAAATCCTCCTGACTTCTATAAGCTCACGTTGCAAACTCCTGCACTCTAGAAATGTGGGCACTTTACCATGACTCCTTACCCGGGCAAGATGCTAAATATTTATAAACAGCTGTCAAGAGCCTTCTTTTCTGGGTCTGTCACAATGAGTAACTGGCAGTAAT
Organism: Nycticryphes semicollaris; assembly: GCA_013400055.1. Classification (NCBI taxonomy): domain Eukaryota; kingdom Metazoa; phylum Chordata; class Aves; order Charadriiformes; family Rostratulidae; genus Nycticryphes; species Nycticryphes semicollaris. Next base: position 197,836 of record VXBJ01000248.1, on the reverse strand, counting down.
GTGAAGCCTTGGGGACACAGAAGTATGACAACACCCTGGATTCCTCCTCTCAGGATGGGGGATGAATCACTAGGAGCATGAGAGTAACCATTCCTAAAAGACCTTGAGCTGGAAGGTTCCCAGACACTTTTCTTGACACGTCGACTTCTGTGTCCTGCTGTAACTCCACAAGACCACATTTCTGCACCTGCAAGTGTGGTTTTCAAGGCTGATTGGCTTGAATCCAAAGGGTTTTCTGGTTGTGTTGGCTAAAAGCACACTCTATATGTGAGAGCGGCTAGTCTTAGGCTAAAGACAAAGACTCCCATTCCACCAGCTTTTCACATCATTTAGAGTTATATTTGTCAACTGCTTTCTAGGCCTTTGAGGAAGTCTGAAAAGCTGATGAAAGGTCATGCTTGGATTGCCCTCTTCACTAACTAGTTGGTCCTCTAAAGATAAAACCACTTTGAACACGTGAGTATCGCTACCCTCTAAAAATGACTTCATTACCCTTATTAAGTCTTGTAGAATTAATATCTATATAGAAATCCTGAATACCCTTTCTCAAATGAAGGAGAGTGACTGAGTTTGAGGAGGGTGATAGAGGGGATCAGAGAGATGAAGGCAAACTGCTGCCCAAAGAAGAAGAAATAGCTGTCCCTTGCCAAAGGAAGCCTATCCTCTGAGCACAGACTGAGCATTTCAGTATGGGGTTACTACCTTCCTTGGTTCATGGGACTGGGTGATGTTCCTCTCTTGGTATGTGTCCTTACCACATGGAGGATGTATCTAGGGAATGATGCAAGGAGAAAGGAAATATCTTCTATGCTAGAAGGCAAAGAAGGATGAGGGCAGCAGGACAGCCTAGGGGACTTAGTTACACATTTATTAGCAGCTCTCCCACAGCTGCTCACAACTCTCAGGGCTGTATGCAGCAGGGTGCACTGGTCTTCCCCTGAGCCCTCCATCCTGTGACACGAGGGGGAGTAACACCTTCTTGGCCTCCTGGTGGGTAAATTCACACCTGCCTCTTTCTTTTAGTGTCCACTGACAAATCCCAGAGAAGAGCAGGGCAGGCAAAAGCCAGGAGAAGAGGGGAGCCAGCGCATCAGGGTTTGGTCCTTCGGGCAGGAGGCTGACAGCAGGATTTAAATGGAAATACGTACACACCTGCATCTGAGCCAGGCTTCCCAGATAAGATGCAGAAATCAAGTCAGGGGGGTCTGGGGTGTGATTCATCTCAGCCTAAGGCAGATGTCTAAATTAAAGCAGATGAATCACGCCTTTGAAATTCCTCCACTGAATATAAGTGCCTCTCACTAGTAGGGAGCCTATCTCTGCTGCAGGTATTTGAAAGCAAAGGCTTTGCCTTCCCAGCAATGCCTATAGCTGGATTTGCCCATACTGCCCTCCAAACAGGGACTCTGAGGCACTAGTACAGGCCACACTCAAGCCCAGGCTCTTCTCCTATAATCTGGACTTGGAAGACACCTACAGTCCTGGGGATAAATACTCGTTTCCCTCTCAGTAGGATGTAAGGAATGAAAGACACTGGAGGGCAAGTAGCACTTGCTACTGAAGTACCTACAACTCTATTGCATGTGACTATGGGCAGGGAGGACCTAAAAGTTTTGTCTGTGGTGGAAGGAGGAGGTCAGGAGAGTAAGAGCATTGGATAGCAACTGGTGTGTTAGAAAGGCACTGGGAAGGTTGCTTGGTTAAGCAGCAGAGCTGTGCCGTCTTATCAGCTTCTGAGGTACTTCTGTGCTCTGCTACTGATGTGCTCTTCAACCTTGGGCATATCATTTAGCCCTGACTAGTTTTTGTGAGTTATGATGGGGTTGTCCTTTGGGAAAGAAAGTTACAACCAGGGTGAAGAGAGTGGGACTTAGGGGATGAAAGGGTGGCTGGTGCAGGGCTGGGTCCCAAGGTCCTTGTAGCATCCCAGTCCCCGCTCGCCACTCAGAAGATGTGGAGATGTTTGAACCCTCCCGCAATGCTGACAGCACCTGGGGCACAGTGAGCAGGGCAACATTGTGGAAGGGGCTGATTTTGGGGGTATCATGACCATAATCCTTCCTTCTCCCTCCTGACAGAAGCCCTACAGTTACCAGCCCTGACTGCAGCTCTCCCCAGGAAAACAAAACGAAACAACTGATTCTACATGTATGAGAAGCCCATTGCTTGAGGATGGATCTCAGTGATTTACTCAAGCTTGAAATCAGTGCTGGGACCATTTGTGCTTAAACCAGTTTTTCATTTCAAGCCCTTATCAGATGAGGAAGGAGGGTATGGAAGCAAACGACAGACACCACAGTTATTTTCATGGCAGCAGGGCAGGAAACCATGGGCTTGAGCTGCACAATGAAGCTGTAGATGTGAACTGAAAAAAATAAAGGAAAGCTTCCCTTCCTAATCAGATGCTCAAAAGCAATTAAGGAAATGCAGCGGGTTTGGAATAACATGGAGAATTACTTGTCATTTAAACTCTATCTCCTCCTTTGTCACATTTGCCTTACTGTGAGAGTCGTTTCATAAATTAATAATAATAATAAAAAAATAATTTATAGTGTAGCAAGGCAGCTAGGGGCTCTCTCAGCCTCAGCTGGGACCTATCATGTTTGCAAATCTCAGGAAAAATCACAGACTCACCTGAACAAATAACTGGGCTTCCTGCTCCCTTATCTCTCCTTGTGCCTTGTCCAGCTCTCCTGCATTGTGTGTGCCCAGCACAACGAGCCACCTCGCGCCCTCAAGCCTCCTGATGTGATTAACTGTGGCATCTTTAATAAAACCCATGGCAATATTGTCTTCTAAAGCAGAGTGAAGATTTCATTTCCCCCTCCTCCTTTATTTTGCCAAATTCCATTTTTATTTCATTGTCTAATTAATCAGGCACTGCAGCATATCACAGCTCAGCTTAAATTTAGTTCTCACGTCTCCTATGAAGCCTTGTTTGATACAGTTGGCCAGTCAAACACAGAGTTGGATTTGGCTAAAAAATAACACAGAAATTACCAAACTGGATCAGACCTTTACTCCATCTAGGCTAACATCTTGTCTCCACCTGCAACGAGCCTCAAGCCCTTCAGAGAGCATGAAGTGTACCAGGCACTGAAGGAGAATGAAATACCAAAACACAACTTGCCCAGAGGGGACGATGTTCCCAACCCTGGTGGTCCTCTGCCACGAGAGGCTGGCTGTGCCCAGCACCTGAAGGAAACACACACCAACACATGCAGAGACACAGACACACGTCTCTTCTGCAGCCTGGATAGCTGCCAAGCACTGTGTTCAATCTGAGTGCCTGTAGGACAGTCCAATTTCCTCGGATCTTGACCAACCAGGTGAAAAAAAAAATGATGTGTGCAAAGCCTGGAGGCTGCCAAAGGCTTAGACCTTGTAAAAACATCAGCGGGTATCATGGGACAGATTATGTTCTGCGAAGTGCAGAACTCCAGGCTGCAAAAGATAGAATCTGAGATCATTTCAGTCCTGTACTGACCTCTGCACCAGGGAATGGCAGCATAGAGATTGCTGGTGTGCACAGCTATAAGCTTTAATTATTTTTTATCCTTTCCCCACATAGGCTTTCTTCCCTAGTATTTCAGTGTCTGCACATTTAATTCATTTTATCTTCCCACTAGACACCAAACTTGTGCAAGCTGGTTATCAGCACCACTGCACTAACTTGCCTCTGCTCCATGATCCCCTCCCCAGCTCCATGCAGGTCTGTTCCTCCAGGCTATCATTCCTGTAGCTGGATAAACCAGACATTTGTCTTGCCTCTTGGTCACCTGGTATGAAGAAACATCTCCGAGAGCAGGGCTTGGCCATGCTATGCCAGCACCTGTATTTTCTTGGACCAACTGTCCATGTCAAGACATCAAGTCGTGGTGGGATGGCTAGAGGATGTGGCAGGTGAAGGGTTTGGGGAGTTGGGGTATGTTTGATAGGAAGGGGGATGAGGAGAGGAACATAGTGATGAGGTTCTTGTCTGGGGAGACTCTGGGAAGAAGTTCTGATCTAAATAATAACAGACAAAGACAAATATATATATTTGAGAAAGAGGAACAAAGAAAGAGGAGGTACACAAAGCACATTCACACATAAATCCATACATAATACCCACATTCCCAGATGCAAGGAGGCCTTATTAGATCAAAAGTGAAGAATTACCTTTTAAAAATACAATAAAACAACTCGAATTGCCATAAGCGTGAGTCTTTCAAAGCAGGAACAGGCTGGGAAGAGCTTTCACTGGCATCTAGTGGTATGTTGGAGAGGCAGAGCATGTACTGATATAAAGATGGTTAGATCCCCATGACTTCTTCCTTTACTAGACTGGTGTACAGGGTGGGATGTAGACACCTTCATACTGGTGATGCTGATTAATACTGCTGGTTTGTACTGGAGCAGGAAATTCATCAGCACCAGACTTTAACCAAGTCACATGCAGTGTGTAGACTATATCTGACCTCCAGGGACCCTGTAACCTTAAATTTCTGTGATCTGAGCCAGGCACCTCATCATCTCCTGCCTCAATTTCCCTGAATCAAAGAGGAGTAGAACAGCATATTTGCAGCCTTGTTTTCACATTCAGAACAAGCTTGCAGGTGCTGGTTTATGCAGGACTGAGTGCTATTATCCAACCTCAGAGATATGGGAAAGCCCCGAATCACTGCCCTGGGGATGCTGAAGCAGCTTTTTATCAAGGACATGCTCCTAAAAACCTCCCAGAGAAGCATCTTGGGCAGAGCTCCCTGCTGAGTCTCTAAGCCTCATTGTGCAGGACACATCCAGAATGTCTGGATGCTTTCTGTGAGGTCCTGCTGGGGCTCAGCCTCTACCAGGTGGTGGTCATCACTGCTGGATCTAGTCCATGTGCCTCAGCACCCACCCTTGTCAACTCTGCGAATGTCTTTTCTGCTTTCACTGAGCATTAAAAGGGATCCTTTGTTGTATCTAGGCACCAGCCATGGTTGCTACCTCACCCTGGGGGGATTGCAAGCTACTAGGAACACAGAAATATTCCCTGAAATGCACCTTTCCTCTCCTGACGCTTCTTGGAGCAAGTCCCAGACACAAACTGTGTGAGGGAAGAAGGATGCTTGGCAGCACTGCGGGAAGTTTTCCTTCCCCAACAATAAAAAACAAACAAACAAACAACAAAAAAACCCCAACAAACCCCAAAAAAACCAAAACCCAAATACTTTTAGCTGGGGCAAGAGACAAATGTCCAGATCCTGACCTGCTGGCTGCCAGGGCAGAGAGGACAGGATGGGGGACCAGAGCTGTTAGGAAGAACTACAATTCCCAGAAGGCAGTGCGAGCCGGGGACCCTTCCAGCTTCCCACCAATATAGCAGTGCAAGAGAAAGACACATCGGGGAGAAATTCCCCTCCTCTCCCTCCCGCTAACACCTTGGCGGTGGCGCGGAAATCCCTCCTGTTGGCGCGAGTGGAGAGCATCTCCCTTGTCCAGCTCCAGCCTCCTTCAACCTTTGCTCTTCGGCTTTGTTTCTCTTCACCCTTCCTCCGGTAGCTCTCGCTGCACTGGCCACAAGACTTCCTTTAGGTCAGCCCAGCTGCGGCTGCAGCACAACTTACAGCCAAGTCGCCAACACGGTTGTGGCGCTGAGGCTGCTTCGGCGGAGAGAAATGCCAGCCGGAGATTGATGGTCGGCTCAGGTAAGATGCTTTCGGCCAACCCTCCCTTCCTTTGCCCGGGTAGCCAAAATTTAAAAACCAAGTGGCTCCCTGGAGGTTTGATTCTGCCCTTGGTTCAAACCTGGATTGCGGAGCTGGAAGGAAAGGCAGGATTTGGATCTGTAGGATCTGGATGCTGAAAAAAACCCAAACAAACAAACTATAAATGTAATAGAAGAAACAAGTAGGCAGGAATTCCTCCATCTTAATGGAGGTATTTGTTCCTTTTTGCTAAAACTCAGTGGCAATTGAAACCCTGCTGCTGGCAAGTTGTTTCCTCTAAAAGACCGGTGCGAACATCCTCGGTGAGGAGAGAGGCCACAGACGCAGCAGTGACCCAGCGCCCACCCCAGCTATGTCCCCTCAGCATCAGCCAGACACGACACAAGGATCCTTGGTGGCAGGGCACTAAATCCACTGCCCACTCAGGAGATTAATCACCTTCCTTGGTAAAAATATACTATTCATACTATAAAAATATACTATTTATACTGCACTGAAATCACTTTCCTTGGTAAAAATACACTATTCAACCTTTTTGAGTCCTCTTTCCAGCCTGGCTGATGCTGAGGCTTTGTCTGCTGAATTAAAACCTGGTGTAGGTGTCACACAGCTGCTCCCCACATGCAGGATGAGGGTCTGCCCCCCAGCCCCTGGAGTCTCCCCTCCACTAACAAACACTAAACCCAGGTCCTGCTCCAAGCTGGGTATGTTTTGTCTCTCCTGGCTCAGTATAATTTTGCAGGCAGCTGGGATAAATTTGGGGGTTTATTTTTGTTTTTATTTTGCCATGGTTCCTCTGTACCGGTGTGGAGAGTTCAGCTTGGACAGGAGCGTGTTTGTTCTTCAGCGGGGATCCAGCTAGGTCAGCTGAAGAGGACATGCAAGTGGCATGACTAAATCTAAAGTAAATTTCCCTGTTATAACTGCCCTCTGAAATAGCTGCCCACTTCATTCACCACCCTGACCTCTCTCCTCCGAGAGCTCCAAAATCTTCATCCTGGTTGTGCTTTGATGTTTCTACTTCACATGTCCCATCTCTTGTCCCCTGACCCGTGGCATTCCCCCTCCCCAGCCCCTTGCACCTCGGTGACAGGCTCCCCAGGGACTCATCTTCTCAGCCACAGCCTTCCCAGTCACCCAGAGCTCCAGAGACAGATCTCAATGACAGCCCATGTCCTTGCTGGCAGGCTGTTCCACAAGTGGTGATTTTGGCAGCAGCACCTTCAGCCATCAGTACCACCACTAAAAGTCTGCCCAGCCACGTCTACTCTTGTTGACAGTCATCACCACCACCACTGTCTTCCTCCCCTCGGTCTTTCTGTCTCTTTTCCATGCTTCAATCGAGTGTCTTGATAGGAGATGTTGCTCACATCTCTGTTGGCCCCAGTTTTGGGGTTTTTTATGTTTGTTTTTCTAATGGAATTACATAGGACCCAAACCTGGCTGTGCATTGAACCCTTTTGAGCAGAAGAAAGTCACTTTAGGTTTCTGCAACTCACTTTTCCCGTTGCCCACTGAGGACACCACTTCCCTTGTGCATGAAGGGGTGCCAGTAAGAAGCAACACATCCCAGTTTGCAAATGAGACGCAGAAACCAGTTTAGTTTTCTTCTAGGTTTAGGAGGATTTTGGTTGCTGCACAGGCACTCTTCAAAAATGGGTCTAATTACAACAATTACTGCAAAGTGCGTTGATTGATTAACTTACTTATAAATCTTCTTGGTCAAGGGCAGAGGACTATTCTGAGAGTACATCACTAGTGCAGCAATGGTAAAGCTGAAACCTCTGTGTCGTTGCAGCAGTCACAGGGACCCCCATTGCCAGGGGAAATTAGTCTGTTCCTGCTGTCTCTGTTGGAGTCCAGATGAGCCTGGGGCTTGAAAAGTCTCAGGTTCAGTCTCCCACAGAGCAGCCAAAGTGCCACCCGTTGTGTTTACACAGCAAACGCAGGAGGTGGAGAAGAAATAATGACTTAATAATTTACTTTTATTTTTTTTCAGTCCAGCAGTCCGAATCTCCAGGAATGCCAGATCAGAGGAGGCAGGAGATGGAGTTACAGACACTGTGTCTGCAAGCTGAGGTGGAAGGAGGCTGAGAAATGAGGAAGACCACACACTGCTTGTTGGCCCAGAGCTGGCGTACAGCAGCAGCACCTTTTTCCTTATGGGGAATAAAGTGCATCCACTGAAGTACACTTTCATGTGTGTGTTCCCTGATGGTTTTTGTATCCTCCCAGACAACCCATCCCTGTAACACTGTGGCTTTTTTGGCACCTGCCAGCTGCTTGGCAGTCCCACCACATACCACTGGGTGTAAGGTGCTGCTGCCATGAAGGACTTGGCTAAGTGTGCGGTGCTAAAGAACCACCCGTGTCAGGAGTGTGGCAAATCCTTCAGCAAGAAGGGAAACCTGAAGAGACACCAGAAGATCCACACGGCAGAGGAGCTCTTCACTTGCAGGGAGTGTGGGAGGCGCTTCACCACCCGGGGCCACCTCACAACCCACCAGAGCATCCACACAGGAGAGAGGCCCTTCTGCTGTGGGGAGTGTGGGCACTGCTTCCGCCTGGAGATATGCCTGGCTGCCCACCAGAAGACACATGCCAAGGGTGGTCCCTACCTCTGCACCCGCTGTGGCAAAAGCCTGAGCACAAAAATCTACTTCAACATCCATATGCGGACCCACACGGAGAAGAGGCCGTTCGCCTGCACCGAGTGTGGGAAGAGTTTTGTGAAGAAGGGGACACTCACTGCCCACAAGGAGATCCACAAGCGAGAGAAGCCCTTCAAATGCCCTGACTGCAGTAGGTGCTTTGGGCAAAGTGCCACACTTCTGGCCCACCAGAAGATACACCTCCGTGGGGGACCTTTCATTTGTACGGAGTGTGGGAAGAGCTTAAGCACCAAGCGGTATTTCAACATCCACCAGAGGAACCATGCTAAACAAAAGCTACTTGAGGGACACAGCAGTGGTGTGTCTCTCCAGGTTATTCATCTTAAAAAGGAGCCTAATTTTGCCTTCATGTCAGAGGACAATATGTTGGAGAATGTGTCCCATGAAGGAGATGTAGCCCAGGGTTGTAGCATACCTAGAAACCCATCTAATCCCAATAGCCCTCCTTGGAGAATCCAGAAGAAGGAGGAACCAGACCCACTCACCGATGACACAGTCAACATTACTGCAATAGCCTGCCAGAAACTTTACATCAAGGAAGAGCCACCAGAAAACCCAGATTATGGAAAGCTCTTTGATCCAAAGAAGTCACTGATGGGCCAGGGGAGACAGGTTAAAAAGGAAGAAGATGCTGATAGGCAGTATGAACAGGAATTCCCCATAGCCAGCAACCAGGTGCTTCATATGAAGGAAGAACCACAAGAAAGCATTGAATTTGGGATGTATTATGGGCAGAAGACAAACCTCAGTGCTATCCAGAGGAACCAAATTAAAGAGGAATCTGGTGTTGAGGCCAACCACAAGGAGAGCCAGAGCCCAAAGAGGAAGCAGAAGAAATGCTATCAGCCCACCAAAGAGGGGATGCTGGAGAACCAGGAGAAATCCATGCCCATGAAAGATCCCTCAGCAAAAGGAGTTCCCCAGGGTGGACGGATATTCCCCTGCCCTGAGTGCGGGAAGAGTTTCAATCAGAAATCAAACCTGACCAGACACAGGAAGATTCACACGAGCGAGGGGCCGTACAAGTGCAGCGAATGCGGGGAGAGCTTCCGTATGAACCGCAAGCTGATCCGCCACCAGCGAGTCCACATGAGCGAGCCCTTCAAGTGCACTGAGTGTGGGAAGAGCTTCACCCAGCGGTCAAACCTGGTTCGTCACCAGAGGATTCACACCAAGGAGGAGCCCTACCAATGCCCTGAGTGTGAGAAGACCTTCAACCAGAAGGCCAACCTCTTCCGGCATCAAACAATCCACGTCCGCATGGGGCCTTGCAAGTGCACCAAGTGTGGGAAATGCTTCCCTCAGAAGCGCCATCTTATTAAACACCAGCTGCTCCATTCTCGAGGTGGGGCCTACAAGTGTGGGGTCTGTGGGAAACGCTACCGGCTAAAGAAGTACCTGAGGAGGCACCAGAAAATCCATGCAAGGAAAGGCACAGTTCCCTGTGGGGAAGGGGAGACGTCACAAGGACTGGCAGTGGACCCCACCACACTGAGCAGACAGTGGACCTCATGAAGACTGACGAGGAAAGTTGAGTGGGTCTGGCGGTGCCTGCTTCTGGGGAAAGTTCTTTGGGAAAGAGTAGGGGACAGAGACAGTGTGCAGTATCTGGGGATGGGGAGGTCAACCCAAGGGGAGAGCGAGCCACTGGAAATTGGTCCTCTGCTGCTGATTTCAGAGTACAACCCCGAGGGTATCACCTGCTCACACTTGTGAGACAGGACTAGAGAGCCAAGACTCCTCAGAGCTCTTAGAGATGGAGTGATAAGAGCTTGGCATCCTTCATAATGGTAATTTGTGCCTCTAAAGCCTGACAAAGTTGTGGATGCCAAAATTGTCTTGTGTGGGCAATATGTAGCCAGGAGGACTCGGTAGGGTTTCTTTTCATTGTATTGCTGTGTTTCTGAGAAAGTTGATGGGAACCTCTCCCATCTAGGCAAAGGTTTAAAACAAGGTCCAGCTCTCTCGTTCGCCCTCAGGTAGCTCTGATCGATACCTTGATCCTATGGGGATGATGGACCCTAGTCAACTGGATGGTATTGTGAGAAACTACTGCCAGCTGGACCAGGGTTTTAAGCCTTGGATCCCCCAAACCAGGCTCCCAGGTTGGCTTAAACCAGGTCCCTATAAGTAAGTTATGCAAAATCAGTGACTGCTTGTCCAAAACTAACCCAGAAGCCATCAGATTGTATTCTGGTTTATGCCCCCACAACCCCACTGCGTGTATGTAAATGCGAGTGGCTTTTCGTAGCATTGAGTTTTACACCTCTGATGAGCAGGTGGCTCTGCCACCACAAGTGACAGAGGCATTGGTGTCTTCACTGGCGTGAGCCAACACTGGTGGTGGTTCTCAGTCACCTGCTTCCTTACCTGTTACTGTGAAGCTCTTGGTAGGATATTGATTTTATTTGGCATGATTTAGGCAATTCAAACCAAGCAGCAGGAATAGTTGTAAAAGTTTTCAGAGTTTATGGACTAGAGAACTGGAATTTTTTTTCCCTGTTGGGATGTTTCCCCTTCCTCTCCCTAGTGTAAAGCAGACCATGCAACTACTCAAACACATGGACCAGTTCAGCAGTCTTTATTGCTTGCTGATGATGATTTTGTTTGAGAGATCCCTGATTAGGTGGTTCTTTGTTTCTGGAAAGCCCCTTGTGAAACGGTGATGTATAGGGATCCGCAATCCCCTGAGCTACTCCCCAGGATTTCTCTGCACCACTTGCTATGTGGCCACTGGGGAACTGCAGAGCCTCATTAGGGTTCATTGTGTTGCTGTAAAATGCAGAGTTCAAGAGGCAAGGGAAAAAGTGTTCTATGGTGGAATGGTAGCTCTACCTCTCTGGTTTTTCCAGGAAAAGATACCTCCTTCCTGACCCAAGGCACACGTCTCCTCCTTCTCCCTGGCCATATTACAGATGGGGGCCGATGCCTTTTGGAGGCGTCTGAAAGTCATGCAGCATGACTTGGGGCAATTACCTGCTGTGATGCTTCAAACCCAGGCTGCTGACTGTCTCAACTGCCTACTATGGAGCAGCTGGTCTCCAGGCAGGGAAACTGAGGCACATAGGGAAGGAAGGTAACAGGGAAAACTGTACTTGAGCTTTGCCTTTACCATCTACTTGGGCACCATTGCTTTGTCGTGTTCTGCTGTTATGATTCAAGCTCAACACGGAGTACAACTGCCAAACCATAGAGAAATTTTGGTTGCTCACATCTCTGTTGGCCCCAGTTTGCTGGTTTAGACTCCCTCAGCCTTGGCCCAGGACGTGATTCCAAACAGCAGAGCAAGCTCTGATGGCATATGAAGGAGCCTATCTCTGTCTCCATCTATCCAAGCCCCCACCTATACCCTATAGCCAAACTGGTTGACACCAAACTTCCTCTCAAATCCCTCTGACGTGGTCAAGATTCATTTTTGGAGCAGAAAAGGCAGACACAAAGGGGAAAACAACAGGTTTAGAATGTTCTAAGGGAGTCTAAGGGCTATTACTTGGTGGCTGGTATTTATTTCCTTTTCATTAACCTTTTATTTGAGCAACCTGGTCTAGTAAGAGGTGTCCCTACCCATGACTGGGGGGTTGGAACTCAATTATATTTAAGGTCCCTTACAACCTGAACCATTCTATGTTTCTAGTGTAAGGCTGTAGAGATTTTTACCAGGAAGAACTGGTATGAGAAGTTTGCCCGTTGTATTATTGTGTCCCAGCACACAGAGAGCACAGTGAGTCAATGCCAGTAGTTTTCCCAGACATCACTAAATCTCCCACGATTGACCACGGTCAGTGTGGATGTCCCAGATTCTGGGGAAAATCAGGGCTGATAATTTGTAATATCTCCTCAATAAAGTATTTAAAGGAAAAAGGGAAACAAAGTGAGCTTCTTTTCTGGTTGGTTTTTTTTCTTTTTTCCCTCATAAGCTAACAGTGAGAGAACACCAGTACATTCTATCCACAATACAGCAGGTGACCAACACCAGAGCAAGATGCATACCAGTGGTAACCAAATGGATGTGGGTGGTGAAGAGCCCTCCAGGCTCTGCTGACTGCATTGACCAGCTCTCCACTGACTATACTGAGAGCTCAGACCTCCACATGCTGACCCCAGGGCTCCACTCAATGGCCCACAAGTGCCCTAAGGTGTCTGCATAGGACTAGAAGGACACAGGCCCTGACCTTTATGGACACCAGGAAGGGCATCTCAGATGACACCAAACACCATGGTGTGAGAACCTGAAGCAACACCCTAAGTATGGATGTTTTCATCTCATGATGAGCTAAACTCCACCATCAGTGTCCCACCTGTAGGAGCACAGTGCTCAAAGTGGGAAGGAAGTCTTCCTTGGGTACTGCCAGGATGTGACTGGGACATTACACTGTGACTTTCTCAGCGACACCTCCAAAGAGATGCCTTGCAGATAATTTAGGCTGTCTGCTCTGGTGTCTGCTGCTGATGGTTGTATTGGGTTTGGAGCAGGGCCAGGGAGTAATCCCAGCTCCTAGAGACAAAACGGATTTATCTGGGGACTGAACAAAGCCAAATCCTTACTCCCCCAATAGCAAAACAGCTTTAACCCATTAAAAGGGCTCACAGATAATAACAGGATTCTTAAAATGCAAATCATTGCCCCTTTCTCCACTGCACAGATTTTATGCAGAAAACCACATCTGTAAACATTCACTGACCAGTCTCCATCACCAAGTGAAAAGGACGCCCACAAGGTCTGGTTTTGCCTTCAGGTCTACACAGTATAAAACAATGAAGTTAAATCAAAGTGAAAATGATGTTAATAAAGAGACATCCAAGCTCTAAGGACTTTTATAAAGAAATCTGGTCTTGAGCAGTGGGTCAGGTAAGGGCTTGTCTTGAGATAATTGTTGTCCTATTTCTAGCCATGCACATCAATTCTGTGGATTTCAGGAGGAATTTGGCTGTGGGACATTTTTTGATTACTTTGTTGACTTATTAACTATCTGTGTGCTTCATCTCAGCATCAGTTCTGTCTCAAGCATTCATCATGGCCTGTCTGGAGGAGAGATGGAGGCAGGCTGTGTTGGGGAACACTCACAGAAGCGTGTGTATTCTGTGTCTTGATGGGATGAGTAGGGCAGATTGGTGCTCAGCATGTTCTAGTATGGTGGGAATGAGAGGGTCTTTGGAGCCAGGGCAAACATCTGCTCCAACATAAGTGCCTTGGGATGTTTACTTGCCCTTTGAGAACACGATAATTCCCATGAGAACTTCTTTGAGAATCCCAGGCTGCAAGGAGTCTGGTGTCACCACAGATGGGGAGTGAGGAGACGAGAGTGAAAACTGGGTGACCAACAGGCCACTCGGTATCACATACTTCTACACATGTTTTATTTGTTCACTCTCAACTAGCAGCCTCCACAGGGAATGAATATTTACTTACCACCACCACCCTTAGCTACCTTCATCCCTTCCAGGGCTAAAGAGATGCAACCAGGTAACACCACCTGGGACCAGGTCATCAAGTTAAACTGCCTGTAGATGAGACACACTTGGAGCCACTGTCCACGTCTCCTGACCCAAAGCACAGACCCTCCTTTGAAAGTGATTTCATGTGCTGGAACCAAACAAAGGTGAGAGGTCTGCATCAAAGGACCAAAGCTTCTGAGTATTCCCCACCTGCAGATTTTTTAAACAAGGTCAGAGAAAAATCTGTTTTCTCCATTTCTGGGCCAGGGTTAGGCAGAAAATAAGAGCAGCCCCTGCAATGGGGTGGGTGAGGTGGGCAGTGCTGGCCTGTGGCTCTCCGCTAATTGCATGGGAGGTGATTACAGTCCATTATTATCCTTTGCAAAAGGACAGCCCATTGGCCTTTGCAAAAGGACGGCTGCCCCACAGGGGACATTGCAGAGCCCTGCTGTTCGCTGCTTTTTTGCACTCCAAGCTGATTTCTGTCTCCTCTGCTTCTGTCTGGCATCTTCTCTGGGGAGCTGCTGTGTCAAAGACACCAACTTCCTCCACTTCCTCCAAGTCACTGCAAACTGAAGGCAGAACTAGGAAACAGCAATCTGAGATTCCCTGCCAAGTCACCAAGGAAAAAAGGCTGAAAACATTTTTTTTTTTGTTTAGATTTACCTGGAACAAGCTCTTGGTTTGTCAGCAGATCAGATACTACCACGTATTCATCCAGGTCTATTTTAAATAAAGGGCTCTTGAGGTTTCCTAAGTGCTTAAATTAAAACGTGAATGAATGAGGGGCATAAGTGCTTTTGGTGGAAATAACAGCATGCATGTTTCTAGGAATGCGACAGTGAGAACCAAAGAGAATGCCAGTGTCACTCCTTTTTTTGCAGTCACTTGACAAGTCACTTGTGGGCCAAGAGCGTGACATGGGGTAACCCAGAGGTTCCTACCCAAAAGGTATAGGAAAACTGAAGCTGCTTTTTCCAAAATGAGATATAGTAACGTTATTTTTTTTCTCTCCCTGAGAATACTAAATTCCTGTAAAAGAGCTAATAGTTACAGTATTTCAGCCCAGTTTTAGAGGAGGGGAAACTGAGGCAAAACTTTGGATGCACACAAAATCCCGCAAGCAACCCACGTCAGATCCATTCCTTCATCCTTCTTTTCTGTTCCACCATGTCACACTTTGGAACAGCTGTGGGCTCATTTTATCTGAATAACAAAGTCAGGAGACGTGGGTTTGGCTTCTAAGCGAGAGCAGCCAGCACATATTCAAAATCAGACAGCACAAGGAGCACAAAACATGCAATGACCAACACAAGCTGAACTCCTTTTTTTACAGCACAATTATTCTCATTTTAAAAAAAAAAAATTACTTCTTAAAAAAATTCTAACTGAGGATGTGTCCCCCCAATATTTTAACCTGTACTTCAAGATGCTAGTGATAAACAGCCAGGCAAAGTGGCTTTATCTTGGGGAAGGTGGGGGTAATTTAGCTGAGCTGAGGACATTTCTCCAGCCCTGAGGGCACCCAGCTGGTGCAGCTAAACTCCATTCAACTCCAGAAACATCATCCAGCTCTGCCCTGAGACTCATCCCTGCCTTCAGCCCTGACTCAAGCTAAACATTTCAGGTAAAGACATGAGTTGAGAAAATTATGCTCCAGCACCCAGGAACATCACCGTTTGTTCCAGAGACACAGCTTGTTTGTCCCACCAACCTGAACTGGCTGCAAGAAGGTGGTGAGGTGCAGCCCCATGCCCACACAATGCCAACTTTCAGTACCTGCATGTGGTTTTGGAGCTCCAGCAGCCCCACTCATTTAAAATTTCCCAGTGTGATGTGGATCCCCTTCCCTCCATGCCTTCAGCCAGTGCTCACCGGGGCTGGAGTCGGTGTGCATCCTTGCACTCCATCCTCCAGTGCAGCCCCCACCGCTCTCTATCCAGCCCATTAAATAAATAACCTGCCATTAACCGTAGCAAAGAGCTCCGATGCCACGAAGCGACAGCAGAAGCCAAAGGAAGGCTCGATACGCCACTGTGAGCTTGCAAAAACTGGGCCAGCCTGTCTTTCAAACCCCACGCAGTCGCTAGATGAGCTAAATGGGTAGTTACATAAAATTAAGGATCATTTCCATTTTGTTCTTTTCGGGTTTTTTGTTGGTTTTTTTTTTTTTCCGCCTGTTTGATTTTGAAGATTTCCTTCAGCGTTTCTGTTGTTTTAATTGGCTTGCTTTTCTTTCCCCCCTTCCCTCCCCTTTTTATTTATTTATTATTTTTTTTTTTCACTGGTGGTAAATTCATCGCCCTTGAATAGGCAGAACGATAACAGACTGTGATAACAGTACTCTGAACTACCACATGAAAAGCGGGGAATTAAATCATTCACCGGAAAACAGGCCACGGTGGAAGATTGCTGGTTCCAGAAAGCTTTGTATCCTTTCAAGCTGGATTTTTTTTTTGTCTTTTTTTTTCTTTCTGTGTTTTTTGGTGCAAGATGTTCTTGCTCCAGTAATCTTTGCGCGTTTCTGCCCTATTTCCTGCCAGCCAAAGAGGCAGCGAGCTGGAGGGCAGGCTCAGCCCTCCCTGACCACTTGCTCCCTCCTCATCCTTTTGTCGATGGAGGGGGGGGGGGATTTTCTCCCAGGAGTTAAATGACAGCGAGGACTAAATTACCCAGCTGCCCTTCTTTAGCTGATCCTGGTTTCTTTAACTTGTGTTAGGTCTTGCTAATAATCCCACCACACTGGAGACGGGGATGATCGGAAAGCAGCTCAGATGGCAAAACTTCTGCCCTGACCAGGTGACTGCTTTCCCAACCCAGGGGGATTACAAGCAGCAAGTAGCAGAGGGCGTTACTAGAGCACGGATACAAGGAGAAAAGCTTTTGCCAGAGCATCTTTCCAACAAGACCCAGGAGGGAAAATGGTAGAGCATGAACTTGGCCCGGCCGGACTCTCCATCAGGGGAGTGGGAGCAGCTCCGTGTTTATGAGCTGTGCTTGGGCAGTTTTCCACTGGCCTTCTAGAAAAGTTTGACCACTGTGGGGTGGCTGTGATGAAAGGGGAAAAGGACTTCACTGAGAGGTTCAAATTAACAATACATTTTAACTTCACTCACAGGTCCAATACGCCACTATTGCAGGTTCTATGGGTACCATGGCAAATACGCTGTTGTAATTTAAAAACAATTTGCAAAATACATTATTACAACCTACAAGTGATCCTGAAAGGTAACAACACAGACCAAAAGCACACTAGATATTAATATCTTAAAAGAGTGCACCAATCACGGTCTTAATATCATGCCATATACCACAGGTATGTTTTTTAATCAGTTTCAGGTAAGGTTGCTCAGTCCCTGGGAAGTCACCCTGTGCAGCGTCCCGGACAAGGAGGGGGATGAATCTCTTACAGGCCAGCTGTATCATTGGAAGGTTTCCCTCNTCATCTAGTCCAACCGTCCTCCTGTCACCGATACTACCCACTGAGCTACTAAATCATATCTCATAGCACCTCATCCAGACACTTCTTGAACACTGACAGTGACTCCACCACCTCCCTGGGCAGGCCATTCCAGTGCCTGACAACTCTTTGAGACAAAATACAGGTGAAAATTGTGACTGATGAGAAATCTTGTCTCTAAGCATCTGGTGCATCCTGGTTGTCTCCTGCTCAGGTTTGCTGGTGATGGTAGTTTTGCAAACAGGAGCTCATCAACAGGCAATGAGCAGCTGGGCAGGACATGAGACTGAGACCTTGCATCACGAGCATGCTAAAACCTCAAAAGCCTAAAAACCACCTTTTCTGTGCCAGCTCAGTGTCGTGCTTCCCAGGACACAAGAAGACCCTTTTTTAAGAAGCAGGATGGAGACATGGTGGAAAAGATACAAACCACTTTTATCTAATAAATCTCCCATGTGTGCACTCAGTTAAGAGGCTGGCTCACTTCCCATGGCTTGCCCCAGACCTCAGTTTTGCTTCGTGGTTTGTGATGGCACCTGGGCCACAGGTGTTTGGGGTCCTCTCTATCCAGACACGTGTCAGAGGCCATTCAGTGACACTAAGGGATGTTTCTTGCTATTTTCTGAGTGACTCTTACTGACCAGGTGAATTGCTGGATCCTCCAACCTCCATCCATCCCCACTTCTGCTTGCACCCCAGAGCCGGTCGAGAGAGCAGACTGGCTCCTTCCCTCCTACAGAGGGAGGTTTGTTATTCAGAACGAAATATTATGTTGCCGTGTCATTTAATCAAGTCAAAATTCATAGGCAGCATCTGTGCAGAAGATAAAATGTTTCGGGACAGTTTAGTCCTTTTCTTATCTGAGTGATTACTGTTATGTAAAGACTTCTCTTTCAAACACAGAGATGGAGTTTCATAAGCGAGGGACCAAAACAGTGCCAAGTAGCCAACCATCTCCCCTTGATCGCACTGGATTAGTACAACTAATCTGTAGGTATTAGTGACCAGCAGGGTTTTGCCTGGAGAATATAATATATATTTATTATTTCATATCTGATTTCCCCCAAGAGGCAGAAAATTCAATCGTGGGCTTTTCCTTTCATCGTTATACTTTTGCAAATGGGGCCGCGGGATTTGGAAAATTACCGAGTGGCTCCTGAGCAGAGGGGGGACAGCTATGAAGTGGGGGATGAGACTTCTGCTCACTTTTTATGTCTTCTGAGAAGGGTGCAATTGGGAATTGCCCGCTGGATGAGCACAAACCGGTGTGGGACCTCAGCTGGGACCTGCTGGGGGTAGTGGGAGAGTAGCAAATACCCACCAGCATAACCAGCCCTAAAGGCACGTTCCAGACACTCCTGCTTTTGCTGCCCAGCACTGGAGGAAACCAAAGCTCAGAAATTTTACATTATTTACCCACAGGAGGTTCAGAAATCATTATTCTTGGGTTCCTATTCAGCTGCTGTAACAACACATCTCATACAAATGCCCCTTTCACTAACGTGAAGCTCTTGAAGGAAAAGCAGAGTTTTGCTCTGGTCCTGAGCTGAAAAACGAAAAGGGAAGTCCCTGAGAATCTCCCTTTGTTTTTGAGTTTTGGGAACTAGATGCTGAGGGTTTCTCACTTTTCTTGCTGCAAAGTAGCTGCGTTCCTCATCAGTTCATGAAGACGCAGAGGCCTGGTCTGAAGCCGTGCTTGCTTAACCCGATAACACAGCAACTGGCTTAAACACTGCTCTTAGCACTCTTACCAGTTAAAGGTTGGTATTGATGGATTTAGCTTGTGTGGGGTGATTTGTGTGCTGATCGCTGGGAAAACAACTGATTACCACTCTGGTTCTTCCCATACCTCCAAGTCTTTACAGAGCAAACAGCGGCCACCAGAAGGTGGAAAGGAAAGAGAGGAAGAACCCCACAAGTACACGATCTCTCCTTCAACTACCTATTTTGAAGCTGTTACCTACCAATTTTATCAATTATTCACCACTTCTTGTACTAGAAGAGAAAACCATGGAATCATCTATGTTAGAAGGGACCTTTAAGAGCATCAAGGTCAACCATTAATCTCCCACCTAATCCACCACTAAAACCATGTGCCTTAGCACCAGCTCCACCCATCTTTTAAATACCACCAGGAATGGTGACTCCACCACTTCCCTGGGCAGCCTGTGCTTGATAACCCTTTCAGTGAAGAGGTTTTTCCTACTATCCATCTTAAACCTCCCCTGGTGCAACTTGAGGCCATTTCCTTTCGTTCTATCAGTTGCTACTTGCGAGGAGAGGCTGACCCCCAGCTGGTTACAACCTCCTTTCAGGTAGTTTTAGAGAGGGATAAAGTCTCCCCTCAGCCTGCAAATAAACCCTGGAACCTTTCTTTTCTACTGCCCTTCTCCACACACTTCCTTGATGTGGGATGACCCTAAATACTGTCTAAATTAGGAGCAAGAGCCGCGGCGATGCAGCCGAGATATTACTCTGAAAGGACCAATGGGCTTTGCCCAGGGCTTTTCATTTTTTGCAGCTTTATGAAACGAATAAGCAATGTTCTCCCACCCTTCCACAGGCAGATTACAGCAGAAAGCGGAGCGTTACCTGATCAGCTCGGATAGGAACATGGAAATGAGTGTGGCAGAGCGATGCGGAGTTAGATTGAGATCCAGCAGCCCCCGCTTATAAATACTTAACTCTGCCTATCCGGTGCAGGAGGTGAGCTGTAGGTCACAGCAACGATAGGAATCAAAAAGGTTTAAGCTGAATTTCCAAAGTACATCTGTTGGAGCCATCTTTGGTAGGACAAGCCTGTCACCTTCAGCTTTTTATTTTTATTATCGGAGGATTTTTGCCAGGCACAGGCCAGGTAAGGGGCACGCTGCTACCTTCAGGTGCTGGCTGTGCTCCCCTCCCCAGTATCCCCCACCATCAGCAGGGCAAAACCAGTGGACCTTAAAGATCATTGAGTTCCAACCCCCCTGCCATGGGCAGGGACACCTCCCACCAGACCAGGTTGCTCAAAGCCCCATCCCGCCTGGCCTTGAACACCTCCAGGGATGGGGCTTCCACAGCTTCTCTGGGCAACCTGTTCCAGTGTCTCACCACCCTCACAGCACAGAATTTCTTCCCATATTTAAAATCCTCCCTGAGCCTCTGCTGATCACAGAGGCTGACCCAGAGGCTACAACCACCTGTGCTGTAAATAACTGCATTTAAAGCATAGAACTGTCTGGGTTGGAAGGGACTTTTAAGATCATCAAGTCCAACCATGAGATGGATCCCCTTTTTTCCAAAAGCTCATGGCACCGGGATCCAAATGTCACTCTTAACACGCCAGCTACCCACTCCCCTGAAGATGAACTACTATCAGTTACATTTTTAAGACTTTCTTAGGATCATTCACTCACTCGTACTAAAATTCGGGCTGCAACAGCATTTTCAGCCATTCAGTTAACAAAGAGCATCAGAACAACGCTGTGCTGGAGATCCAGGGCTGCAGCACAACCAAAACATCCAGAAGAGTTAAAAAAAAATAAAATGCAGGGGTTTGGTGTCTAAATACCTTCCTTCTGCTCACTATTTTCTGCCTGACAGCACCCTCTTCTGGGAAGCGGGTGCTGCTCGCCGACGGGCGCATCCTGCTCCGCTCCCATGGGCTCCTGAGCACCAGCAGGCAAAGGGCAGAGCTCTCCGGGCAAAATTTAAGCCAAGTGGCATCAGACAGTCTCTTCTGAGCGATTTTTTCCAGTTCCCTTTGAAGGAGCGTGGAGATGGCTGCGTGATCGGGTCCAAATCACAGCACCTGGTTATTCGGTACTCACCAGCTGGTGGGGGCAGCTCCCAGCACCAGGAATCAGCGCAGACACCAGTAAAACCCAGCAAATTGCTGCTTCAAGCTGCTGGAGCAGCAGGTAAAATCTGCACTACCCCAACATTTGTCATTATGTCCTCAGGCACTTCCCAGCTCTTTTAGTTTTTTAGCTGGCAAGCACCTTTTTGCACATCACGTGCATATTAGAATCACGGAATCGTTTAGGTTGGAAAGGACCTTTCAGATCATCGAGTCCAACCGTCAACCTAACACTGCCAAGTCCACCACTAAACCATGTACCTCAGCACTACCTCTACCCCTTTTTTTAATACCTCCAGGAATGGTGACTCCACCACATCCCTGGGCAGCCTGTTCCAATGCTTCTTAACCCTTTCGGTGAAGAGCTGTTTCCTAGTACCCGTCCCAAACCTCCCCTGGTGTGCGACTTGATGCCATTTCCCTTTGTTCTATCACTTGTTACTTGGGAGAAGAGACTGACCCCCACCTTGCTGTTAGTGAGGACAAGAAGACACACATTCATCTGGCTACATCTCATAGCGACATCACCTGTGAGCTAAGAAAGAGATGAGCAGCTCAGCTGCCCCGGGATGCTGGGTCAGCCACCATCAGCATCCATCTGTCTGGGCTCTGTCTTCCACCTCCTCCAACATCAGTCTCCTGCCCTCTGCAGCAGCAGGAGCTCCTCACTCACATCTTGCCTTAGTCAGGTCTCCCTTTAAATGGAGTTTACACAGCACAGCTGGTTCCAGGGCTTGTTTGGATTTTAATTAACAAGGTTTTTAACTACTACTGCAGGGCTCACCTGAGCTAACACTCTCCTTTGAAGACCAAGTATTGAAGTCAAGACACAATTTGCTGGCTAATTAATTCCCTGGTGATGGCTTCCCGCTGATGGCTGAGAACTTTTTACCTGTTCTTAAATTAAGGACACAGTGCTGCTGCATTTGCTGGCAGTGTCAGGGCATTTAATTACCTTCTTCAAGCGTGGACAGAGATGGATGGGGAGATGGATGAAGAGGAGTTGACCTGACTTTCTAGCCACTGCTCAATGGCAATTGAGAGCAGCTGGGAGTAGTTGGCTCATCTAGATTATCTTCCACTCCAATTAATGACCAGGCTTCATTTATTACCTTAGCTCTGTGCATCCTGGAGCATTTAATGAAGATGATAACCCTGACCCATCTCATCATGGGGGAAACTGAGGCTAAGAAAGCCTCCTAGCAGGGATCCACAGGCACACATCTTCACAGCGTAGACGTTGAAGGACCTACAGCAGCCCCAAGTTGATAAAACACCCAAGTGTTTGTCCTGCTCTTGGTCAGGCACCTCCTTCCATTACTCTAGACCCATAACTATGCTAGGTTAACTCCAGGATGGAGTTTAGGGAGGGAAGGANGATTCACGTAACCAAGCCCAGAAAAGCAAAATGAAATCAGCAGCACCATAATCTATGGGCATGGCCAAACGCCCACTCTCTACCCCTCCCTCTCCAAAGCCCCTCAATCCATCTGCTTCTGCAGGAGTTTAGCTGGAAGGAAAGGCAATCACTCAGAAATGTTTGGCAAATCCTGTTTGCCTGCCCATCTGGAGGAGGTACCAGCCACTGGCACAGAGAATGAAGTGTCCAGTCACACAAGTCAACTGATGTTTTCCAGCACCCCCTTCTGCATTCCTTTATTTAGGAATGCAGAAGGGGGTGGAAAAGAAGTGCCTTTCCTTGCTTACGCCAGGCTCTACAGAAGCTAAAGCTTCTGAGAGGAGGTCTGTGCACCCACAGCAGCAGGGGCAGATGCCTAATTTACACCAGGGCTCAAGAAAGGTTGGGATCAGTCCTCAAATTTAGCTTATCAGGGACAGAGGCGTAAGGGCAGGCAGGGAAACTGCAACCTCCAGCTCCACCACTCAGGGACTTCCCATCAAAACACCAACTTCACTTCTCCCCACTGGGAAATTTTTTCGGGCCTCAGATCAGGGCCTCTCACGAATTTCCAGTTTACTTCGTATCTAAGTTTCTGTGATTTAGAGGAATTTATTATTAGTTAATTTTTTGGGCTAAAGCTCTTGGGTCATCATCTGACCTCTTTGTGCAGCGTTGTCTGCAGTCACTTTTTAATGATGACAACTTCAAACGTGCCCAAGATTCAGCCAGTGAACGATTCCCAGCTCGGCTTCCCCTGCAGGAACAGCAGTTGAACCCTACAGGAATCATTTCTGGGAGCCAGCCCCAGGGACACAGCAGGGACAAGTCCTACTGCCAGGGCTTCTCACAGCGGCCCCGTGCCTGCTCTGCCACCCAGGACATCACCTATGGTTGCAGATCTCCAGCGAGTCCCCTCCAGCACAGTGCCAGAGGTCCTGTTTTCTAACTTTTGCCTTTAAAGGAGAGTTTTAAACCCAAGCAAAAGGCTGGAGGAAGATGCTTCAGTGCCTCAGAATTTTCTACCTCAGGGACAGAAATCCCTGTGATGGCACTACCAGAGTCCCCTCCAAAGGCTGCAGGACACCTGAAGAGGCTGAGAAGAACTGACATGGAAGGAGACAAGACCTTGCCTCTGCACTTCTCAGTGGGATGAGCCTGAAATGCAAGTAAGTGTGAGGCCTCTCCTCACCTGGGTGAGGTGGAGTTTAGTGCTGCCCCAACACCAGGGTGCCATTCCCTCCTCCAGCTGCAGCCAGGGGTTCAAATTCCTCCAATGCCTGAGGAAATCAAAGAAGACCTGGCTCTTTTCCCACCTGCTTTGGGCAGTCTTCAGTTTCAGTCCTTGCTGCCAAAAGATGTTTAAGGGAAGAGGGACTCTGCCCACTCTCCTGGCCCCCACACTCCTCCCTGCTCACTCCACACAAACCAACCACATCCTGCAAGAACTGGAACAGGATTTTCCAGCCCCTCCCTGTTTCTGCAGAAACAGGTATTAAACACCTGCAATCAAAAGAAAGCACTGAACTGCCTCTTCAAGTGGCTGCCTGAAGCACTATGTGATGGTGAAAGGAAGACCAACACCTTGAATGCTTCGTAAACACGAGGCCAAACAGCTAGGAATGCCTTTCACTAAAGTCGGAGGTGATCTGAATCCAGGTGACATCTGCCTTCTGTTGGGGCTGGAATAAACCTGTAACACACACAGACATAAGCAGGAGGGGAAAAAAAAATAAAAACAAAAGAAAGGAAAAAAAAAAAAGAGACAAAAAATAGAGGTATTTCTGAAGAAAGCACAAGGCTGCATGAACACGGAGAAGCAGGCATATATAACGGCGTTTTTATTCGTAACACCTTTAATTTGGACTGCAGTTATTTCAGTTTTTAAAGTTAAATTCGGGCAGCAATTGAGGGAAAACACCCCAAAACAAATAGTCCCTGTGTGCACAAACAATGCAGCGTTGAATAATACATGATAAGTTTATTCCATATTAACATGAACGGTAAAAAGTGGACATTTGACGGGATTTTACTTCAGGTCCTTTTCCTTATTCCTCTATTGTGTCCTTTTTGCCAGTCTCTTGTCCCTCAAACTGTGGATACTTTGCCTCAACGTCAGCCCAAGTTAGATAACCGTTGGCCAGGTCACGAATGATGGCAGGGAGGTCAGAGATCTGTAAGCAAAGTCACAAAGACATATGAAACGTGAAGCCACCAGAATCGAGTAGCTCTGCCGAAATCTTGGGGGACACAGGTCGTTTTTACATCAGAAAGAGAACAGGGGAAAGGTATCTTCCTGCAAGATCAGTTTCAGGGAGAAAACCCCTCCATTAATGAGGAGGACATCTTAAATCAGTGTCTGTGTCATCTCAGCCAATAACTGCTCAGTTATCCAGGGTGACCCATGAGGGAAATGCAACTGTCACTGCAGTGGGCCATAGCAAGGCTTATCCCTGGAAGTGTTACATTAGTTTTGGAAGGGAAAGAAAAGATCACACACATCCAATAGACGCTCTAAGCCAGGATTCAGCCAGGCCCTATTTGCTGTAAGACCAACATAAAAGAAGCTGCCGGTTGTCTTGTCTTTGTTCCTCATGGCACACTGTCGTGGTGCAAAGCATCAGTAGAGAAACTAGAAAATTTGCAGGAACTGAAGGATAATAAAGTTTCATCTGTGCTGCTTGGCAGTGACAAAGGGACAGATGGGTGCCCCGAGGAGCCGGCACTGCCTGTTACACCAAACCCACACCCAGCTCAGCAGCCCCAGGCAGTACCAGTGCTTTGGCACAGAGCAGAGCTCCAGCAACTCAGCCTCCCAGATCTGCCCTAACACCTCACACCTCCTCCTCCAGGAGCCAGAGTGTGTTCCTGGCGGGGGACAGGGAGAAAAGTGCAGGACAGAGGTGCCGAGTCTGCCCGTCACAGCTCTGGGCAGGTTCTGCTCAGAGGCAGTAAGACCAACACAGGCAGGTTTGTTAGTCCAGTCTCTGTATTATGGCCTCAGCTGCAGATCATGCTCAGGGCAGGCGTGGCTTTTGGGTGATGGTTCATCAGAATCACACAGTATCACAGAACAGCAGGGGTTGGAAGGGACCTTCGGAGATCATCTAGTCCAACCCTCCTGCCTAAGGAGGGTCATCCGGAACAGGCTGGACAGGAATGCATCCAGGGAGGTTTTGAATGTCTCCAGGGAAGGAGACTCCAAACCATCTCTGGGCAGCCTGTGCCAGTGCTCTGCCACCCTTAAAGTAAAGAATTTTTTCCTCGTGTTGAGAAGGAATTTCCTATGTTCCAGCTTGTGCCCAATGGCCTTTGTCCTGTCACCGGGCACTACTGAGAAGAGTCTGACCTCATCCTCTTGCTACCTGCACTTTAGATATTAATAAGCATTGATGAGATCCCCTCTCAGTCTTCTCCAAGCTAAACAGACCCAGGTCTCTCAGCCTTTCCGCATCAGAGAGGTGCTCCACTCTCCTGATCATCTTTGTAGCCTCCACTGGATTCTTTCCAGTAGTTCTCTGTCCTTGAACTGGGGAGCCCAGAACTGGACACAGTACTCCAGGTATGGCCTCACCAGGGCAGGGTAGAGAGCGAGGATGGCCTCCCTCAACCTGCTGGCCACATTCTTTTTCATGCGTCGCAAGAGACCACTGGCCTTCTGGGCCACAAGGGCACATTGCTGGCTCGTGGTCAACTTATCCACCAGGACTCTCAGCTCTCTTTCAGGAGAAAGAAGCTCTCACCAACTTCTTCAGTGCTGCACAGGCAAGTCCAGCAAGAAGCAAGCTTTGAGTTACAGCTGTGCTGTGCTCTGCCAGCCAGCCTGCAGCAGGTGAAGTTCTCCTGCCTTTTGGTGCCCACGGATTCAGAGGAGCCCTGCCTTTGAAAGCCAGGCACTACCCTGCAAATGTATTTACTCAGCAGCCTTCACTTGGAAAGAGGCTCTCTGAAGAGTAGCACAATCAGCACAAGGCATGGCTTTCAAATAAAATCAACACCTCTGCAGCCCAGAAAAACAAAAGCCTCTCCTCACTTTAGCAGCAGGGATGACATCTTCTGTTTGACCAGTATCTCTTCCCCAGGGATTTCTCAGAATAGCTAAATTGCCGAGGAGAGCTGGAAGCAGCTCCCGCATAGACCAAAGCTGTCACTGGATCAGAAAAAGCAGCTAATGCTCTCCCCCAGCCCATGAGGTGGCTCTGCCAGCAGCCAAACCCATCTGCCTGCCCCTTACCTCCGCTCGGATCTGGCGCATGGAGTCGCGGTCCCTCAGGGTGGCGGTGTGAGGCGTCCGGTTCACGGTGTCGAAGTCGATCGTGATCCCAAAGGCCACCCCAATCTCGTCAGTCCTGGCATAGCGCCGGCCGATGGATCCAGAGGAATCATCCACCTTGTGAGAGATGCCGTTCCTGGTGAGTGCTTCAGCTGCAAGAAGCAGAGAAGGGGGAGAGGGTGACCAAGAGGATGACCTTACACCCTCAGTAGGCAACAAGATCCTCGCAAGGGCCTTCCACGTGCTCATGGCACTCCCTGAAGCGAGGCACCACTCGTCCCGCTTTCAAGCAGCATCACAGACCGACCCTCATGTTTATTTTGACAAAAACCCAAAGGTTCCAGTCCCTGCTGAGGCTACAAGCAGATGGCATCACTCGATTCTCACCCAAAGAGTAAAGTCACCCATTTCTTCAATCTGTCATTACCATCCCAGAACCCTGCTTTAACCCAAACCCACGCCAGCTTTACATGTGTGCAGGGGCATGTCCAGCACAGGGAGCTGAGGTCCCAAGCAGAACTGCTGCTGACAGCAAAAGACACTGTCAGACAACTAGCCTGCATTCCTACCCTTTTAGTACTCGCTTTTACATGGTACCAGTGGGTATTCTGACAAAATCCTTGGAGGCTCAGCAGCTCTGGGACTGATTCAATAAACTGGGTTGCCAAAAAGAGCCAAGAAAAGAGCTTAATTAAAAAAAAAATACAATTAGTAAACGAAACACTGCTTCTGACAACTTCTCCCAAGCAGTGAGAAAGACTTCTTTTTGACAGAAGGGAAAAAAAAGAAACACCTTTTACACTGCAAACCAACACAGGCAAGGGCAGGGAGCTGAGTTTTTTGAGGCTACACTGAAGGGTCTGATAGATCCCCACAGGTGACTGACACCAACCACCTCAGCTGCTTTAGTTTGATGGCTCTCCCTCTGCATGAGCGAGAGCCACGTGATCCCAATGCCATTTTCTGGGAAGAGAAGCTTTTCTTCCCAGGGTGCATCCCCATCAGACCCACGGTGCTTAATACACTTACATAATTCCTTGACAAAAGGCATGAACTCCTGATTCTGGCTTAGAGGAAGAACGGAGCACTTGAAGGGTGCTACAACAGCTGGGAAGCTGAAGAACTAAGGAAAACAAGAAAAAAAATTTAAAAAAAAGAAAGAAAGAGCACAAATAAATACAAGTTTAATAAGCCAGGTTTTTTGGAGGTGAGAATAAGCTCTGACTGAGGTTTGGAGGTAGGGTGACTGTTCCAGGGTCTTCTGTAAGACATCAGCATTCAGGCACCAGCAGTAACACCTCACACATTGATGAAGCAAGATTTTATTTCTTCCAGGTGTCCTGCACTCTCCCTTCCCTCTGAGCAGCTAAATGTTACCTCCCACCAAAAGAGGTCTACCAGAGCCCTCCTTGAAGAAAGCGAGCCTTTATCTTACACACAATCTAAAAGGAAGAGTTCTCACAATCATCTGACTCCCTGTTTGATTTCCACAGGGATTCCACACACATGGAGTATATGCAGCTCAAAGGTTTTCAGAACCCTCCACAGATACATTCAGAAAAGAAAAATACGTGAAAAATGGGGGGAAGTGAGGGGTAGGGAGAAGGGGGAAATATCTTTCCTTGCAACAAGCAAGGCCTGTAAGGGTACTGAAGTAATGCAATTGAGATGTTCCACAAGCGAGAGCAGCCCAAGCTACATAGAAACTAAATTGGGTACTAGAAGGAAGAGAAGTCCAATATTTTAGATTTCACAAGCAGTTTGTGATTGAAAGTCAACTGTGTCCTAACTCTGGGCTCCTGAATCCTGTTCCACTCACTCATAACTGTATCACACCCTGTGGCAACCAGTCACTAAGGAGCACTGTTATTTTCTTTTTCTATAAACACAATCTAGCAGCCAGAAACAACGAACGGGAACCGGCACCACGTTTACAGCCAGCTTCCCGTGAGCCACCAGCGATGGTGCAGAACATCACAGTCTAGGTGCTGGCTGGAACAGGCTGGTGGTCTGTATGTAACACACACTTCCCTCTGGCCCCTGCTACAGCAAAGTTTCAGGCCAAGATTTGAGGGACGCCCAGAATTAGAGAAGGTTGAATGTCATGGGGGACTGAGGAAACAGTCAGTCTATTGTCCATCTTGCTGCACAGAGCTATGATTCCAGGAAAAGCAGGAAAGAGAGAGGAAATAAAACACTGAAGAGGTGCCTTTCTCTCAGCGATGGGACACTGCCAAGTGTGAATCCAGAAGGAGGAATTTCTCACCCCCTTGCCAGCAATACAGCAAAGAGCCTGGAGCACACACAGCCCCAGAATGCTGTCAGCATGCATGTATAAATGACACGTACGCTGGCAAAAACAGCAATTCAACAGCCCACCTGGGTTTCCCCCATCTCTACTGTGTATTGTGCAGTCTTATTTCAGTCCTTCCCCTGGATGTTAGGGAAAAGCAAATGCTGGCAGCTGGTTTCCAGCTGAGGCCCAGCCATAGGAAAGCTCACCGTTCTCTGCTCGTCTCCTTCCCGGATGCGGAATGTGTGTTCAAACACAGTGTACATGATCCTCCCAATCCCAAACGAGGGTTCAATTACATTTGGGATGATTTCTTCCACTGGAATACAAAAAAACTCACGTCAGCATTAATGAAGAATTTATACACAAAGTAAGTTGTTTACTGAAGCTGCTTTTCTGCTCATTACATGTCACTGAGAACATGGAGATAAAGACACCTGGACATTTCAAAGGCTCAGCAGCTGCAAGAACAAATACATTCTGCACATGCTGGATGTTGCTCTACTCCTTCCTAGGAGTATCTATCACGTTCCCAACCTAGGGCAGGATGATCCACTAGTTACAATATGAACTGGGGAAAAATCTACCTCAGTCTCCAGCTCTGTCAAAGACTTCCCAAACGACCTTAGGTGAGGTGCTTAAGAGCTGGCTGGAAAGACAAGACTTCCCCAAGGAACTAAATCCATGCATTTTGGAAAGTTACCTTCCAGCCCCATTTACAACATCAGGACAAAAGCTCTGTGGAGATGCAGCTGCTGACCAAAGCCGTTATGATTAGAGGCTCCCAGAGGAACTGACTGGACTTGTCAGCTTAAAGAGTCTGGTCAGCACAGCAGCTTGGTGAGCTGGCAGATGCTGGAAGACTTGACTCCAGGTGGTGGAATGACAACGGGAGCTATGAGCACAGAGATCTGCCCATAGCCCTACCAACAGACTGCCACAACCCATCTGCTGCACTCCAGTGAGTCACCTCCTAAAGCTGGTGACTTTCCCCAGCTCCTCCATCCCTACAGCAGCTGGTTCTTAGCACCACATGGGACCTTACAGATCCTAGAATATGTAACTGAAACAGAGCGAATATAATGCATCACCCAAAGTCTATTTAACAGGTTCCTGACCAGACCAGGGGAGCAGCAGGCAGACAGGCCTTCATCAATGGTCACTGAAATTCCACACAAAATGAAAGCTTTCCAACTCTTAAAACATCAAATTTCAAGGAAATAACATTTGGCATTTTTTCCTGTGCCACAGTACAATGCTAAGAGGACAACACGACTAATAAAGTTCACATTCAAAGTGTGATCCTGATCTGCCTCTTGTTTTTGATGATCAAACAACAAACATGCAAATTTACCGTGTAATGTTTTCTGAAATCTCTTCACAGTAACCATGTCATTTGTTAATTTAAAAGTTTTCCCTTCAGTTTCAACAGTGAATTCCCTGCAAAGGAAAAAGAAGCCACTTAAAAGTTACAGCCACAAACAAATAAGTTGTATTTCCTTAATTGCATCAGTTGATTGACTTTAGGAGTGGGATGATAGAAGCCAGGGCAAATCCCAGAGATCAAAGAAACGTGGCATACCCATTAAATAGAATTTATCTTAATAATAAAATAACTACATCTACATTTAAAGCAACCACCTTCATAATCACAGTGAGCTTAGTTGTGGTTAAAGGCCTGAAGCAAACTCAATTAGAAAATGGAAGAATCTCCGGATGCAGCATATACACTGAAAGGAAAAAAGGGAGCCACACAGAGCAGACTGTGCATCTTGTCAAGGGCATGGACTTGTCATGAAAACCAAGCTGTGTCTGAAGCTACTGTACGTTTTCACAGGTACCAAACAAAAAAAACAACAAGGGGGGAAGATAAAGCACAGTTATTTCACTGCTTATTTCTAAAGCTTTTGATATTATGACTTTCTAAGCACCTTCTCTTGCTCCTTGCTAACGCGCAATTAGCACATGCTCCTTGCCAAGGAGAATTTAGGCTGTATTGACTTCTCCCACTTCCAGGGAACAAATGTCTTTATTATTGTATGTCCTAACAGAAAAATGCTGCTGTAAACCATGATGGATTTATACAAACCCGGTCATATGAAAGGCAGGTCTAACCTACTGACACTGTCAGCACGTACTCAGCAACGGTACCCTCCTTGCTGAAGCATTCAGATTGGTGTAATGCAAAACCCAATGTGTTTTAGAAAAGGGTGTGCTAATCACCTGCATTTGGACCTGATACCAAATGGGCTGAAGATCACAAAGGCTTTGCTCTGAATGCAGCTACAGTTGGATGCTGAGTTTGAACGGTCACGATTTGCAGTCCACTATCGATTCAAGCCCGAGATACTGCTGACAGCTCATCAATTCAATAAATGTGGGATTTGCAATGAACTGAAGTTCACCTTCCTCTAGTTTTGATGTGCCTACACACCACCCTACTTCTGCAACAGTTTCTCTCCCCATTTTGAGTGCTGAACACTTCAGATGATCCACTCAGCCCTCTCTCAGGGGGAAGCTGGTTTCAGGTGGCTTAAATTAACCCAGCAGCACTTTGGGAACCCTCACCCGAGGTGTCAGGGAGGGGTACCACACACAGCCAACCAGCTCACCCTTTCTCGTTGAGCAGCTGCTCCATCTCAGTGATGTAACACTCATCACACATGGAAAGGTATTCCATCACCACCTTGGCGTCCTTCTTATAAGCTTTGCCAATGGCTCCCTTATTTGCCTCAAACTGAACCACGTTGACTGTTCTGTACAAGGCAGTTAAGGAGTTTGAGGTGATAGAAAGCAGGGCCTGGTTCTTCTGCTATGTCAAAGCTAATTGCTACAGAACACACAGAAATCTCCTCTGCTACTGGATTAAGGAACTTCCCTCCAAGAGAGGAAAGGAACAATTTAAACAAAAAAAACCCCCAGAGGACAGAAAGTCACAAACTTTGAAAGAATACAATTTTAACAAGTGGCAGCCAAACCAGGGAATGGCATGGAGTAACCTGGGACAGTAACTCCACATTCATGTTTAAACCATGCTTCACAGTCAAAACAGAGCCTAGCATTAACCAAGCACAAGAGTAAATCCCCTTTGCCCACCTGAGTATTCACCCACATGTTCAACTCTTTGCAGGTTACTTCCCACAGTCCCGCTGCTCTGTAGCTCTAGGTTTTCCTCTTAAATTTACAGATACAACTTTAAATAGAGCTCTGCACAGCTCTCCAGGACATCTCACTGTCAAATCACTTTTCGCTTCAAGAGGATCTGGTTAATTCTGAAAGGATATAGGTTCTTTGAGATGCTTCTCAGCTACAAGAGGAACTTTGGTGGCACGGGCATGGCAGGAGAGGTCATAGCAGGAACGATCAGCGCAGCCAACAATCTCAATCCAACCCTGAAAAAACAAAAGTGGAAGCTTTCACCAACTTGCTTTTTTTGTCCACTTAACCATCAAATATGTTTATTCACCCTTAAGCCCTCCCTGCTCCCATGACTGTTTTTTCTACGTAATTAGCTCTGTTACAATAAGCAGCACTCGCTCACTAGTTGCTCCTTCATTTGAATGATTCCACTTGTTTCCAGAGGAAATGATGAGTTATCTGTCCAGTGCCTGGGCTCAGGGCTGGTTTTCTACACGGCTTGGCAGAACACAGCACAGTGCCAACAGCTCGGGGCTGGGACCAGAGCACACAGTTGTATCACTCACACGGTATAGGCACAAAAAGACATCATCCCTTCAGGGCTTTACTGCTCTGCAAGCATGGAGTAGATAGCAGGCAACCAGGCACATCACAATGGCCAAAAGCCTGGCTTACCAGCTTGTAAAACCCAGCTTTTACACAAGGGAAGCACTTCTTTCAACATTTCAGCAAGTATGGCATGGAGGTATCTCAAAAAAAACCATTAAAATGCATGGGATTGATGAAGCCTTCCAACACTTGTGGCAAATACAGCCACCACCTGGACCTTCTATAANAAAAATAAAAAAGAGAGAGAGAGACCAAATCAAAAACCCAAATCAACCAACCAAAAGAAACCAAACAAAAATCCTCACACGGANGGCAATCCCACGTAAAAAAAGGCCCACCAGCTGCTTTCCAAGTGCTCTGTCATATCAGCGTGGA
This sequence comes from Nycticryphes semicollaris, assembly GCA_013400055.1. NCBI lineage: Eukaryota > Metazoa > Chordata > Aves > Charadriiformes > Rostratulidae > Nycticryphes > Nycticryphes semicollaris. Next base: position 164,647 of record VXBJ01000248.1, on the reverse strand, counting down.
CACAGAGGCTGANACAAAACCCATCAACCAACCACACACAACCTCCCTACGTTGCAGAAGGTTCTCTCTGCCCCTAAATAAGGTTGGCTGAAGCACTGGAAGCCCTGACCCTGCTCCCTGTGAGGATACCTTTGGGCTGAGCATGCTACCAGTTTGGGTAGCATCAAACCGGGCAAGGCTTTGGATGGGGTCTACTCATATAAGGGTCACTGGAATAAACCTCAGCAAAATCCCTTCAATCTTTCGATCCTGGATTGGAACTAAGACCACACAGAGCTCTTGAGATATTTTCAGGAATCTTCACATACCCTAGACTCCTTGGAAAGGTTAAGCAGGCAGACAAACACATGCTTCACTATACGAGGGAAAAATAATGAAATAACTTTTTCTTTTTTTATTTTTAACTCAGTTTCAACCTAAAAAGTAGATTCCATGTCCTTAAAAGAGGGGAATGACTTCATAATCAATACAGATGCGTTACCATGCCTTCTAATACATTTCTTTTGAAACTACCATTCCAACTGATATGCTTGGCTGAGACTTACTGAAGAGGCTGAAAGCTCTCCAAGAGAATCTAAAAATGAGTCTAAGAGCCTTGTTGCTAACTACCTACTGCTGGTTTACCTGAAAGAAAAATGACATATTTTTCAAAATCCTGCCAACAATGTAAGAGAAAAACAAAGCACCCTACAAGGCCTGAACTGAAAAGCTCTTACTGACTCAGCAGGAAGACAGAAAAATCCTTGGGAAATTTCTCTCCCAGCACCAGCTGTCTGAACAGACAGGAGTGAACCCTCTCTCAGCTTGGAAGTGAAAAAGAAAGAGCAAGCATTCTAATAGGAAGGAATCTGCTCAGGAATAATGCCTCCAGCAAAACAAACTCCTCCCCGCTGCTGTTACAGGGGTTAGTGTCTTGGGAAAGCACCAGGACCTTTAATTCCAGATGAAATTCGACCAGCACAATGTCCACAGGCAACTCCAGGCTTCACCACAGGAGTCTAAAGCAGAGAGTTGCAAACAAGCATGAACAGCTCCTAAACTCTGTGCAAGCCCCCAGCGGGGAGTTGACCTGCTCCCTTAGCCCTGGCTTCAGAATATTTCACCTGCAGCAACCGTGTTCATACCAACGTGGGGCTGGTGAGAAACATCACACTCTTGTGTTAAAAACCAAGAAGTAAAACAAAGCGCCTTCCCGCACCATCAGCAGATCCAACCAGGAGTGCCACTTGCTCTTTCACTTTGCCACTTACATACGATGTTTTGGACTCTGCATCCCAGCAGTCACAGGCATAATGAGCCATCTCATTCTCCATATGCTGTCGGAAGCGCAGCTTCTCTGGGGATACACCGACCTTTGTAAGGAAGAGGTAGATTCTGCCAATGAAGTAACCGAGAACGGAGTTATTGATCACACCCTGGAAAGGGAAAAAGCAGGAAGAAAGAAAAAAAAAAAAGAAAAAAGAAAACCACATAGACATTAATCCTTAAGGAAGCAAAGTCATGATTTGTTGTACTTCTGCAGACAACCTGAGATGTTACAGACAGAACTTCTTGCAGCTGCCTGTGATAAAACACTACATCTCCCCTGAAACTATTACATCTTTTCAAATTACACAGAATCACAGAGTATCATGGACTGGAAGGGACCTTGAAAGATCATCTAGTCCAATCCCCCTGCTGGAGCAGGAACACCTTGATCAGGTCACACAGGATCCAGGTGAGTTTTGAATGTCTCCAGAGAAGGAGACTCCACAGCCTCTCTGGGCAGCCCCTTCCAGTGTTGCATCACCCTCACCGTGAAGAAGTTTTTCCTCATATTTAAGTGGTACCTCCTACCAGCTTTCACCCACTGCCCCTTGTCCTACCACTGCCTGTCACTGAGAAGAGCCTGGCTCCATCCTCCTGATACTCACCCTTTACATATTTATAAACATGAATGAGGTCACCCTTCAGTCTCCTCTTCTCCAAGCTAAAGAGACCCAGCTCCCTCAGTCTTTCTAGCACCACTGGCAGTATGTCCATCTGAACAAAATAGTAAGTTATTATTACTCTAGGACTCATCACTAGCTGCCTCTGAAGATGACATCTACTTGAAAATACCCTTCTGCATCCAACAGTGTGGTCACTGGCATTACAACAGTGTGTGGGAATTGCAGTTATGGCTCAGGACCCCACAAGAGCTGTACCCTACAGCTCACAGCTGCAACACAACACAGGGGGCTGGGGTGGTCATCTTTGTTGGTGGGTTTGTTTTGGTTTGGTTTTGGGGGAGTTGTTGGGGTTGGGGAGTAATGCTTTGGTGTTTTTCACTGCAGGTTTTGGAGGGGTGAGGTGGAGTAGGCTGGTAAAACTACTCATTCATAACATGCATGCATGGAGAATGTGGTGTTGGAAGATTTGGTGTAGGGAAGGAATTTGCAGAGTAGGGCTGATGGTTGGACTCGATGATCCCAAGGGTCTTTTCCAACCTGAACGATTCTATGATTCTATGATTCTATCAGGTAGTGAAACCCTGACATGAAAGCCATATACTGATGGGGTCAGCACCTGAGTATTAGATTCCCAGTCACTGCTGAGTTTCTGGCAGATATTAGCATTCCTTACTGTTCTTCTCCCATTAGCTAAGTGTGAAACTTAACCTTCAAGCACTATCCCAGCACCCTCCGCAGCCTTTCATTACTGATAACACAGGCCAGGCTCGGATCTCAGTCACACTGACTGACTCAAGAGAACTGACTTTTACATCTGGGAGCAAAGTCCAGCTGGCAGCAGCACAACAGTCAGTTACTGAGCCTTGAGAGCAATATTTGAAAGAGCAAGCCCCGTGTGCCTGCAAGAGGAACATTACCTGTTGGACAGCATCTCCCAGCCGCATTACGTGGGCAGACTGCCCGCTGACCTGGGCCTTGGAAGAGTAGAGGAGGATGTTGAGATCTGCCACATTCTGAAATTTGGGGTGATTTTTCTCACTGGGATCCACAAAGTGCTCGATTTCTGCCATGGTGAATTCCCTAACGGAAACACAACCAACCAGGTGTATTAAATATTTTATGTGTCAGCCACAGCCCCATTAATAAATGATTATGCTTTAGCTTCCCACAAGCAAGCCAGTAGTTTGAAAACATACACAAACCCAGAGCGACAATGTACAGATTGGACCATAAACCAGCCTTGACACTGGATTTAGTTTTATCCTCAAATTCCTAAGAAAACTTCTTACAAATTCATCTACAGATTTGCAGACCATAGTTGTCACCGCTGTGATTCAGAGCAGAGAATACCACCCTTGGAAATACTTCCAGAAGTTCTCCAAACTGCTGTGATGCCTGTATTAGAAGTATACATTTCTATAGGGTCAATGAAGACTAATCCACTGATCAGCTCAGTAGCCTTAACTCATATTAGAGGTGCCCAAAATAGCCAGATGAGGTGATAATTTCTTGAAGATAATGATAATGCTACATTCAGCAATGTTCTGTTTGAAGAACCTGTCTCTAATACATCTATATTCACGCATTGATTCTTAGCCTTCTTGCTTGAAATCACTTTACATTGAATTAGCCTATTGCCAAGAACCTTTAAAAAAAAGCTCTAGGTAATCATTACCTTTAAATCACTGGCATCAGGATGTAATTTGCTATGATAGCATAATAACACGGTCTCCAATAAATGTGCCACAAGCGTGTAATTTATATTTGACTGAAAATGCATTTCAATGAGAGACGTTCTCCTTTCCAGATGTGCAAGAGACAACAGGAGGACTGTGAAGATTCCACAGAGTTCCCTTAGCGCTAACGCTGCCATTGCCTTTCAGTGACATTTATGGTGCCCTGTTAATCAGTCACCAAGCTGTTGTACACATACTGCCTGTGTGTGTGACACAACCCCACTGACTGTGGACAGGAGCTCTGGTTCCAAGTTAAGACAGAAGAGACTTCTGTTCAGTATTAGTTCAACTGAAATACAGATTTTATCCTTAAGGAAATGCAATAATCACTTCCACCCTGAGAGAGAAAGCTCTGAAAGTAATTCTCAATAACCCTAAGCTATCCTGCCTGACTGATCCCTGGACACAAGTGCACGTCCCGCGTCAGGTTATCTCCTCTCTGTAGTAAGCCACAGAGCTGCAGATTTCCCAAGACAAGGAAATGCTGCCACATTCCAGATTCCAGTTTTAAAGTAAATAATCTGAACATAATTATACCAGCAAAGCCACCTGTCCTGTAGAGAACACAGTTACCTTTAATAAGATTCGTTTGGATTTTGATGGAAGCCAAATTTGGTTGGTAAAACTGATTTCAATCTCGGTGCTTCTAATGCAACAGCTATTTCAGAGATTGCATTGCTTCCCACCAGCCAGGCTTAGAGAGAACTCCATAGTTTAAAACCTTAACTAAATGAGTTCTTCGCCCCTGAACCCTTGGGCACACTATCAGAAATCCTCTGGAAGAAAGCCCTAATGTGAAACAATCATGTACAAAACACGGGCACACAAGGGAGGTGCCACCTGCTCCCAGGCACCTTTCTGTTGAAAGAGGAAATCTGCAGTACCTCACTCTGATAAGGCCGGAGCGGGGTGAAATTTCATTTCGGAAGGAATTTCCAATCTGGGCAGCAGCAAATGGCAGTTTGCCTTGGTTAAACTCCAGGAGACGTTTGAAGTTGAGGAATATTCCCTGTGCAGTTTCTGGCCTCAGATAGCTGAAAGAAGACGGGGGAGAGGGAACAAAAAAAACCAGGAAGATAAAAGGGTGGGGAAAGCAGAGAGAAAAGAAAAACACAGTTACTACAATACTACAAAACTTAAAGGTGGTGCTTCTTCTTTTGAGTCTTTTAACTCTAGACACAAAACAACAAAGCAATAGATTGAGGGGGAAAAAACATCAAACAGATTTCAGCTGCAGCCCAAACACAGCACTCCATAGTTACTGCCAAAAGTAGAATGAATGACTTGTCTGCTTTTGAGATGCAAGTATGGACTGGAAAAAGGTGTTTGAATGAAATACAGTGTACGTCACAGAGGTCAGAGGGAACGTACCCTCCCTTTGCCTTTTCTGTGTAGGCCTGAGCTATACAAGGCTGCTCACAAATGTGGATTTTGCAGGCAAATCATGACTACGCCTCTGCTGCTACAAACTGTGAAATGGCTTTAGTCTAAGGCCCCTACAAGCCCTACCGTGATCTAAGAGTTCCACAGAGGCTACCACCTACACACACTATTTCATGTACCACTCTGGTGTACACAAATGACATGTATCTCTGATGCCAAGAATAAGCAAGAATCATATTCCATTCAACGGGGGTTTCAGTTTTAATTTCAGAGACCCCAACTGAAGACAACAGCCTGCAGAGCCTCACACACTAACTACAAACACCTAGAAAATGATGCTACACTGGATGACCCCACTAAGTAACTTCATCCTGAAACATGTACAACGAAGCAGGTTCTCTATAGCCAAGAAGTCGCTGACAATTGGGAACCCAACCTTAACTGGCTTTACGGAAACAACTCCAACCAGTAAGGGCATTGCTGTGATCCACATAGTCTGGCTGCTTCAAGGATTTTCCTAAGGCTGCAACAGCTCCTTGTTTCTCCTACCTTTCACCAAGAGTCCAAGGAATGCCAACCTGCTAAAGATGACTGAAACAGAATGGCAGGGGAAGGCTACTCAAGAAGAAATTGCATATTTCAATCCTGTTGAGACTTTGTTTTCACTCCAAGGGATCGATGAAGGAGGGAGAATGTGAGCACAATGAGATTAGTACCTACCCAGGCATGTTTCCTCCAGGCCCAATGGAGGTCTTGAACATCAGATTGAAAGAAACAGGAGGGGACAGGTCATTCCCAGTGATAGGTGACTTCACATTGTAGTTCACAAAGAGATCTGCAAGTTCTTGCTGGCCATAATTGTCCAACTAATATCAAAACACAAGAGAATTTGAATTACTAGGCAAGATAACAGGAATGAATGTCCTCTTCATGTTTTACTAAGCGTCATCCACAGCACTGAGTCACCCAGCCAAAATATTTCATTTGAACCAAAATTTTCAAGCAAGGTAAAGTTTGAACTGACAATAGAAGAATACACTGCACAGCAGCAAATTTGTTTTAGTAATTTAGGTCCACGGCTCAGTCATACCACAGAAAGTCTGAAGTCTAAATAGAAATGCAAACACTGAGCATAAGAGTGGGTGTAAAGAAGAAGAAAAGTCATCGGGACTGTATCACCACCCACCAGCACCTTCTTTTGAACAGTTTCAGCTAAAACATGGGGGGCAGCGTGTTGGGAAGGAAAAGAAACACAGCAATGAAAAGAAAGCGAAAATTTCTGCTGTGCTCTGTCTGCATTCATTTCACTTCTGCTGCATGAAACACAATATTCAGGCTAGGCAGTAGATGCTCCCTTTTTGAGCAAATCTCAAGCACGGGGATTCTTGGTGAAAGAATTTGCTCTGAAAACAGCTGGGCAATGACCAGATGCTTTCTCAAGTGGGATAATCTTCCAAGCCCCTACTTTCCCCTTTCTCTGGAAGATGGGAATCAAACAGCAGTAGAACCACAGATCAATCTGCAATTTAACCACATAAAACCTGCAATTTCTTGTATTGTTTTGTGCATTTATGTACTAACCTTTTGTATACGTACATTTCAATGTAGTTTCTAGACTTAACTATGGTCTATACTGAACAGTACAGCAATGATTTAACACTCAGGTTTCAAATCAAATGAGCTACTTCTAGCATTAATTGTCACAACTCATTATATATCAGAGAAAACTCAAGATGGGAGTTAAAAAAAAATTAAGAAAAAGAGTTTATTAATAAAAGAATTCTCCTAAAGGATGGGTAAAGTTCAGTGCTGTAGTGTGGAAAACCTAACGACAGCTGTTCAGTGATGCAACACACTGAACAAAAGAAAAATGTTGCCCTTTCTGGAAGAAAATATTCATTCTATGCATGGCTCTGGAAACATTTATCCTGGAAGTCATGAGAAAAAAACCCCACACATTATAAACAAACAAATAAAAAAAAATATCTGTGCAGCAGTTCAGGAATGAATGCTCAGAGCACCAACTATTCTCACAGTAAACACAGGAAAAATCTGTGCAGGGTGCTAGAGACAGAGGGACAAATTTCAAGTGCTTCAAAGCTGAGACAACTTTAAAACACACCAATTCAGTGCCAAGGTGATTCAGAAAAACCCTGACGAAACTTCTCATCTGTTTCTGCTCCTTTGTATCATAATCCCACAGCGAGAGATTTACAAAGGTAAAGGGAGGAACTCAAAGGTAAAGGGGGGAACTGAGAAGGAAAAGGCTTTTCGCCAGGGTGTGAAGTGGAACAAAGCAGACCAGCTCCAGGGACAGAGCTTCAGCCCTACCAATCCAATATTCAAGAGATTAACAGAATAGCAATAACTCCCCAAAAATACAGGAAGAAGGGAGATGCGATAACCAACACTGTAAATTTGCTGGTTTAACTGGTAAGTTTTCAGTATTTAGGAGCGTGTACAGCCTACAAGTCTCTCTGAGGCAAAGATTTCTCAGCATCTTTAGAGACACAGAAGGAATATTACCTCTGGACTGAGTGCATTGCGTTTCCTCCGTTACACACACATCCCTGAAGCACTCACCTCCCCGTGCAGGCACTTACCTGCGTCAGAACATTTTCCATTTCCGCCTTTTTTTCTGCTGTGCACTTCTTGTCAGACATAAGCTTTTGCAGGTGAGCTGTAAGCAAGGAAAGTAGGTAGTGAGTCCATACGGCAACCCCATCGCTGACCCCAGCCTAAAGCTGGACAAAATGAGTGTAACTGTATGTCTGTCCACCGTTTGTCTTGCTAGTGTCTATCAGGGTAATTCCACTCATGTCATCAGGGCAACGCTGACCTACAGCTGAGGAGCCGCACCAGCTCACCACACTGGTTTGCCACAGGAAAAGTAACAGGTCCTTAAACAGTTTTTCCAATATTCATTCCTCTAAACCCAGGCAACAGCTTTTTTTTTTTTTTCTTTCTAAGCAGACTGGAAAATAAAAGCAACATCTCATCCCGAGCCAGCAAGGCTAATTTTATCCAAACGCACGGAGGTACATACTGGTGCAGCAGGGTTAGACTGCATTTCACTTTACAGCACACCATCCTCCATGAGATGCAAAGGCAGACAGTGACGCCAAGACTTCCCACTCCCACCCGAAAAAAGCAATCTGAGTTTTTAGTGGCAGTAACAGCAGGTGGGTGCTCACCAGTGATGGGCTGCAGAAGAGACAGGGACACCCTTGTTTAGGATGATGTTCAGTGAGCAAAGCGGGCAGATGTTAGATGGGCTTCTTTGGGGTTTGTCTTTTTTCATGAAACAAATATTCTAACTGAGTATTATGAAAGTGGCTTTAATGCCAACATAGATCATTCTACATTCTTAACTTCCACGGAGAAGTCTAGAAAACTAGAAAGCACAACCCACTTAAACCAAGAGCGGAACAATCCTTCCTTTCACAGTGGAGTTGTATATGAAAAACCCTTCAGACTGGTTTCTTATTTCTAAGATTCCTTCATGTGATTTGTTTGTTTGTTTTTTAAACAAATTTTAATCAATAACCAGAAGGAAGCATGAGGACTTTGCAAACCTAAGAATTGCCTGAAGTCTACTTAGCATTCTCAAAAGACAGCTGAGTTCTAAGGTATATGACAGTCAGTAGCTGCTGTGTAACTGACCTTTACATAGGGAAAACACGCTCTGCCCCCTGATACCATCATTAAGTCATTTGTCAGTTCTGAGCAAAAAGCAACTGAAACCAAAGAAAACTAAAACCAGACCACAGTAGAGAACAGGAACCTTGATATATAGGGAGTCCTCAGATTAGCACTATAATCTTTTATGGCCTGATGACACAGGATTTTATAAAAAGGGACACAACTGTGTTTTCGCTAGAGATCCTGTACCTCATTTACCACACTAACCCAACATTTGGGTGGAACTGAGAACTTAGAGGATCTTTATTATGGTACGATCAATGAACTACAAGCACAAGTATGAAAAGACTGGCTACACCAACTGGCCTTCCTTGAGACAGATACTCTTTCCCCGTGTTTGTACCACTGCAAGAAATCCCCAAGCCCAATTTGTAGCCTTAGAACAAACCCGTACCTTTTAAGAGATGATCAGCACGAAAACATTCCCCGTTTTTCACATCTTTCACCATGAAGTCAGCAAACTTGTCTACGTGGCCAGAAGTCCTAGAAAAGACAACACAAGAAAGGAACATGAAAGCTGCCACCAGACAGACAACCCTGGGCATTATGTGATCCCAGTGGGCAGGGGGATTGGACTAGATGATCTTTCAAGGTCCCTTCCAATCCCTGATATTCTGTGATTCTGTGACTGTTAGCAAAGAGAAGCCCTTCAAACTATGCACCCAAACTGCAGGCTCGCTCTTGCTTCAGGTTATAGAGTCACGTTAAGCAGTACCATCCCACAGAAAATCTGAGCTGTGAGAAAGTATCAACACATCTAAATGTTAAAACATCACCTAATCCTTTTTCTTGTCGTCTTGATCTTTTAGAAAAAGGGATAATGGCAACTTCCTACCTAGGACACATTAAGACACTAGACTCTTAAACCTGAGTCCCACCGCTCTCCCTGAGTTATGGAACAACAGCTTCTGACACTGACCTGTGCACGGATACCTAATTACTTTGTACTGCAATGGGGTATGAAATTGGGTGACCCAGTCTGAGGATCCCTCTGGATAATTTTACAGAAGACCAAAAAGCAACTATGATCAGAAATTACATGCTGCAGAAAAAAAATTATAAATAAATCAATCCATATTTACTTCAGAACAGGCTCTGGTGTGAGCATGGTACAGTCAATCTCCAGGATTTGCTCTTCCTGAATAAAGTGCTGCCTCCACGCCTGGATGATGTTGTTCTTCAAAGCACACCCAACAGGCCCGAAGTCATACAGACCACTGACACCTGCAAAGAGGAAAAGGTAAAAAATACTTGGGAGGGTGCCAGATTGTATGAACCTGCAGTGTTTGGAGAAAAAGTCCTCCCTTCTCTGTGTTTCCACCAGCTGGTTTAAGCCTGAGATCATCTTCTGAGCATGAAGCACCAGGTTCTCTATGCTAAACAGAATATGAGATGTGTCCCATGACATAAAGGTTGAAAGCAAACTCCATGAAGCATCTAGATGGACTGATGGACTATTGCCACTGAGGCATCAGGTAGAAGCTGGAACTGATAAATTCCTGCAACCAACAACTGTAAAAGCCAGCTCCCCCCACCAACTGGTTATTTTTCCCTGAGACTTTTGTGGGAGCAATCTATCCAAAGGAGGAATCTGAATACAGAAGAAGTGATCATGCATGTGCCCAAGTAATGCTTTTTGTCAACAATAAAGCACATCTGCCAATCACTAGCTTAAATACTAAGGTAATCAAGAGAAAGAAAAAGCCAATACAATAACCCATAGTATTTATTTTTAGGACTTCAGGTGAAAGAGCAATAACTATACAGGCACTGTGCTACCCACTGCCCAGCCCAAGCTGCCTCAAATCAACTATCTGAAGAAGTTTAACAGCCACATTTGTTCACCTGTTCAATAAAGTTCATCGACAGAGTTCATTAGGTTAACAGGTTCTAAAGTTCACAGTAGTTTCGAACGTTACCTCCTTGCCAGGGAAAGCTCAGATAGAGATGAATGCTTACGAGGAAATAAGGTGATCACCTCCTTAAAAGCCAAAACATCCCATCCCACTGCACAAAAAACGCCCTCTACAATGTCATGCTCAGAACTTGCATTTTAAAGTCCACTCATTTGCATTCAGAAAGCAAAAGACAAATTTTGAACCTCTTTCTGACCCAGAGACTTTAGCAGGAAACTTTTGAAATGCTTATAGTCAAGTAGGACTTGAAAAAAAAAAAAAAAAAGAATTATTTTATGTTGCGTTAACATAAGAATGCATTTCACACAGCTAGAAAGACCAGGAAAAAAAGCATTAGCCTCAAGGGATTAAAATGTAAATGTTTTCACATCTGTACCTCCATAAATAGAAAAGGCTTGATCGTAGAAAAACCTCCTTTTCAGGGTGTCTTCCATTTTAGCTCTGTCCACAATGTCATCTTTGGGCTGTAAGGCCAGCTCCTGTAATTCAAACAAACCAAAACCAGGTAATAACTCCCATTTCTGGCAGAAGGACAAATCCTCTCCATTCAACACTACAAGTCAAAAGTCTGTAAAGACCATTTGGAAGCAAAGGTATCCTGCCAGCAGGCTCATTTTCCAAAGAGGAATGGTAACACTGAAGATGCAAACTCTCGATGTTGAACGTAATTGTCTGAATTTTACACATTCGAGGTAGATTCATCTGCCCTAACTTTGAGGCTACTAAGTCTGAGGTAATTATTCTCAGCTGTCTTTACAATCAGTGGAGAGAAATAGCCATTTCTAAAGCAATTCTTCTGACCTATTTCCCTCTCCCAACTACTATAAAAAGAGCTTAAAGCGACTACCACAGATTACAAACATCTAACTCTCGGTATATATGAAGCTTTCAATTAAATGTTCCTCACATGAATGAATTTTTACCATGAAGATTATGCACATTATCTTTCTGCTCTGCCAAAGGTGTGTATTTAACTAGTTGTAGGAAGAATTCGCAACATAGACATTTCAGAAACACAGCCTTGCACACAGAAAACTTAAGTTACAAACAGCCTAAGTGCCCCGATTAGATTCTGTGGCAAAGTTTTACAGCAGACTCACTATTTCATCTGAAAACCTACGATTTTTGCAACCAACCCCATTAGTGAAGTCAACAGACTTGGAACATCTTCTTCAACAAAGACGTTTCGATAATTAAAGCAGGGTGAAGCCAAGAAGTTCACCGAATTAATTCAGATCCCGCCAAGTGGCTAGCACTCGTGTTTTGAACATGACTTTTGGTAACAAAAATTATTGCCTGACGAGTAATTTCAATTTTGAGCATCTACCAAGACAAATAAACGTGGTCTAATTTTAAAAGCACTATACCTCTGCTGCCCCTGTGAATTAGCATAAGCCAAGGGGTACTTTTGCACGAGAGAGAAGAAGAGTCGAAGACAGAGTACACACGAGAACAAGCACCAGAACAGTACTTTTAAAGCAGAGAAAGGGAATCCGTTTGGCCTACTGCACCTAAAACTGGAGAATCACATTTCACAATGACCAAGGCTTCTTGAGAGAAAGGGAGAGGGTGGCTTTTGCCCAGGGATGGACAGAAGGAAAGGAACGGTGACACAGCCCAATTCTGAACAGTCAGGGAGAAATGGCCAGCAGCACGACAGTGACTAGAGCAGGTATACAGTTCTGTAGAGGCCCTGTCTTACTGCTTAAACAGAAGTTAATGAACTAGTGCAGAAGGTGAAGAAACAGTCTCTTCTACCCAGCATATATTCATAAACAGAAGGCAGAAAAGTGCCTGTGTTAGCCTTGAAGGGGAAGAAAGACCCTGAACAGGAGCTGAACCATCTACCGATTAAAGACCTGGTGTGAGGACATACAGCCAAGGAATTTTAAACGCTCAACTGCTCTGCCCTGTTCAAAGCTTCAAATTCAGAACCATTCTGCCATCTTTAAGCAGGAATCCCAGGGCTGGAGAACTGTACCAGCAGCTGCTAAAGCTGACAAACGTTCATACCGTCGCAAGCGACGGCGCTGCATGGCGGGAACCGCCGGCGAGAGAGAAAGACCAGACTGGAGAGCTGCACTCAGAAGGGCAAGATGCTGCGTTTGCAAGGTCATCCTGGCGCTGACAGGGACACAGCCCACACAAATTGCATAACTGGCAAGCACGCCTGCATCCTACAGGCACCCTTCCAACAGAAAGGTGGGGCTTCTCAGGGGATATCAAGGCCTCAAACCAGCCTCGCTGCATCCTTCTACATCAAGCTTCCGAGGGCAGGGAAACAGAACTGGGAAAACATTTAGAAACTATTTACTCCAGGATGCCCTAGAGATCAATACAGGTTTCATGCAACGGTTTCAAAGCACAGTTCTATGCTGAATATTAAGTAAAAATGACATCTTCTTACTTGGGTTAAATGTATGCAAACACCAGGCCTGACAGAAAGCATTAACTGTTCGCCTCATGTGACTGCTAGAGAGGGTACAGCAGAGGACCACAAAGATGATGAAGACCCTGGAGCATCTCTCTTACAAGGAATGATTGAGGGACCTGGGTATTTTTAGTTTGGAGAAGAGAAGACTGAAGGGGGATCTGATCAACACCTATAAATACTTAAAAGGTGGGTGTCAAGAGGATGGGGCCAGTCTTTATTCAGTGGTGTCCAGTGATAGGACAAGAGGTAACAGGCACAAACTTGTACATAAGAAGTTCCATCTCAACATGAGAAGGAACTCTTTACTCTGAGGGTGGCAGAGCCCTGGACCAGGCTGTCCACAGAGGTGGTGGAGTCTCCATCTCTGGAGATGTTCAAAACCTGCCTGGACAAGTTCCTGTGCAACCTGCTCTAGGAGGACCTGCTTTGGGAGGGGGGTTGGACCAGATGATCTCCAGAGATCCCTTCCAACCCCATAACGTTCTGGGATTCTGGGATTCTGTAGGACAAACAGAGTCAACTGGTTTCAGTTCAGCTACACTCGCATGCTCACAGTAAATCAGTTGCAAGTTTGGCAGATTGATTTATTTATGCATTTATTTTTAAGAGTGTCTCCAAAGCACAGCTACAAGCATTTTTATATAAAATATAAATTAGAAAGAACCTCGCAGTTTCCTGGGTGAATATACACACCCGTCTGTTTTTAAACTCCAGGAGTTTCTCTTTGTTGCTTCAGTCCGAGAAGGGCAGGGAAGCTTGCAGGATAAGGAAGTGTATTTTCACTTGTTTATTGACATAAAGACAAAAGAAACATGAAATTCCATCATTTCATTTCCAGTAAGACTTTTCAGAGCGCAATCGCATTTGAAAAAGGGGGGACAATTTCAATACATCCCTCTCTTTAAGGCTGAGGAAAACCATAGGCTACTTGAAATATCTCCAAGACCTTTGTTTAAACTGTAGCAAATAAAATGGTTTCTAAAGAAACACGTTCTATGCCAGTCTGGGAATTTAAATGCTGCAAAAAGAATCTGAAAATTAAACTTAGTACAGTGAACAGCATGTCCTCTTACTGTGCAAAAAACCATCTATACAAAAAACAAAGATTAACAACATATACACTGAATTTCAGCTTTGACTATGAACAACCTGACCTCATATTTATTCCCTCATAAGCTGTGATTTTATGCTAACAGGTAGTAGTAGCTGAACAGATAAGGAATAAAATTGCCACTAGTTGGAAACTTGCAAACTGTTTCAGAAGTGAATCAGTCTACCCTGCTGTGACTCCTTAACCCAAACCAATACTATAAAAAAACATTAAGTAGAGATTTCAAAGCTATTCTGATAAAACTGTGAAACTCCAATTTAATTTCCAGACTCACCTTTGTTTCTAGGACCCTCTTCCGAGCTTTGAGCTCTGCTACAGCTCTGTCTATGTCCGCCTGAGGAGCCTTCTCTTCCTTCAGCTTCCTTACCAGTTCTCCCTAGGAGACAAAACACAAGGTATAATTCTTTCTTTGATTGCCATAGATGAGAACTCGTCTTCTTTCAGCTCCCCTAGCAATCCAAAAGGAGGGGTTTGTCCTGCCTTCCTGCTCTCCACACAGGTCTCAAGAGGCTGCTTCAACTGTTAGAAGTGAGAAACACGCATTTGAGAGTCAGCAGAACTAGTCATCGTTAGAGAAGTTCACCCACCTCACACTGCTGATAAATCTCAGGCCTCTTATTAAATCTCAGCGTGCAAATACACTCCTGTACCATTTCACAGCAGATTTCCACAAATCCTAGTTTTCTGTCTTTGAGGATGCACTAAATGGATTTTCAGATGGTTATACAGGCTTTCTGCTTTCCATCTTGGTCATAAGACTTCTACCCCTTCCTTTTTCTTCAAAATTTATGACCTTTTTAGACCTCTTCTCCTCTGTCATAAATACACAAATTTTCAGATCTCACAGAAGACAGGCATTTCTAGCCTAGCGTCTAAGCAAAAAAGGCATTGCATTATCTCTAAAAACTGTTATTGTTTTAAAAACTTGTCCAGTAACTTTGGGAAAGAATGCAGTAAAATACAAAAAAAAAACCCAAATGTGAAAAAAACACAGTGCCTAAATATGCAAGAGCAGAAAAACCCTGCAGTGGGCTTTCACTGGGGTCAAACCACCATCACCTTGTCACAGTCCCCACAAAGATCTCTCTCCCCTTTCATCCCAGGGAAGTGCTCAACCCCCAAATACCCAACAGCATGCTTTTCTGAACGTGATCCTCAGCAGTCCTGCCCAGCTTGCTCTTGCAGATAAATTAATTAAAGGTCTTCCTTTCAGTCCACTCTTCCTCAGCCTTACACCAAGGTCTACCAAGGACAAAGGAGCTGACCCAGGAGGAAAAAGCACAGAGACGTCAATGCCTTCTAAAGTGGGATGTTCTAAGAATGAGATGCTCCAAATTCCACATTTTTCTCGCGCCTTGCACTTCTCCATTAAACAAAGAGAGATAAAAAAA